>SJYX01009196.1:262511-272730 GCA_006410675.1 Oreotragus oreotragus | reverse complement strand
TTCTTTGGAAGGAATGATGCTAAAGCTGAAACTCCAGTACTTTGGCCACCTCATGCTAAGGGTTGACTCATTGGAAAAGACTCTGATGCTGGGAGGGATTGGGGGCAGGAGGAGAAGGGGACGACCGAGGATGAGATGGCTGGGTTGCATCACTGACTCGATGTACTTGAGTCTGAGTGAACCCCAGGAGTTGGTGATGGGCAGGGAGGCCTGGCGAGCTGCGATTCATGGGGTCACAAAGAGTGGGACATGACTGAGCAACTGAACTGAACTGACTGATCTCCTCCTTGGGAGCCCCAGAATGCTTTCTCCTCCTCTGGGACCCTGGACTTATCAACCTGCCTAGGAATTGACTAGCTCAGTACCAAGAAGTAACAAGTGCTAACAAGTTTTATCGAACAAAATTAAATATTTCAATACCTTTTTATCCTAAGTGAAATACTGAAAGTTGTTTTTTCTTTCTTTCTTTTCTATAATCCTACCAAACAAAATATTAAAATGATTAGTTACTGGTAAAGAATATGTGCCCTTGTAATCAGATCTCCTAAGTTTGCATTTTAGTTTTACTATTGAGTACTGTTCCATCCTGGCTAAGTTTCTTTACTTTCCCCTATCATGGTCCTCTTACTGGTAAAATGTTGATAACAATACTTTCCTTACAGATCCATCATACACACACACACAAACAAAAACACGTAGGAAAAGTTCTGAGTACAAAGTATATCTGTGTGTCTGTCACTTAGTCATATTTGACTTTTTGCAACCTAATGGAATGCAGCTCACCAGGCTCTTCTGTCAATGGGATTCTCCAGGCAAGATTACTGTAGTGGGTTGCCATTTCCTTCTCCAGGGGATCTCCCTGACCCAGGCATTGTAGCAAGGGCTTCCCTGGTGGCACAGCTGGTAAAGAATCTGCCTGCAATGCAGGAGACCTGGGTTCGATTCCTAGGTTGGGAAGATCCCCTGGAGAAGAACATGGCTACCCACTCCAATATTCTGGCCTGGAGAATTCCATGGACAGTATAGTTCATGGGGGCTGCAAAGAATTGGACAGGACTGAGCTACTTTCACTTTCACTCCTACATTGCCAACAAGATTCTTCACCATCTGAGTAATTGAGAATTACTCAATTCGCAATGAGGGAAGCCCTCATTTCACTGAAAAACAAATTCCTGAAATTTAGGAATTAATGTCATGGTTTAGGATGGGATTTGAAGAAATCATTTAATCTAATCTACCTATGCAACTTCAGTGTCTGGAATCTAAGGTCTAGGACAGCAAGATTTTTGCTCATTGTTAAAATTTGTATATATTTGAATATTTTCAGTGCCAATAATAAAGAACTCAATAAATATTTGTTGACTATTTATTGAATGCTACATGAATAGAAAAAACTACTTCGGTCAAATACATGGCTATTTTTTAGCCAAATAGCTTTTAGTTATTTCATTTTCTTGACTAACAATCCTTATGACATCAACCCCACCCACACTGATTTATGTGTATGAATTATAATAGCTAGTATTTATGTTGCATTTCAGTTCAGTCACTCAGTCATGTCCAACTCTTTGTGACCCCATGAATCGCAGCACGCCAGGCCTCCCTGTCCATCGCCAACACCCAGAGTTCACCCAGACTCATGTGCATCGAGTCCATGATGTCATCCAGCCATCTCATCCTCTGTCGTCCCCTTCTCCTCCTGCCCCCAATCCCTCCCAGCATCAGGGACTTTTCCAAAGAGTCAACTCTTCGCATAAGGTGGCCAAAGTACTGGAGTTTCAGCTTTAGCATCAGTCCTTCCAATGAACACCCAGGACTGATCTCCTTTAGGATGGATTAGTTGGATCTCCTTGCAGTCCAAGGGACTCTCAAGAGTCTTCTCCAGCACCACAGTTCAAAAGCATCAATTCTTTGGCACTCAGCTTTCTTCACATTTCAACTCTCACATCCATACGTGACCACTGGAAAAACCATAGCCTTGACTAGACGGACCTTTGTTGGCAAAGTAATATCTCTGCTTGCTTTTTAATACGTTATCTAGGTTGGTCATAACTTTCCTTCCAAGGAGTAAGCATTTTAGTATGTGCTAAATTCTTTTCTAAGCACATTGCCTGCATTAGCTCATTTACTCCTCACCCTAATCCAATGAGGAGAGTGTTACTAGAACATTTTAAAGATGTAAACTGAGGCATAAAGTACTAAGTCATTCTCCTTGTATCATATAATCAATAATATCAGAGGCAATTCTCAAATTTAATCTCAAACCCTAGCTCTAAAACAGTTGCTTCTGACTAGATTCCTTGTTGGCCTCCATTTGTTTTTATTTTATAGACACATACACACACAGAAAGATGTTTTAACAACTGATCATCTTTGTGAAGGAAAAAAAACAAACAAACTGGATGGCAGAGTCTTTTCTCCCGAAATCTGACCACATGACAAAATCCTGAAGACCTCGAGAGGCGAAAAGAGATGTACTCTTCCCTTATACAATGTAAAGAATAGCAGAATCACTTGAAAATAGTCTTATTAATCTGGAACACAGTGTTTGAAAAAGTATTGTGTGTGATGTAATGTGATCTCAGTGCCACTGGAAAGTCAGAAATAAACAGACTAGGGCTTGATTTGTTTCCCCTAAAACTCTTCACTTCAGTATAAAACTCTCCTTGCTTCCTGCATCATCTTAATACCCTGAGCCAGAGTACTTATCACCTCATTTGGGGTCATCTTCTACACATATTTACTAATGTTCTTGTTACTATATAGATACATGTCTGTCTCCTCCATGGCTCAAAACATTCTCAGAAGTGAATTCTTTCGTCAAATCACTTGTTAATCTTAGTACTTAGCATAGCCCAGCACTTCACATAATAAACATTCAATAAACATTTGTTTAACTGGTGAATNTTCTACACATATTTACTAATGTTCTTGTTACTATATAGATACATGTCTGTCTCCTCCATGGCTCAAAACATTCTCAGAAGTGAATTCTTTCGTCAAATCACTTGTTAATCTTAGTACTTAGCATAGCCCAGCACTTCACATAATAAACATTCAATAAACATTTGTTTAACTGGTGAATGAACAATGAAAATGGTTTTAAGCCACAGATACTCTCTACAATTTTATCCAGGCACATTGTACTTACCACTCTACACTTACTGAAGTGGGCTGACAATCAGAGAAAATCGTGTTCCTTTTTACCATGGATTTAAGCTGTTAAATGAATAACAAATGAAGACCTCTACCCATATTAAAGGAGTCTCTTTCATTATTATTTTTAAGATGCATTAGCACACTGTAGCACTTGATTGAAGTATTCTTTGCTGCGATGGCCACTGAAGGCTTTAAGCTTGAGAACTGCTAAACTGTGAAGGGAAACACAAAAGATAAAGGTTTGCATTTCTTTGATCTGCTCAGGGTGTCTGATTGAGTTTTCACTTTCTTTAAAATTTGTATCAGATTGAAACTTAGAAAAGAGCAATAGGAGAGACTAGAGTTTTAGAGAGTTTCATACTATTTTTACAGAAATAAGGTGAAGATAGGGCCACTGGTACTAAATGCATTCAATTTTGAATTTAAATTACTTGGAGATACTAATCTCTTTTCAATAAAGTACTCCTTGCACTGCCCCCTCTCCAGAAGACACACATTCTCTCTCTCTTTCTCCCTCCCACGTCACCATTTTATTCCCCTTTTAGTATGCTGTACTTACATTTTAAAAATACGTTGTTGTTGCTTTACCATACTATAAGAGTGCCATAATCAAGGAGTAAAGTCTTCCGAGGGTAAGGCTTGTTTTTCTTATATATCTATCTATTATATCTATCCTCAGTGCTTTCATTTACTTGGATTTTCTGACATAAACATTTCTGTACATAAAGCATGTGAAGCTCAGCCAAATTAACTGAATTACCCCAAAATACCCAGCTCCGAATGTGGGTTTCATTGCTGGGTACCATACTATGGACTGTTAAATTGTGTTCTATCTGAGTAAAATGGGAATAGGTCACTTCAAACTGGTGACAAGCGTAAAGTCAGGCTGTGTTTAACTGTATACCTACCAAACCCATTCCAATATGGGTTTCAATTAACTATTGATAAATCTGTATGGCAGTGAAATCAAAAGGAGAAGCTGCACGTGGCATCTTGTGGTAGCATAAATTTTCCCTGTGTGTGTATAAAAGACCTTGTAATTAAAAATTATCATTATTATTTGTATTGCTTTATGCATCTACAGACTATAAACTTTTTCACAGGACTCTACAGATTCAACAACTATTTACAACAAAGGAATTTTTAAGCAGTAAACTTGTGTGTTTCCCATACTCTACCACTTCCCTGAAAGTTCATCCTCAACAGCTTGGACATAGGAAAGAAAACTTCCCAAGATTTAAGTTACTCAGGAGGTAGAGGACAAAATGCTTAATTTTTGAAGCTACATTAAGGCAAGTAATTAGGGAAACATTATGTGGTAAAAGCATATTAACATATCTCCAGAAGGTAATCTACTCCCCCTTAGCTTTATTGACCTGGCTGGTAAATCCCACAGAAGGTGATGGTGGAGTTCCATTTATTTTAGGAAACACAATTTAGATAGAATTTTAGTATGAGTCATTGTTGAGGTAGAAAGAAATGAACACATTTGTTTCATCTTGAAATGTTCTCTTTTGGAAAATTTAAGTAACCCCAAGAGAAGGACCATTGAATATCTAAGTAGTCTTTGAAAAAATGAAATCCTTTCTCAGATCTTAACTCTTGTGGCAAAGCCCAAATGTATCTTTGTTTCTGACACTGTCATAAATCCATGTTTGTGGGAAGAATTTACTCTGTGCTTTTACATTAATCTTCATGAATAGTCGAAGTAATTTCCTCTTACTGTTCAAACTTTCAGCTAGTAATTGGTCAGTAATACCAGAAACCAAAACATATAAAGACTCTTTCTAAATTAGCATATGATATTATATTGAACAATTAATGAATATTCTGTAAATTTGCTCTGTGTAATCACCACATTTTACTTTAAAATAATGATGGCTGTCAAGATTTAAATCTGAGTGCCAGTATTTGCCAAACAGAAATTCTGTTTATCAATTAGTTATACTGTTAGGTTGTTTAGAGATTATAAAAATTAAAATAGTTTAGATTTTTCATTCTCAGTTTTCCATTGATTGAGATTCTTAGAATTTTAAGACAGTAAGAAGCCACCATTCCTTAGGTTTCAAAGTTAATTTTATCCTGAAAGTCCATTGCTCACATGAAATCTGGGGAGGAACACCAATATGGAAACAGGGGAGCTTCTCAGGGTTAATCAGAAGGGAAATGGGCACTGTAGAATTTCTCCCAATTTCCTCTCTGCCATGCTTTCTCAAAAATTTTGTCAGGTACAGCTTAGAAAGTAATGATCTCATCAAATAAATACCAGTTTGTAGAATAATTAAAAAGAAAATTCTGGAGATGTTAAATGTATTGAATTATCTAGTATCACATCGAGAAATGAAGGCAAAAATGAGAATAGATATCAGTTCAGTAATCTTTTATAACAAGCTTCTCCATGAAAACATACCTGAGAAAATTTTGCTGTTGTTGATCAGTCCATCTTCTCAGCAACTGCATCATTTATCGGCTGTGCCATCATGATATGATGCATTCTGTGAAATGCTTCAGGTCAGTGAAGTATTCTGTTTCTTCAGGGGCCTGAAAACCATTTGAGGGTAGAAACTATATAGAACATCTCTTGGAATCCCATACTGTACTTTTAGTCTACAAAAAATAAACAATGGATAAAAGATAAAACCAACCATAGAATATAATGCAGGATTGCTCTTTGGGTAATACATTTTGCAGAACACATTTACACAGAATATGAATATGTGTCTCCTAAAAAAAAGTACTCCATGTACAAATATATGTGAAAGAGGTTGGATTAAACAAAAGTTAAACAGTGCCAATGGAATTCTCAGGTTTTTAATATGCTAACATACATTGTGAATCTGCAATAATTGGAATTTTTCAAATTTATTTGTCACTGAGCCTTTTAAAAATGTGTTTACTACTGTATCCCTCATGATGGTGATCTGTAGAATATATTTAGTAAAGGATAAGGAAGGGACAAGTCTAGAAGTCAAAAGTTCGGTGATTCTAACTTGAACATTCCTTTTATTATGTAAGCTTCAGGAAGTAACTTATCTGAGCCTCAGTTTCTTCATCCATAAAAATGGCATGTACAACACTAGCATTGCCTATGAGAGAGTTAGTTAAGTACCAAATAGAGTTATGATTATAAAATTATTTATATAAATTTATACACTATTTAAATGTAAAGTATGCTTTTTGTACTGTAAGTTTATAATCATAATTTCAGTGGATTAAATTTGAATAGAGACACAAAGAGCATAGTTTCAGCAAATCTTTTCAGAAAAAAATAGTAATGTTTCAGTCAATTATGTACTCTCAGATGTTAAACACAGTTTTATTCAAAGAACTTGAAATTAAAATAGGCATTTTTCAATTACTTCTAGTAACTGAAAATTTGGATGATAATCACTTTTATTGTAAACTTATTTTTCCTATGGAGAAGTTAATTAAAAACTGCCAGATTCTATATGTTTGTAAGTATAAAAAAAGATTGACTAGATATATTAAACGTATTTGAGCTATTTAAATTTTTGTTTCTATAAGAAGTTACTATAAGAAATTAAATTCACATTTCAAAGAAAGAACAATATCAGTTCAGTTCAGTCACTCAGTCATGTCCAAATCTTTGTGACCCCATGGACCACAACACGCCAGGCCTCCCTGTCCAACACCAACTCCCGGAGTTTACCAAAACTCATGTCCATTGAGTCGGTGATGCCATCCAACCATCTCATCTTCTGTTGCCCCCTTCTCCTCCTGCCTTCAATCTTTCCCAGCATTAAGATATTTTCCAGTGAGTCACCTCTTTGCATCAGGTGGCCAAAGTATTGGAGTTTCAGCTTCAACATCAGTCCTTCCAATGAACACTCAGGACTGATCTTTAGGATAGACTGACTGGATCTCCTGGCAGTCCAAGGGACTCTCAAGAGTATTCTCCAACACCACAGTTTAAAAGCATCAGTTCTTCGGTGCTCAGCTTTCGTTATAGTCCAACTCTCACATCCAAAGATGACCACAAGAAAAACCATAGCCTTGATTAGACGGATCTTTGTTGGCAAAGTAATGTCTCTGCTTTTTATTATACTGCCTAGGTTGGTCATAACTTTCCTTCCAAGGAGTAGGCATCATTTAATTTGATGGCTACAGTCACCATCTGCAGTGATTTTGGAGCCCCCCAAAATAAAGTCAGCCACTCTTTTCACTGTTTCCCCATCTATTTCTCATGAAGTGATGGGACCAGGTGCCATGATCTTAGTTTTCTGAATGTTGAGCTTTAAGCCAACTTTTTCACTCTCCTCTTTCACTTTCATCAAGAGGCTCTTTAGTTCTTCTTCACTTTCTGCCATAAGGGTGGTATTATATGCATGTCTGAGGTTATTGATATTTCTCCCAGCAATCTTGATTCCAGCTTGTGCTTCTTCCAGTCCAGCGTTTCTCATGATGTACTCTGCATATAAGTTAAATAAGCAGGGTGACAATATACAGCCTTGACATACTCCTTTTCNCCCCCCCACCCCAAATAAAGTCTATCACAGTTTCCATTGTTTCCCTATCTATTTGCCTTGAAGTGACAGGACCACGTGCCATGAACTTTGTTTTTTAAATGTTGAGTTTTAAGCCAGCTTTTTCAGTCTCTTCTTTACCTTTCATCAAAGGGCCCTTATAGTTCTTTTTTGCTTTCTGCCATAAGGGTGATATCATCTTCATATCTGAGGTTATTGATATTTCTCCTGACAGTCTTGATTTCAGCTTGTGCTTTATCCAGCCTGACATTTTGCATGATGTACTATGCATAGAAGTTAAATAGGCAGGATGACAATGTACAGCCTTGACGTACTCCTTTCCCGATTTGGAACCAGTCTGTTATTCCATGTCCATTTCTAACTGCTGCTTCTTGACCTTCATACGGATTTCTCAGGGGGCAGGTAAGGTGGTTTGGTATTCCCGTCTCTTCAAAATTTTCCACAGTTTATTGTGATCCACAGAGTCAAAGGCTTTGGCATTGTCAATGAAGCAGAAGTATATATTCTTCTGGAACTCTCTTACTTTTTCTATGATCCAATGGATGTTGTTAATTTAATCTCTGGTTACTCTGCCTTTTCTAAATCCAGCTTGTACACCTGGAAATTGTCCATTCATGTACTGTTGAAGCCAAACTTGAAGGATTTTGAGCATGTCCTTGCTGATGTGTGAGATGAGTGCAATTGTGTGGTAGTTTGAATATTCTTTGTCATTGCCCTTCTTTGGGATTAGAATGAAAACTGACCTTTTCTAGTCTTATGATCAATGCTGAGTTTTCCAAATTTGTTGGCATATTGAGCGCAGCACTTTCATAGCAACATCTTTTAGNGCTGGTGTGTGAGATGAGTGCAATTGTGTGGTAGTTTGAATATTCTTTGTCATTGCCCTTCTTTGGGATTAGAATGAAAACTGACCTTTTCTAGTCTTATGATCAATGCTGAGTTTTCCAAATTTGTTGGCATATTGAGCGCAGCACTTTCATAGCAACATCTTTTAGAATTTCAATAGCTGGAATTCCATCACCTCAACTAACTTTTGTTCATAGTAATGCTTCCGAAGGCCTATTTGAATTCTCACTGTAGGATGTCTGGTGCTAGGTGAGTGATCACACCATCATAGTTATCCAGGTCATTAAGATATTTTTTTGTATAGTGATTCTGTGTATTCTTGCCACCTCTTCTCAATATCTTCTGCTTCTGTTAGGTCCATACCATTTTTGTCCTTTATTGTGCCCATCTTTGCATGAAATGTTCCCTTGGTATCTCTAATTTTCTTGAAGCGATCTCTAGTCTTTCCCATTCTATTGTTTTCCTCCATTTCTTTGCATTGTTCACTCCAGAAGAGTTTCTTTTCTCTCCTCGCTAATCTTTGGAACTCTGCCACATGGGTATATCTTTCTCTTTCTCCTTTTCCTTTCACTTCTCTTTTCT
Source organism: Oreotragus oreotragus (assembly GCA_006410675.1). Taxonomy (NCBI): domain Eukaryota; kingdom Metazoa; phylum Chordata; class Mammalia; order Artiodactyla; family Bovidae; genus Oreotragus; species Oreotragus oreotragus. The sequence continues at coordinate 263,638 of SJYX01009196.1, read as the reverse complement.
CACTAAGGCCTCCTCAGACAACCATTTTGCCTTTTTGCATTTCTTTTTCTTGGGGATGATTTTGATCACTACCTCCTGTACAATGTTATGAACCTCTGTCCATAGTTGTTCAGGTACTCTATCAGATTTAATACCTTGAATCTATTTTTCACTTTTACTTTATAATTGTGAGGTATTTGATTTAGGCTTTATCTGAGTGGCCTAATGGTTTTCCCTATTTTTTTTTCAATTTAATTCTGAATTTTTCAATAAGGACTTCATGATCTGAGCCACAGTCCACTCTCTTTCTTGTTTTTGCTGACTCTATAGAGTTTCTCCATCTTTGGATGCAAAGAATATAATCAATCTGCTTTTGATATTGACCATCTGATGATGTCCATGTGTAAAGTCGTCTCTTATGTTGTTGGAAGAGGGTGTTTGCTATAACTAGTGCATTCTCTTGGCAAAACTCTGTCAGGCTTTGCCCTGCCTCATTTTATACTCCAAAGCCAAACTTGGCACATGTAGAGACAGAGAGTGTTCCATTGCCATCCGTACTTGAGAGGACTTAGTGTCTCTCACAGGGTTCTAGGTCTCTCATTCTGTTCCTTCTCAGTATTTCACCCTTCATTATCTGTTGTATATGCCAAAGTTACTGCCACATTGTGAGGTGGCATACATTCCCTTCTGAACCAATTTATGAATGTAGAAAGATATGTCTGTATACGGCCTTAGCTATCCTGATTATGATTTCAGACTTTAGAAGGTATACTAGCAAAAATTCTAATTGTTATAGTCAAAACATGGATCTTCTTGCATTTGTTTGCTGAAATTATTTATAAGACTCAGTGTCCTTTTGTAACTTCTGGTCTTGTATCTGCATATCATACTTTTTTTCCCTGTTATGTGTAACCAAAAGCAGATGTATTTGCTGGCTCATCTACTATACATTTTTTTTTGGTTAAAAGAGTGTCTTTCTCTGCATTAATCATGACTCTTAATGCTGTAAATTACAGCATCTGAATAAAAATTGGATTAAACAAAATTAAATTTATTGGGTCCCATAACTAGGAAGTCCAGTGGTTTCATGATGCAAACAATGTAATTAGAACTCACTGTATCTTCCACTGGGCTTCCCTGGTGGCTCA
>SJYX01009196.1:219931-252163 GCA_006410675.1 Oreotragus oreotragus | reverse complement strand
TCCTTTATCGAGCCCATCTTTGCATGAAATGTTCCCTTGGTATCTCCAATTCTCTTGAAGAGATCTCTAGTCTTTCCCATTCTGTTGTTTTCCTCTATCTCTTTGCATTGATTGCTGAAGAAGGCTTTCTTATCTCTTCTTGCTATTCTTTGGAACTCTGCATTCAGATGCTTATATCTTTTCTTTTCTCCTTTGCTTTTCGCCTCTCTTCTTTTCAGTGCTATTTGTAAGGCTTCTCCAGACAGCCATTTTGCTTTTTTGCATTTCTTTTCCATGGGGATGGTCTTGATCCCTGTCTCCTGTACAATGTCACGAACCTCATTCCATAGTTCATCAGGAACTCTATCTATCAGATCTAGGCCCTTAAATCTATTTCTCACTTCCACTGTATAATCATAAGGGATTTGATTTAGGTCATACCTGAATGGTCTAGTGGTTTTCCCTACTTTCTTCAATTTAAGAATTATTCAATAATCTTAGAAAAATATAAAGATCATTTGAATTTACAAGTTGATATTATTCAATTGTGTGTGCCTGTTAGGATGCCTCTGTTATGTCTTACTATTTATGATTCCATGGACTGTAGCTTGCCAAGTTCTTTTGTCCGTGGGATTCTCCAGGCACAAAACTGGAGTGGGTTGCCATGACCTCCTCCAGGGGATCTTCCTGACCCAGGGATGAAATCTAAGTCTCTTATATCTCTTGCATTGGCAGGCAAGTTCTTTACCACTACAGCTCCTAGGAAGCCCATTACATATTAAAATACACACAAGCTCTTTAGAAGTATTTTTGATCGATTATTTGGCATTTTCTTATCATAATTAATAGTTGGTAAAGAATCTTCCTGCAATGCAGGAGACCCTAGTTCGATTCCTGGGTTGGGAAGATCTTCTGGAGAAGGAATTGGCTGCCCACTCCAGTATTCTGGCCTGGAGAATTCCATGGACTGTAAAGTCCATGGGGTCACAGAGTTGGACATGACTGAGTGACTTGCACTTCTGCTTTATCATAATTAAATCATTACTACGAACGACTTTCTAATTGATTTTTTTTTCCTGACTGTTAAGAATATTCTGGGATCTCTTCTTTACTTTTACACTTCAGTGTTACTCCCAACAACAAAACATTCCAATCTGTCCTCATTTTAAATCTCTCCTTACAACTGTCCTTTATTATTTCAACTTTAGATATACAGACTCAACTGTGGAATAATTTATATTTGTTTAAAAAATATGTAAAAATATAGAAAAAATGCTGCATCAATGTTTCCCATGCCCATAATGTAAATATGTTAGCCTACTGATAAGAAGTCAGTTACATCTGTTTTGCTCGTACATTAAAAACAAAGTTTAGGAAATGAAGATAAGTTTTTAAAAGCAGAGCTTCTAGAGTTTTGTCTATCAGAGCAGTAGTAAAACAAGGAGTACAAAACTGATTTCAGGAGGCAACAGGTTTGTGGGGTCAAGCATGTGTGCCTACCTGAGCAAGTGATAAAATCATTCACTCAATTCACCTCCTGCACAATGCAACTAGTAATAAAAGCCTAGCAGAGACACAGATCAGTTTTTAGACCTCTGAATGATCTGAGAGCTTCTCTAGTCCAATACCTTAATTCTATAATTGAGGAAACTGAGACACAGAATAAGTGATTGCTCAAGATCCCAAAGCTATGGGAAAAACTGGATAAGAACGGAGGCCTTCTAGGATTTCCCTGGTTATCCAGTGGCTAAGACTTCATGCTCTCAATGTAGGGGACCCAGGATTAATCCCTGGTCAGGAAACTAGATGCCACATACCACAACTAAGAGTTTGCATGCTGCATCTAAAGATGAAGTAAAGATCCCTCATGCCACAAAGACGATCAAAGATTCCATGTACTGCAACTAAGACCCAGTACTGTCAGAGAAATTAATACTAAAAAAAAAAAAAAGGAAAAAAAAGAAAAGAAATAGAGGCCTTTTGACTTCCTGATCCAGTTTTTTTCTCTACAGGAAGATGAAAGAAAGGGAGGGAGCTCAATGCAAAGCTGTGACTCCTCTGAGATTACACAGCTAAGCCTCTGGTGAAGACTTGGAACAATAGTGGACATGGAGTAGATGAGAGAAAGGATAACTAAGGACTCCATCTGACTGGCACCCCACTCCAGTACTCTTGCCTGGAAAATACTATGGACGGAGGAGCCTCGTGGGCTGCAGTCCATGGGGTAGCAGGGAGTCGGACACGACTGAGTGACTTCACTTTCACTTTTCACTTTCCTGCATTGGGGAAGGAAATGGCAACCCACTCCAGTGTTCTTGCCTGGAGAATCCCAGGGATGGCGGAGCCTGGTGGGCTGCCGTCTATGGGGTCGCACAGAGTCGGACATGACTGAAGCGACTTAGCAGCAGCAGCAGCCATCTGACTAAGATAACCTGCAGAAAGTATTAGTCATTTCTTCACTTACATTCTCCAATTTCACACAAGTTTCTCTTTTGGCCAAATTCAACCTGCAACTGTACAGTGAAGGGGATTCTGGGAAATATACTTTCCAGCTTAACCATGTTGTCACAATCAAACTACCTTAAATGTTATCCTTTGACCCACTCTACACATAAAATTCTTCAGGCATCACTCTACTAAATTAAGTATTTTTTAGAATAGCAAAGTTCTAAGGTGCATAGACTGTCGAAAATTCTGAAAGAGATGGGAATACTGGACCACCTGACCTGCCTCTTGAGAAACCTATATGCAGGTCCGGAAGCAACAGTTAGAACTGGACATGGAAACACAGACTGGTTCCAAATAGGAAAAGTACGTCAAGGCTGTATATTATCACCTTGCTTATTTGACTTATATGCAGAGTACATTATGAGAAACGCTGGGCTGGAAGAAGCACAAGCTGCAATCAAGATTGCCAGGAGAAACATCAATAACCTCAGATATGCAGGTAATAACCACCTTATGGCAGAAAGTTAAGAGAAACTAAAAAGCCTCTTGATGAAAGTGAAAGAGGAGAGTGAAAGAGTTGGCTTAAAGCTCAACATTCAAAAAACCTAAGATCATGGCTTCTGGTCCTATCGCTTCCTGGGAAATAGATGAGGAAACAGTGGAAACAGTGTCAGATTTATTTTGGGGGGTTCCAAAATCACTGCACATGGTGATTGCAGCCATGAAATTAAGGGATGCTTACTGCTTGGAAGGAAAGTTATGACCAACCTAGATAGCATATTAAAAAGCAGAGACATTACTTTGCCAACAAAGGTCTGTCTAGTCAAGGCTATGGTTTTTCTAGTAGTCATGTATGGACGTGAGACTTGGACTGTGAAGAAAGCTGAGAACTGAAGAATTGATGCTTTTGAACTGTGGTATTGGAGAAAACTCTTGAGAGTCCCTTGGACTGCAAGGAGATCCAACCAGCCCATCCTAAAGGAGATCAGTCCTGGGTGTTCATTGGAAGGACTGATGCTGAAGCTGAAACTCCAATACTTTGGCTACCTCATGCAAAGAGTTGACTCATTGGAAAAGACCTTGATGCTAGGAGGGACTAGAGGCAGAAGAAGGGGATGAAACAGATGAGATGGCTGGATGGCATCACCAACTTGATGGACATTGGTTTGGGTGAACTTCGGGAGTTGGTGATGGACTGGGAGGCTTGGCGTGTTGCGATTCATTCGGTCGCAAAGAGTTGGACACGACTGAGCGACTGAACTGAACTGAAGGTGCAGAGGGAAATATTAGTTTTACAGTTTTTATTAATTTCCATATTATAATATTGTATGTAAGCCTCAAAGAAACTCCATTGCTTTCAACATCTCCCCTCAACCAAATCTTTTAAAAATGTGCAATGCTTCTTCCTGGGAACATGTTCATAAACTGCTATTTGGATACCTCTGTCTCTTTCTCCCGCTCTTTCTCTTTTTCTCTTCATAACTAGCTAGCTGGGATGAATAGACAGATGACAGATAAATAGATAATTTTAAACTATTCCGTTACATAATAAGATACTAATGTTCTGCTACTAGATTTTGAAAATATATTTTGAATGCTTTCAGTGTTTTGTTTTACTTAACTTACACTTTTGATTCTATCTTGACGGCTAAACTGGCCTTGGTGCTGAAAGAGTATTTGTTGACATACTTTTTTTCTCCACCAGTATGCTCTTGTGAGTGCTGAACCTTCCAGTAGATGAAATGAACTCTCAAAGGCACTGTTTTCACTGTCAACAAAAGGAAAGTTTCCTTCCACTAAACATTGTTCTTCAGACCAGTTCAGCACTCCAAAAAAAAAAAAGAATGGGGATATGGAAACAGCTGTTCCCAGTCACCTGAGGAGGAAATCCTCACTGGATACTTCAGGCTACAGCATATTTTGCCCTGAACTACCCCAGTCATTGCCTTCTGCCTTCATGGTAAAAGTGGTTTGAATGTCCACTTAAGTTAATGTCTCTTTTTACGTTTCCCTCTGTTCATCCAAATACAATGTTGAGATCATCCCCAGATTATTTTTTCTTATACTCGGTTTTGGGTGTTTTAGGGTGTCCACTCCTCGTGGAACCAAAGGGCACCTGTCAGGGCAAAGGAAGCCTCTGCTTCCAATTATTTCTGCCCTGCAGGCACTTCTCATAAAGGAGCTTTCTCTGCCAAGTTCTAGTTATTATTTCCTGAGGCTTTTTTTTTTTTCCCTTTCCAAGATACCTCTTGAGACCAAAACTTCTGACAGTACTGCAACTTTGCGACACCAGATATTACAAGAATCTCTCATTATTTTGGCTTTTTCACTTCCTGACTTTTTACATACCTATAATTGCATGCTTTGCGGTCTTTCCATTTAGATTAAATGGAAAGCATTATCCTTTAAGAAATTTTTTCTTTTCTTTATTTCTATGGTTATTATTAGAAAGAGAGGTTTCCAGTAATGTTGTTGAAAGTACCAATCTACTTCATTTTTAACATTGTCTTAAGTTTAATCTTTTTTTCTTTCAATTTGCTATGTTCTGAATGTCAGAAAAGTTTCTAAGGATAATATAATGGCAAAACTTTCACCCCTCTTTGCACATTCATAGACAGTTGAATTTAAAAGGAAACTTTTCAGGGATGATAGTGTGGATGTGAAATTACACTTTGTCTGTTCTTACGTGTCTAAACAAAGTAAGAAGTACTGCTTAGAAAGAGAATGTTCAAAGGACTATACGTTCCAGATATACCAACATTTTGCATTATTTTGAAAATATCTTTGAGGTGTAACTTTCAGCTAAAACAATCAAAAAAGAAATCACACTGTAATATCATCAGTAAATCAAATATTTCTCTTGGGTCATATTCCATATTTATTTTGGTATAGCAGTAAGAATTTGATTAGTTCGGAGATGGTTTTGTCTGAGAATCTACTTAATTTATATTTTATTTTTTAGTTCTGAGAATCTACTTAATCTTAAAATTATTTTGTAGATCTAGTCTACTAAAGTTCAGACCAACAGTACTTACATATAACTTTAAAATACCCTATTAAAACTACAGATCTAATTAGGATTCCATAGTAATAGAGGACATACATGTCTCTGTATGCATATATGTGTGAAATAAAAAAACATCTAATTACAAAATAAATTAAAAATCGACCAAATTCTAAATAAATTTTGTATAGTTGTACAACTTCAAGGCAACTGAAAAGAATATTGGGACATTAATTATTAAAGCATGGATTTGGAAGCTTTATTCACTGCTTATACTATTTAAATATTATTTTCTTTTAATTTTAAATAAAAAGAAAATTGATACTGATTTAAGAACAAAATGAAACTATCAATGTTAACTAATGCAATCTATTATTATGAGCCAGCAGTTTTTGTTGTTGTTGTTGGTTTGTTTTTAATATAACCTTTCTGGGGGAACAATGTGAAATCGTAGAAAAAACTTGAGGAAATCTGCCAAAGGAAGATGATTTTAAAATGAGAATCAGAAAAATATTATTTGAAACTAGGATTATTACACAGAAGCCCCTAGATTCCCTAAATGCATATCCATACGAACATCCACACACACATCCACATCCACACACACACAGACACACACACACACACACGTGCATGCATGCTGTGTGCTAAGTTGCATTAGACTCTTTGCTACCCCATGGACTGTAGCCAAGGGCTCCTCTGTCCATGGAATTCTTCAGGCAAGAATACTGGAGTGGGTTGCCATACCCTCCTCCAGGGGATCTTACTGACCCAGGGATCAAACCCACATCTCAAATATTTACTGCATTGGCAGGCAGATTCTTTACCACCAGCACCACCTGGGAAGACCACCCCCCACACCATCACTGCCCCTGGCACATACATATACCCATAGTCAATTCAGAAAGAACTGTAAGTTTACACAGCATGCATAGACATCATTTTCTGCTAGACTTTACAAATGTAAACATTTGAATTCAATTTCTCTTTGTAAATCAGAATCACTGAGTCCATTAACTTACTTTGCTATTGATATCCAAGGACATCACTCTACAGTATATATTCAGAAACTTAATAAAAGTTAAATATCCATACTGAGCAGGATGTTAGTATGATATAGTAAAAATAATATGGTCTTTGGAACTACAACCAACAGCATTCAGAGTTGCTGCTGCTGCTGCTAAGTCACTTAAGTCATGTTCAGCTCTTTGTGATCCCATGGACTCACCAGTCTTCCCTATCAATGGGATTGCCCAGGCAAAATAATGGAGTTAGTTGCCATTTCCTTCTCCAGGGCATCCTTCTGACCCAGGGATCAAACCTGCATCTCCTACATTGGCAGGCAGATTCTTTACTACTGAGTCACTGGGGAAATTTAGCACTGCTATAATTTAGATAAGCAACAAATTCTATCTGAGCCTCAGTTTCCACAGGAATAAAGTGAAGAAGACTATATTTAATATTTATAACAATTAAGTGAAGTCATATATATAAAAGACTTTATGGAATCTGACATTTAGGTGTTAATATTATGGTGAATATCATCATATATTTCAAAACTTTTCAAAGCTACAAATGAGGCAACACATGACTTACCCAGAATTACACTTGTGGAATTATCAAGACTAAAAGAGGGTTTCACTATTCTTTCTTACCAAGGATACTGGGGGAAAATATTATAGTTATAGAAGAACATTTCTTATAGTAAACATGTGATGTGAAAGATGTTTCCAGGCACATGGGACAATAAGTCATGCAGATATGAGACACAGAAAGGTTTCCACTTCTGGCTGATCCCATCTGATTGAGTAGGACCTTCCCTGCCAGCTGTTAAAACATCTAAATAGTCTTATGGCTATAAGGCACAAGTGGTACTCTGTAGCAGTTGGCAGAACAATCTGCCATTTCATGTTATGGTTTCAAATTCCCACTAAAGATATCATCTCAAGACCAGAAGACTAAGTATGGTGTAGAGATGCCCAGTTTTCAATTTTGTGGCTCAAACTAGAGGAGTTCTGTTACATTAAAAACTATCACACATCATTCCCTTATAGGTAAGTTCCAACTGCTGCACCTACATTGCCACTGGACCAGAATTATATCTGATAGATACAGAACGTAACTAAATGTCAGTCTGCCAGCAAATGATTCAGGAATGCTATATGAATACATTTTTCCTTTTAGTAAAATCAATGCCAACTCAGCTGCTTGCTGAATGACATTGCTTGAAGCATTTTAAGAACCATAATCAAGAAATTCAACAGCAATCTCTTTTATCAGGATTGCTAACAACCTTTATTGTAGTCAAGCCAAAGTCAACAGAAGCAGAATGTATAAAATAGGGGTCTTTATATCACCATCTTGTTGTATAAATAGAGCAGCCCTCCTTGGCTGTACATCAATAATAAAGTAAGTAAGATTATTTTCATCACACCTACAAGCCTTGAGTTCAGGACCTGACTGTGCTCTTGGTTACTCAGCTGTATGATCTTGATACCATGTCATACTTTGGACTGGAAAAGGAGGAATTAAACTAAGTGATTTTTAAATTCCCTTTCATCTCAGTTTCTAGGTTTCTATGACTTAGCAGCAGCAGCATCCACCCTCAGTGTAGGAAAACAGATATCTCAAGTTTCTACTCACAATACTAAAGTTACTCAGTGTTTTGTTTGTTTAGTTCAGTTATCCAAGGACTTTACATGGCACATCTATTATATGACTGGCATACTGCAGAATTCTGGGGATAAAACAACAGTCCACAGTATTAAGAAACTTAAAAACAATAATTCCCCAAGCTCTGAATTACTATAACATTCATTGTTTTGTGCAGACTCCTGGACTCAGTATTCTAAGACATCTCTTATTTATCTGATGACCAACCCATGGTAATGCAGACTGCTTACTACAGCCCACTGTTCCCACAAAATGAAATTCTTGATAGTTGGAAATGGGGTGAGTGTGAGATTGTTTTATTATTTTTAAAAAAAATACTGTTTACAATGGAAGTACAAAATGTACCAAAAGGGTAGTTTTTGCACATTGAAGTTAATTCTTTGATGTTCCAATAATTATTATATACTGATCAGAATTTCTGAGTGTTAGGTACACATTGCTTTGTTGAAAATACATAGAAAATATATTCATTAAGCATTCATAAATTATAGCTTATATGGTAAAAAGGATATGCCAAAGCATGGAATCCATAATGAAATTATACTGTGATTAAAAAGGGGATTTTTAAAGTCTCTTTGAACTTTAAAATGTGAACATTCTTTAAACTTCTGGGTTACTTCTATAGACTGTAGAGTTAAAAATTTTCACTTCCAGTTCTTGGATCTATATATGGTCTCAAATTTCACATAAGATGCCAAGGGCTGACTGTTTTACTGTTTTTGTTTTAGGTTTAAGAAACAGTATAGCAGAGAAATCCTTCAAGCTAAATATAAAGGAAATAATTCAACACTACCTCCCATGTAACACTGAAGTAATCAGAGTCACACTTTATAAACTACCACAGTAAAATAATTAATCGCTTCCTTAAAAAGCCCTATGAAACTTAAGACTGCAATTCCAAATGGAACACACTACAGAAGCAGCCAAAAGACTGCAATAAACTCTTTAATATTCAAATTAAACTTGAAGTATTTTGTACCAGTCTGAAACAATTTCAATTAAAGAAAAAAAGAGGAGGGGGGATTGCTAATAAGATTCAAATTCTGATTTATATAGCATAAATAACTCTTCAGCATCCAGGTATTCACTTTAGCAGCAAAGAATATTACACAAGTAACACACTGGTTCCCACAAGTGCATAAGCAGAAATGTTTCAGCTCTTTCTCTTATACTTTGGTATAACAGATTCATTGGTAGTTTGCGACTGTACCTTACAGATTTACTTACTCAAATGAATGAACCAGCCTTTGAAAAAGCTCTTTAAAGTATTACTAAACTTTGGAGGAGTTGACTTGTTTATGACATTTCCGTATTTATAACCCAATTATCTGAGGCTACAACAGGAATTAATATACCAGTAAAATTCTGCCTGGAAAGTGCTATATTTTCTATCTAAATTCTAATTTATCGGTTACCACATTATATTTATTTTAGCTGTACTCAAAAGTGGCCTTTAAATAAATAGACTAGAAAGCTGTCTAATGGAAACTTGCAACAATGCAAAAAATGAAAAAACAAGTCAGGGACCATCTAAATGTTCCAAGCTGGAGGAGGAGGAGCAATTAAAGTCTACAAAATGAACTTAATATCTTTCTGAAAAATCCTAGAGAGTAGTGATATTTGTTAGCAAAATTTAGATCTGGGTGTCTAGCTTTTAAAGTAAGTATGATGGTGAAAGTGAAAGTGAAATAACTTAGTCATGTCCGACTCTTTGTGACCCCATGGACTGTAGCCTATCAAGCTCCTCTGTCCATGGGGTTCTCCAGACAAGAATACTGGAGTGGGTTGCCATTTCCTTCTCCAGGGGATCTTCCCGACCCAGGGATTGAACCCGGGTTTCCCGCGTTGGAGGCAGACTCTTTAACCTCTGAGCCACCAGGGAAGCCCAAGTATGACTATGGAAGCATTCAATTAACTTGTTTTCAGGTCTCCTTTCTTGTTGATTGGGCTTCCCTGGTGGCTCAGCTGGTAAAGAATCTGCCTGCAATGCAGGAGACCTGGGTTCGATCCCTGGGTTGGGAAGATTCCCTAGAGATGAGAACAGCTACCCCTCTAGTATTCCTGCCTGGAGAATTCCATGAGCTGTAAAGTCCATGAAGTTGCAAAGGGTTGGACATGACTGAGCGACTTTCACTTCACTTCACTTCCTGTTGATTAAATAAGCAGCTACTTTAGAATTACTCAGCTAGGCTGAATGGTCAAGATACATGAAATTCCTGGGCCAATCAAATGATTTTCTTGGAATAAAAATGCCAAAAGAGGAAAAAAGAAATAAAATCAAGAGCTTTAGATATTTCTTTTGTTTTGTTTTTAAGTATTTATTTGGAATGCAGGAATTCCAAAAGAAGTTTTAAGTTCCCCCTGGAATAACAGAAAGAAAATCACAAGATATAGTGTAGGACATGTAAAAATCAAATATGAAAAGTCTGGATTAGTACATTAATTGAAAACTTTTCTATAGAGGTCATTCTAGTGCATAGTCCTCATTTGATATAAAAGGAAATTGAGACCCAAGCATCAGAAATAGTAGAAAAGATGATCTAATGAATCTGGCTTACTGAAGACCTCTAATTTTAAATCTGGTGAATAATAAAAACTAGATCAGAAGGGGCATCCAAGGACAGTTATGGTCTTTACTAACAGTCAAGTTCATGGTTACAGAGAACATGTTTGCCCAACACCTGAAAGTAGCGGTTGTTCTGATTTCATCATATCACACTGTTTTTTTCTTGTTTAAACCTTTTAACATGATGTGCTTTGAAATTATGTTTAGGAATAGTTTGGAACACATATTTGTTTATTCTTTCACTTCTGCATTCAACACCTATTTTTTCAGTATCTCCCATTCTCAAAGTGTGTAAGGACTGGAGACATACAGGGAAACCAGATTACAGAGTTACTTTTCTCAGAGAGTTTATAGGGTAATAAGAAGAAGATATTAAACATAAAACCCTGATAAACTGTGACACATGTACTGATCAAGTATTAAATAAGCATATGTTTTAACTCAATTTAGGTGGGCAAAGAAGTTTTTTTGTAAGAAGTAAATGTTTAAGTTTGGAAGGTAAAATATTTATTAATTAGAAACAAAGGTAAAGATTGAGTATGATTAAGGACATTGAACTCAGTGATATATTGTGTCCATGTGCCACACACATTTGCTACAGCATAAAAATATGACTAACACTTGACCTATTTTATTTACTGAACTATTGACCTTCTTAAAGTCAGTCAAAATTGGTACTTTAACATAATTGTTTTCAAAGCTTAAGGGGAACTGTTGCCACTTCCTCATGTCAAAGATTTTCAGAAAGTGCTTCATGTTGCAATGAAACCTATTCAATTACATAGTAAATCACATTTGTCAAGAAAACACATTACATAACTAAACGCAAAGAATTATGGACCCTTAGATGAGACTGTGAATTTTCTTAATATTTGGAATTTTTTGAAACATTTGAATTTAAGTAAAAAATACATGCTCAAGTATAAGTAACTGAAGGTAGAATGCAATGAAATAGCTTTCTCTACTTATTTTAACATTGTCTAACATTAATAGATATATTAGATTTTGTAATGGAATTTAGTTTTGATGAACAGAAAAAGTTGTCCCAGCTAAAATATATATTTATTCCTTAATATGAATACAAACCCCATTATATTATATCAATAGAAATAACCATTAGTAACATGACAGCCAAGCTGATGTGGAATGATACTCTTCCACCCTCATTAGTAAGTGGAACTTAAGTAGAGGCATTGTCTGTCTAAGAAGCAGTAGGAAGGAGGGAAGGAAGGAAAAAAGGAACAAAAATCTCAAGACGCCAGCAACAAATGTCTTATTCCAATGCTAAACAGTTGTCGGAGCACTGGGTCTTCTATAATAGAAAAAAAAAAAAAAAAGTAAAAACACTAAACATGAACGTTCAGTGAAAATCACAATGAAAGTGCAATCCACTCTGAGGCGTAACAGGCAGAATCAAGAAGTAGGAGTTAATAGAAATGTATGTGTGTGTTGTGTGTTAGTCGCTCAGTTGTGTCCAACCCTTTGTGACCCCGTGGACTGTAGCCCATGTCCATTCACTATTTTCAAGTTTAAAGATTTTTAGTATATTCACAAGGTTGTACAACAATTTAACTCCAGAACATTTTCATGAACCCTACAAAGAAACTCCCATAGGCATTAGTGTTCAATTTCAGTCTCTCCAATGCTATCCACTGCTAAAAACTAGTTCACATTATGTCTATATGGATTTGCTTATTCTGGGTATTTTGTATTTGCCTATTGTGAGAATTACCCAATATAGGGTCTTTCGTTTTTGGCTTCTCATACTTAGCATAATGTATTCAAGTTTAGTTATTAGTACGTCATTATTTTTTAAGATTGTATTAGGAAGATGATGACCACCAGTAGCATCATTGAATACTTTCAACAAATGAATGTTTAGACATTCATCTGCTGGTGAACATTTGTTTTGTTTCCATGTCTTGGCTATTATGAATAATGCTGCTCTGAGCATTAGTGTAAAAGTTTATGTATGAGTTTTGAATTCCCTTAGGTATCTACCTAGAATTGAAATTTTTTGGTCATATGGTAGCTCTACTTAACTTTTTGAGGAACTGCCAAGATATTTTCCCTGGTGGCTGCACCATTACATATTCCCACTGGTAATGTATGACTATTCATATCCTTGTCAATATTCGTTCTGTTTTTTTTTTTTAATTTTTGTCTAGTGAATATGAAGTTGTATAACATTGTGGTTTTGATTTGTGTTTCCCTAATAATGTTGAACATCTTTTGACATATTTATTGGCCATCTATATATGTTCTTTGGTGAAATATCTATAAATTATTTGCCCACATTTTAATTGGAATGTCTTTTTTTATTGTTGAGTGGTAAATTTTCTTTGTATATTCTATAACTAGACACTTATCAGTGCTATGATATGCAAATACCTTCTCCCTTTCAGGGTTTTATGTTCACTTTCTCTATAGTGTCATTTAACCATAATTAAAAAAAAATTTTATGAAGTTTTATTAATTTAATTTTTCTACTGGTTGCTCATATTTTAGGTGTCATATGTAAGAATTCTTTACTGAATACAGATGAAAATTCAGCCTTATGTTTCTTCTAAGAGTTTTACAGTCCCTACATTTAGGTTCAGTTTGTGATAATTCTTGTATATAGTGTTAGGTTCAACTTCGCTCGTGCAAGAAAATGTCTAGTTGTTACAACACAATTTCTAGAAAAGATCATTACTACATTGAATGATCTTGATTATCCTTGGTTAAGAACAACTGACATCCTTGGTTAAGATTTATGAAAACTAAACTTTTGAATACTATAATGTGATAACCCTAGGTATAAATTCTCTTCATTCCCCAATTTGATGTTTTATTTTGCTTTTTATAAATTGGTGCTGGCTACTGTAGGCCATTTGTTTACTGATTTTCCAAATTATTTTGAAAAACTATATTCCTTATTATATATGATCATTATCTCTGTTTTTTGGTGTGTGCTCAGGTACTGTTTTGACAGGAATTCTCTCAAGTGTGAGGAGATTAAAAAAAAAAAAAAAACTAGCAAGCAAAATTTAAAAAACAACAACAACAAAAACTGTCTCCATGTTTGCATTTGTTTCAGTGCCAGAAGATTTTCTTACGATTTAGCCTGTCTTGCACTCAGCCGAGGGTTCAGCCTAAGGTAAAAGTTTAGTGTCTTCTCCAATATTTTCTGAGCATGCATCTTGCTTTGGGCAAGATTTCAAAATTAACTTTTTAAACACTCCATGCACATAAAGTCCTTTTGAGCTTCTTAATTTCCCAGAGAAGTTCTCTCCAGTGTTTTCTTCTGGACCTGAAACATTCTATTGGATGTTTTGTTGTTGTTACTGTTTTGCCCCAGATATCTGTGATTTGTTAGTTCACCTTGCCACATTTTTGAGCAATGCTCACCACTTTTCCAGTCTGAATTCTGAGCTAGGTGAAATAAAGATGGGTGCCTGTATCAACGGTGCAGATCAACCATATATGTGTTAGAGCAGACATGCATAATGATTTGTGATGAAAGGGTTCTCTATTCCTGCCAAAATGAAGGATCAGAGTTCTACATGGAAACACAGACTTCCCTCTTCAGTGGCAGTGCCATGCCAGAGAGGGGAATGAACTAGTATGAGTAAAAATGTCATAAAACTTTCTTACCATTTTGACATTTTCTTTCTTGGTTCAGTGTTTGGTTGTTGTATATCTTTGACTCTTTTCCATGGTTCTGAGAAAGCTGGAACTCATGTTTTTTCTTGGACTTTAATGTTTCATTTGGAGGAGAGAGGCTTGGAGCTGCCATTTTTTTGATGCTCCTTCTCCCTCTCTATTCTTTGACCAAAAAAGCACCAGAATAGTTAACAAAAATATCAGAATGTATTTGTTAGAGTTTTGGATAAGGCCATCTGATCAAACAGCACACTAATTTAAAGATAAGTATAACTGAGGCTATCTGAATCACCTTTATTTAGCTTTGTGTTCAGGAAATTTTGTCCTGGAAATAAATGGATTTAGACCACCTTAGTTAAGATGTCTTACTCTGTTTTCTGAAAAACCTTCCCCCCACAAAGAGAAAACTGGATACAAATCCTATTTTCTTCAGGGAATTCTTGAAAATTGTTTTATCTGAGGTAAGAGCTTACCTGAGCAAACTGCTTGCTTAAAACAAGTCTACTTACCAAGAATCATTCATTTAAAGGTAAATATTCATTATTCCTCAGGTCTCCTGAAAAATGAACAAAATTCTGAACCTATATAATAACCTTTTTTAATACTAATTCTTTTATAAAGCTGTAATTTATAATATTGTGTGTGTTGACATCAAAATGAATGCTAACTAGGCAACCAGTCTTATAAGGACAAAAACACTTGGATCATCCTCGTAATTGAAACTGAAGTTATTTAAGTATGTAAATTTTCATCATTTTTTTCTTAATTTCTACTCTTTTTTGTTGTTGTTGTTGTTGGATTCTGTTCTTATGCAAGATCATATTTTTATTTTTTTTCCCCACTGTTCTATTTTTTGAAGTATGAATCTCTGTTCAAAATCAAAGGAGACAATCCTTGTAAATTGTACAAAGATGTGTAGGAGGGAGAAAGAAAGATGTCTCCAAAGGGTAGATTGCTAGGTCAAAAGTGGCTCAGATTGAGACAGATAAATTAACTGTTACTACTATATATTCCACAAAACATTAGAGAAGGTAGGGAAAGGTTGAACATTAATAGTTCTTTGCCTAGTGATATCCTGTCCTTATCATTTTGAATAATGTTTTCTCGGGCTTCCGTGGTGGCTCAGAGGTTAAAGCATCTGCCTGCAATGCAGGAGACCTGGATTCGATCCCTGGGTCGGAAAGTTCCCCTGGAGAAGGAAATGGCAACCCACTCCAGTATTCTTGCCTGGAGTATCCCAAGGACAGAGGAGCCTGGTAGGCTACAGTTCACGGGGTTGCAAAGAGTTGGACATGACTGAGTGACTTCACTTTCAAACTTCCAGTTTTCTTGAAGGGACACCACTGTTTTAAGGCTGTGAACTCAAAGGAAAAGTCCAGTTGACATTTTGGTGCTGAGATATCCCAAGGACAGAGGAGCCTGGTAGGCTACAGTTCACGGGGTTGCAAAGAGTTGGACACGACTGAGCGACTTCACTTTCAAACTTCCAATTTTCTTGAAGGGACACCACTGTTTTAAGGCTGTGAACTCAAAGGAAAAGTCCAGTTGACATTTTGGTGCTGAGTCTTGTTTTTAATTTCTAACGACCAAGAGAGGCATCAGAATCAGAGATTTTTACATTTCTTTCCAGTTTAATGATTATTTTTAAATTAAATTTTAGTCCTTTACAGAGGAGAAAGTCACACTGGTATAGTAAACCACCTGAAAATAGAATTTTATCCCCTAGTCATGTTTTGAAATAAAAGTTTTTTCGAAATGGCTGTCTATATCTTGAAGGTTGATTAAAGACATACAAGATATTTAGCTTGTTGTGAGCTTCTTCCAGGCCATTTTACAGCCTAAGCAGCACTTAAGAAAATTAGACATAATCTCACACTAAGCCTGAAGCATAATCAATCTATTCAATAATTTCCTCTATGTCTTGACCCCATAATGTCATACCATTATTAGTAAGACTTGATACGAAGTCAGTGATTCAAAGCTACAGACAACCAGATAAAGCCCACTCCATGTAGTAGAGGTACCCATTTAAGCACTTTTTCAATAACTTGACCTTGAAAATCTTCCAAATCACTGACTGTGTCAGTGGTTAAAGAGGGTCACTTCTTGAACATCTGACAGCTCCTGAAATATCTTTCTCTCATTCCTGAGATGATTAGAGATAGAGACTTGGACCTCATTTTAAATGTGTAAGTGACAATGTGGTTCAATTCAGTGTAAAGACTAATAACATACTATCTGTTATGAACCTAATAGTTTAGCTAGCTTTATTGCCCCTAATGACAGCTTTCATGCCATAACACCTTTTGTGTCAACTCCACGTGAACTAGCAACATATATTTAGAGTTTCTAAATTTATAGGCAACATTAAAAGTTTAATAATTTTATGCCTAATTAGAATATAACAAAGATATTTCTAGGTATATATCTTCCTCATGAAAATCCTAGTTATTGTTGTTTGTTATTTTTATCTGTTGTTGGTCATAAATATATTTGTAAGTTATTTTCCAAAGGACTTAAGTGTACTGAGCAAGAGATTTTGCAATGATCTTGAAAAGCTTGTTTCTTTTTATTCTCAGTAAAAGTTAATTTTTATTAGTACTTTTTAATGTTACAAAATCTTTCCAGCTTTTGAAAGACAAAATTTTAGCTCTAAGTTTATCAATATGTTTTAAAATTAATTTAGAATATATTTTTTATACTTTTTATTTTATATTGAAATATAGCCAGCTGGTAAAGAATCCACCTGCAATGCGGGAGACCTGGGTTCGATTCCTTGGTTGAGAAGATCCCTTGGAGAAGGGAAAGGTTACCCTTTCCAGTAATCTTTCGTGGAAAATTCCATGGACTGTGTAGCCCATGGGGTCCCAGAGAGTAAGACACAACTGAGCGACTTTCATGTTCACTATAGCCAATTAGCAAAATTGTGACAACTTCAGGTAGTCAGCAAAGTTTTTTTTTTTTTTTTCCCTTTTGAGTGTGTTACCATTCATTTTTAAATTTCAAAAATTTGTTCCTGAAGGCAGCATGAGAATTACAACTACCATTCAGGTACAACAAGTAGACATGCCAGCTCCTATGTCTACATAGTAATTGTTGCTGTCTTTAGTCACCAAGCCATGTCTGACTCTTTGCAACCCCATAGACTGTAGCCCTCTGCTCCTCTGTTCGAGGGATTCTCCTGGCAAGAATACTGGAGTGGGTTGCCATTCCCTTCTCCAGGTGATCTTCCTGACCCAGGGATTGAACCCAAGTCTTCTGCATTGCAGGCAGATTCTTTACTGCTGAGCAACAAGGGAAGTCCCTACACAATTACAAACAAGTGCTTGAGAGTAAATAACCTGTGTATAAGATCACAGGGGAGTTTGTCTGCAAGAAAACAATTTTTTAAAACTAAAATGCTTCATTCCAATGCCTGTTTTTAGTGTTGTTGAAGAAAAGTTTATAGTTACAGCATTTTTAATTCCACTGAAGAAAGCTGAACGTTTTAATGAAGAATAGAACTCATTTTTAGACCATCTCTCTCAATCTACCATTTGGATACAGGGTTAGTGTTCCAGAGGCTTTCACTTAACGTCACCGTAAGCAGCTCAGCTTGGCTTCCTGGATGCTTTTCTGAATTAGAGGTGAAAAGGCAATGGTGTCGAATGACCAAACACAGTAAACATAAGTATTAGTGACTCACAGTGACTTTGATTAAGAAAGATACCTTAAGGGAAACAGGCTTCCCCTTGTCCGTCTTGAGTTGCTAGGCCTGTCTTTTAGTTGCAAGAAATGTAAACCAAACTCTACCTTAAAGAGAAATCAACTGATTCATATAGCCAAGGAGGGATGGGGGCATAGGTCACAGAATCACACAAAGAACCAAAAACTGATGGATTAAAAACTTAGAACTCTGGATTTAATGGCTCTAGGGATTCTTTTTAATTTTCTTGAAGAGATCTCTAGTCAAGCTAGAATCAGGATTGCCAGGAGAAGTATCAATAACCTCAGATATGCAGATGACACCACCTTTATGGTAGAAAGTGAAGAGGAACTAAAGACCCTCTTGATGAAGAAGGTGAAAGAGGAGAGTGAAAAAGCTGACTTAAAATTCAACATTCAAAAAACAAAGATCATGGCATCCAGTCCCATCACTTCATGCCAAATAGATTGGGAAACAAACAGTGACAGACTTTATTTTCTTGGGCTACAAAATCACTGCAAATGGTGACTGCAGCCATAAAACTAAAAGATACTTGCCCCTTGAAAGAAAAGCTATGACCAACCTAGACAATATATTAAAAAGCAGAGATGTTACTTTGCTGACAAAGGTCCATATAGTCAAAGTGATGGTTTTTCCGGTAGTCATGTATGGATGTGAGAGTTGGACTATAAAGACGGCTGAATGCCAAGGAATTGATGCTTTTAAACGGTGTTGGAGAAGACTCTTGAGACTCCTTTGGACTGCAAGATCAAACAAGTCAATCCTAAAGGAAATCAGTGCTGAATATTCATTGGAAGGACTGATGATGAAGCTGAAGCTCCAATAATTTGACCACCTGATACAAAGAGCCGACTCATTAGAAAAGCCCCTGATGCTGAGACNAGTCAATCCTAAAGGAAATCAGTGCTGAATATTCATTGGAAGGACTGATGATGAAGCTGAAGCTCCAATAATTTGACCACCTGATACAAAGAGCCGACTCATTAGAAAAGCCCCTGATGCTGAGACAGATTGAAGGCAGGAAGAGAAGGGGTCGACAGAGGGTGAGATGGTTGGATGGCATCACCGACTCAATTGACATGAGTTTGAGCAAGCTCTGGGAAATGGTTAAGAACAAGGAAAGCCTGGCATTCTATAGTCCATGGAGTCACAAAGAGATAGACATGACTGAGTAACTGAACAGTAACAACAAGGGATTCTCTTTGACCTTCTCTCATTTTTATTTATTTTTGTGTGCTGGTCCAATTTATCCTCTCAAACGCCAGTTAACAATAACCACATGTTAGCAACTCCAATGCAAAAGCACATGGTGTCTGTAAATATCTGGATTAATACAAAGGAAAAACACTGATTTGTCCGTTGTATGGGCCAGTCACTATAGTTTGGGATATAAGTTAAAGGGATTCTCTTTGACCTTCTCTCATTTTTATTTATTTTTGTGTGCTGGTCCAATTTATCCTCTCAAACGCCAGTTAACAATAACCACATGTTAGCAACTCCAATGCAAAAGCACATGGTGTCTGTAAATATCTGGATTAATACAAAGGAAAAACACTGATTTGTCCGTTGTATGGGCCAGTCACTATAGTTTGGGATATAAGTTGCCAAGTTCTATTGCTGATTTTTATAGTTAGAAGACTAGTCGCAGTTACAGGAGTAAATAGAAAGTCTAACTGGACAAACATAAAAATTAACATAGTTCAAGGCACTATTCCTTGCTGAAACACATCTACAGCATCATTATAGTTGTTTTTCCAGGATCAAATTGGAAAAACACTGGGTATAATGAAGAGATCTCTGGTTCTGGGAACAGGAGACTCAGATCCATCTTTTCTCTGCTTCTAAACAGTTTTTTGATGTTGAAAAAGTCACTTTGCATCTTCTGGACTTCATTTTCAATATTCATAGGGTAGCTTCAAGTGAATAAAAATGGCTGCTACTGACAAGCATATTCTATTGTTGGAGAGCTCAAAGCAACATTGAGGTGAATTTTGTCTCTCCTATGGGGAGTATAGAAATTAGGAGTGGACTCTGATATCAAATAGCCCTGAATTTGAATCTTGGTTTTTGATCCTGAGCAATTTACTCAATCTTTTTCTGGTTCAGTTTCCTCTTTTGTAAGGTCAGGATAATTATTGTACTACCTGCTAAGTTTGTTCAAAGGATTTAATTAGAAAATGCTTATAAAGTATTTGGCAAAGCACCTAGTACATACAACCACTGAATAAATATTAGTCATTGCTATAATTATTAATATGGTTTTCATTTTTTTAAAAATTTCCAACTCTGATGTTAGTCCTACTCTCAAGAGTTATTAAGAATTTTTTGAAGGATAATTGCTTAGCAATGTTGTGTTCATTTCTGCTGTAAAACATGAATCAGCTGTAAGTATACATATGGCCCCTTCCTCTTGAGCCTTTTTTTTTTCCATTTTATTTATTTATTTTTTCTTTACAGTACTGTATTGGATTTGGCATACATTGACATGAATCCACCACGGGTGTACATGAACTCCCAAATATGAACCCCCCTCCCACCTCCCACCCCACATCATCCCTCCGGATCATCGCCATGCACCAGCCCCAAGCATCCTGCATCCTGCATCGAACATAGACTGGCAATTTGTTTCTTACATGATAGTATACATATTTCAATGCTATTCTCCCAAATCATCCCACCCTCTCCCTCTCCCTCTCCCTCAGAGTCCAAAAGTCCGCTCTACACATCTGTGTCTCTTTTGCTGTCTTGCATACAGGGTCCTCATTACCATCTTTCTAAATTCCATATATATGTGTTAGTATACTGTATTGGTGTTTTTCTTTCATACATTGACATGAATCCGCCACAGGTGTACATGAACTTCCAAACATGAACCCCCCTCCCACCTCCCACCCCACATCATCCCTCCGGATCATCGCCATGCACCAGCCCCAAGCATCCTGCATCCTGCATCGAACATAGACTGGCAATTTGTTTCTTACATGATAGTATACATATTTCAATGCTATTCTCCCAAATCATCCCACCCTCTCCCTCTCCCTCTCCCTCAGAGTCCAAAAGTCCGCTCTACACATCTGTGTCTCTTTTGCTGTCTTGCATACAGGGTCCTCATTACCATCTTTCTAAATTCCATATATATGTGTTAGTATACTGTATTGGTGTTTTTCTTATGGGACAGATCCAGATTTTATTTATTTATTTATTTTTGTCTCCCAGTCTTCCTCCTTTACCACAACTCTTTATTCTTTAGTACTGGGTTGCTCAGAAAGTTCATTCAAGTTTTTCTGTAAGCTCTCATACAAAGCCCAAATGAACTTTCTGGGCAACCCAATAAACAGGTTCTTAAAGACCTTGACACAGAGTACAAAGGTATCTTTCCTTTTCAGTTATCCAAGGTCAGAAATTAACTTCTATCAGTTTAACTGTGTTCTGAATAATTTATAATCCAGAGGTACCACAACATAAAGTATTTTAAAAAGTAAAGGTAAATACACCTGGAGAACATGGATTGTGGGACTGTAAGGAGCAGGTAGTTGAGCATGGACAGTTCTCTTAAATATCTAGATTACATAAAACTACTTATTTAGGAAATGACCCAAGTCATTTTGTCATGATTTCTGCCTCACGAAAACTTACTTTCTATCATTTGTTTTCTGGCATATGCTCCTGTCCAAAAGAAGGTAATAAAAGATGGGAAAATAATTTGCTACTTTTAAACGATGTCTACAGGATGCCAAAACATCCTATCAGTTGGGTAAAAGTGCAGTTAAACTAGTCCAGAATCATGTAGACAAAGTTTGTCTGTGGGATAGGCATTTTTTATTGTCTGTCCCAAACAGGTTGGTTTCCTCTCTGTTGTTTTCTTATTTTCTGTCTTGAACTATTATACTTTTATGAATGGTAACATATTAATTTTAATTAAACATAGAAATTTAACATGGAAATTTGTATTTAATTATCCTTATAACCTTGAAAGATAGGTAAGGCAGAAATTATAATTATCACCTTCATTTTGCCAAAAGAATTTGCTCAGTTACCCAGCTAGCAGATGTCAGAGACTTACAAACAAATAACATAAATCTAAGTATTCTCATTAATAGAAAATAATGTAATATGTTCCTTCTAGGTGTCTAATGTTGTTTGAGATTCTTTAGATAAAACATTAGTATTGAGGTTGATCATAAATGCATCTGAAGATCAATGGAATTATGTTGGGGCAATTCTAAAATAAACATTCAAGGAATGTTATCCCCTAGAGCTCAATTATCTGAGCTAAAAGTGTTTGTAATAATAGATCTTGTTATACAGCTGGTGAATTTCTCTGTGTGTTTTTCCTCTTTCCATCATCTTTCAGTTTCTATTACAGCATTCTTAGGAAATTACTAATAAATTAATAATTGCAAAAGCATATATAGCCTCAAGGTCAGTGTACTGGTAGCCATTAGCCACAATATGCTAGAAGAGATATGATGCTTGGCTGTTGAAATACCAGTCACATAGAACTAAATAATCAATGTTCAGAAGACATACTGAGGATAGAGTAGGTGAAGGGGGGATGTGGAGGAAGAAGATGTCTGCATATTCATTTGGGATATTTACTCCATAAGGCATACTGACTGAAAAAAAAAAAATGACCTCATGCAAGATCTGCACACAGCTGGTTGGAACCATGATGCTAAGAAATTGAGAGTTGTTTTATAAATGAATGTTCCAGCCTAGGAGCAGGATCTCTTAATAACAGCTTCCTTTTAGTAGTGCCATTTTAGGCACTTGATCCATAGAGGGAAGTAATTAAGTTTAATAGACGCAATCCTCATTTTGAGGACACCCTCGATTTAAAATAGCAGGGGAGCATGATTAAGTCTAATAGAAACTAAGGCTTGAGACTGAAGATACTCTATGAAGCAAACACAGACCAAGTCTACACAATACCAACTACCCAGTCAACCAGGATCACAAACTGTGTTTATGTCTGACTATTCAATGAAAGCCAGGCTAGATGTTTGTGATGTGCTTGTTTATTTATTTTGTTTGAATCACATTTATCACTGGTATTGAGTGAATACTAACCACAACATTTAGATGATCTTCAGGGTCATTAAATACCCTTTACAAAGTTAAGTGAAGAAGTTCAGTAATTGGTGTTTCTAACAAAAATAATATATTCTAAAACCCAAGGACATTTGAATTGAAAATGTGTAGCCTAAACCATGAGATTAATTGTCTATATTCCCCATCTCAGTTTACACAGTGTGCTCTTAAATATAGTTGAAATTAAAGATAATCATTCAGATTTATAGTTCAGCCAGTTCAGTTCAGTCGCTCAGTTATGTCCAACTCTTTGTGACCCCAAAGACTGCAGCATGCCAGGCTTCTCTGTCCATCACCAACTCCCAGAGCTCACTCAAATTCATGTCCATTGAATCGGTGAGGCCATCCAAACATCTCATCCTCCGTCATCCCCTTCTCCTCCTGCCTTCAATCTTTCCCAGTATCAGGGTCTTTTCAAATGAGTCAGTTCTTTGCATCAAGTCGCCAAAGTATAGGAGTTTCAGCTTCAGCATCAGTCCTTCTAATGAGTATTCAGAACTGATTTCCTTTAGGATGGACTGGTTGGATCTCCTTGCAGTCCAAGGGACTCTCAAGAGTCTTCACCAACACCATGGTTCAAAAGCATCAATTCTTCTGTGCTCAGCTTTCTTTATAGTCAAACTCTCACATCCATACATGACTACTAGAAGATTTATAATTAGATGGCTCAGATGGTAAAGCATCTGCCTGCAATGTGGGAGACCTGGGTTCAATCCCTGGGTCGGGAAAATCCCCTGGAGAAGGCAATGGCATTCCACTCCAGCACTCTTGCCTAGGAAATCCCATGGACAGAGGAGCCTGATAGGCTACAGTCCATAGGGTTGCAAAGAGTTGGACATGACTGAGCGACTTCACTTTCATAACATACTATTTGCTGTTCTATCTGTTAGGGGTAAACTTGGTTTGGTGCTATGGAAAGAATCTCAGTCTGGCAATTAAGAGTTCTTGCTTTTTATCTTGTTTCCGTTCATTTGGAGAAAAGTGGGGGAAATAAATAAGTTTACAAGATTCATTTCTTACTATTGAAGAGTGTAAAATATTGGAAGAGAGAAGCATGTAAAAATAATTATGGTTTAATGCATTTAATGGCTTCCTAGGAGGAGCTAGTGGTAAAGAACCTGCCTGCCAATGCAAGAGACATAAAAGACACACGTTTAATCCCTGGGTCGGAAAGATCCCCTGGAGAAGGGTGTGGCAACCCACTCCAGTATTCTGGCCTGGAGAATCCCAAGGACAGAGGAGACTGGTGGTCTACATTCTATAGGGTCACACAGAGTCCTACAGAATAGATGTTTATAGAATGTGCTGTAAGAGATGAGAGAGGGAGTCTTATGCAACTGAAAGAGAAATAATGAAAGAACTTTTCTTTTTTGTTGGATCTCAAAGAAGGATAATAAAAAGCCCAGGGAATTGTATTAGAGGTGGAACAAGCAGTACATGTAAGTGTGTAAAGAAGGGTCTAAGACATTTCTCTGGGACGCCAGTGCATATGGAGGAAATAAGGTAAAATATGAGTGGAGTTAGAAGGCTCTGGTTGTTCAAAGCAGGTAGGAGTTGAGGTGAAAATTAAAACCTGATCCCAAATAGCAGACAGCTTTGTTGAATACATTCAAGAGTTTGATTTTACTCTTTGTAAAAAAAATCTTTTAAGCCAAGGAGTTATTTATGTTCTGTGTTCTTACCAGAACTGCATGAACTTGTTTTTCTTTCCAAACATTTTACAGTTCACTGTGTTTTGCATGAATGTGAATGAGAAAATAATTGGTCATATTCTGTATCACTTTTTTGTCATACTTTTAGATTTATGACCTTAAGATTTGAAAAATTAATAAATTTATCATCTGTTGACATTCCTGGAATAGTTTTATTCTCAGATAAAATACTGGAAGTAGCAGAATAGTATAAATTGTCTGTATTAAAGAAATAAGATACATGTAAAGAACCAAGAATGTAGGAAGCTTTGCCTTCTGCAATCCTGGAGGAGGGCATGGATAGTTTAAGAGAAGGCTATGTACTGGGAAGAAATAATGGAAGAAAAAGTTAAGGAGAACTTAATGTCTCCCTCAGGCTCTGGCATAATATGGCTGTGAGAACTAACATGTCATTCCATTCCTCCTTATCCATTAATTCTATAAATGTTCTTTGAGCCTTTACTGTGTTTCAGACACTGAAGCATGAAGCAATGATGGACACAGTTCTTGACTTAATTGTGCTTTTCTTTAATGAGCTTAAGTCAACAATGATTCTTTGAGAGCAAGCAACAAAAACTACCGGAGCTCTCACCAGCTCAAAAATGACTTAGTTAGAAGGACTGAGGGTAGCTAACAGATTTGAAAGGGAAACTGGAGATCCAGGTTTCAGAAAGAACAGAGACCAATGAATTCCAGAAAACCTGGCAGCTGGAGCTAGGAGAAAATGGACAGTGTCGTGGGCATCAGGGGAGGAGCAAGTTTGCAAAGGAGAATGAATAATCTCTAACAAAAAAGGTAATGGATCCTGTACAGGCAAAAGAAAATGTTTGTCTACAAAGCACTTCTTATACCTTAGGTGATATCTAAGACTTTTATGAGTTGTAAAAATTGTAGAAGTAAATATAAGATCATGATATGGTGTTTCACATTTTTTGGTGTACTTTCTTTAATATACAATCCTGCCTTGTGTGAATAGAATCTCATAAGTAAAAGAAGACAGCTTTCATCCCAAAGTGAAATGAAAAAAAAAATTTAGTGAAAATGTATTTTTTTCAAAAGAAGAGACCGTGATTGTATTTACAGTAGTTCTATAAATAAGCATTCTGCAATCTGTTACACCCTTTAGGGAAAGAGCAAGGTTCAATTCTATAGCTCATTTAAAAAATATGCTTCTTGAGTTTAGATAGCCCCAAAGAGATTTATTTTCATGGATTTATAAGCTCTCAGAAACTGCAGGGTTAACGTGGGGTAGCTGACAGACATTTAATTACCGACTTTGGTCATTGCAGCGATGACATTAATTCTCTAGTTTAAAGAAAATGATAGTATTATCAAAAGTAACCTGTAAAGCTATATTAAAACTACCTTTACTAATAATCCTTTTTAATAAGCATTGTCTTTAAATAGACTTTGGGTTTGAAATCAAGAATAGTCAATGAAAAAGAAAAAAAGCTTGATCATATCCCTCTACTCCACTCTATCTTTACAAAATTCAATTATTTCTATCCAGTACAGCATAAGAAATGTTTGGCAACTGATTAAAACAATTCTTAGAGCAAATTATAGCACTGTCTGAAAACAAGAAATCAGAATGTCAAAACACAGGGGCATTTCTATGCAAAATGTCTTATAAGTGTCTTTGACAGATGATTTCTCTCTGTTTATTATATTAGTTTCATTAATTTGGCCCACATCAAGCAAAAGGAAAAGAATGTCTGTCATAAGTTAGCTAATGGAAATAAAAATTCTCAGATGAATAATAATGCTTTAATTTTATACAAGCTTACTCAGCACTGTAAAAATCTATGTACAGGTTTATAGCTGTAGAGATCCCAAAATAACTGCTTTCTTTTTTTTTTTTTTTTTGCAGTAAAGCTGCATCTATAAAATTTCAGCTATTGCTAATATGTAAATGCCATTAAACTTAGATTTTATTTCTTTCTTTCTGGTCAGAGCCAAATATAACAATATGTTATTTGTCCTATATTCAATGTTCATTGTAAAAGTAAACTATGAGCTACACAGATCTGTGTTGTGTGTTTTAAAATATACTGCCATTTTGACTTAAATCTATGTTACTTATACATTGTTTACAAAAGATTACAGATTTTTCTCCTCCTAAAACTAAAGAGAAACTCCAAGACATATATTATAGACATATGAAACTATACATTAACAATGAAATAAGGTTGCCCACAAGAAATCTGACTTCTTTTCAATAGATTCCCTTCCCATATCAAAACTCAAGCACTACAGTCTTGGACTCAGCCTTATAAAATCAGTTAGCTAACTGACTCTGTGTTTTATACAACTATAAATGCTTGTTTCAGTGAATCAAAGCCTTGACTGTTGTCGTTGGTCGCTACATTTGTTGCTGCTGCTGCTGCTAAGTCCCGTCAGTCATGTCAGACTCTCTGCAACCCCATAGATGGCAGCCCACCAGGCTCCCCCTGTCCCTGGGATTCTCCAGGCAAGAATACTGGAGTGGGTTGCCATTGCCTTCTCCATATTTATTGCAATATATTGAAATAAAGAAACATGAAACAGCAATCAGTCAACAAGTGTTTACTGAACCCCTTAGACTTGCTGGGTAAGAAACTTCATACTCATTTTATGAAACTGGGCCTTAACTTAAGTAAAGAAACAAATTGAACCATGGGGTTTTATAATTATACCTACCGAATTAGTAAGCACTATATTGGGTAAATTTTGTATACTAGTTTTAATAATAAAATCTCAATTGTGAAGGCTTATGAAATAGCGTGGTGGTGATAATGAGGATGAGAGATAGATAGAGAGTAGATAGAAATTTTTGACTTAGAAAATAGTTTCAGAAATAATTTGGTTTTGTCTCAGGAACTCAGTAGATGTAATCTGGAGTTATTCTTTCTCACACACATGCATGCACAGGTACATACACACACGCACACACACACACACATACACACTCTTCTGCCTTCTTTGGTATAAACTTCATTCTCCAGTAGCTCACTCACTCTGTATAGTTGATTCCCCAATTCTAGGCTTGCATATTTATATCTTAGCAAGTATCCCTAGTGGAAGAGAGATCATCTCTCTTTTGAATAGTTACAAAATGATCCAAATATTGAGATAATTGTTTTTCTGGAGATGAATTTGCATAGCTAATTTCATGAATCTGTCTCTCATTCCAGGAATGTAGATCAGTCCTTCCTAAACCACAGGGAATGAAAATAGAGAGAGAGGGCTCATTACAGGAGACAATAATGTGCTGGTTTCAGAGGAAGGGTGAAAAGCTGTAAGCAAATATAGCCAGAGTCCATAGTTGGCAAGAAACACAACAGTTAAGAAAAATTATAAGTGAGAATTATACAATGTGTCATCAATACCAGTTTTACTTTCTGTTAACTTCATCTTTCATGTCTATGATCCTCATACAATTTTTTTGTGGTCACTAAATTCCAGCATCCCCCATTCACCAGAATTCTTCTCTTATACAGCCAAGAGGAAGTCTGGGCTTATGCCATATAGCTGAACTACTCAAGACATGGCTTGGTATGAATATGGAAGGGAAGTAGCTTAGTGCTGTCAGTTTGGAGAAAAGAGAAGTAAGCTAAATGAGCCTCTTGATGAAAGTGAAAGAGGAGAGTGAAAACATTGGCTTAAAACTCAATATTCAAAAAACTAAGTTCATGGCATCTGGTCCCATCACTTCATGGCAAGTAGATGGGGAAACAATGGAAACAGTGAGAGAACCATGAAATTAAAAGATTCTTGCTCCTTGGAAGAAAAGCTATGACCAACCTAGACAGCATATTAAAAAATGAGACATACTTTGCTGATAAAGGTCCATATAGTCAAAGTGATGGTTTTTCCAATAGTCATATATGGATGTGAGAGTTGGACTATAAAGAAAGCTGAGTGTAGAACAACTGATGCTTTTGAACTGTGGTGTTGAAGAAGACTCTTGAGAGTTCTTTGGGCTACAAGAAGATCCAACCAGTCAATCCTGAAGGAAATCAGTCTTGAATATTCATTAGAAACACTGATGTTGAAACGGAAACTTCAATACTTTGGCCACCTGATGCAAAGAACTGACTCATTGGAAAAGACCCTGATGCTGGGAGGACTGAAGGCAGGAGAAGGGGATGACAGAGGATGAGATGGTTGGACAGCATCACTAAATCAATGGAGTTTGAGCAAGCTCTGGGAGTTGGTGATGGACAGGGAAGCCCAGCATGCTGCAGTCCATGGAGTCGCAAAGAGACAGACATGACTGAGTGACTGAACTGAAGCTAAACATATCAGTATTCTATATCCACATTACCAACTCCCCACCAGACAACTTTATCTATATCAGCCCTAGCATGATAAATTCAATTATTCCAAAATTAAACTCATTCATTGTGTCTAGACAGAATTGATTCTCCTTCCTGTCCTCAGTTATCTTTTGACTTTCTATTAAACTTCATAATTCTTCCCTCAGAATCATCCCTATAATTTCTTTTACATTTTTTCTTTAATTTGAATTTTCACTAGATAATGAATTCACTTTAACAATGAGTAGTTCTTCTCCCATGTCTAACTTCTAGTTCCCTAAATCTTACTGCTGTCAATCATAGCTATGAATTTCATGGAGGTTAACTTTATTAAGGGGGCTTCCCAGGTGGCTCGATGGTAGAGAATCCACCTGCCAATGCAGGAGCCTCAGGAGACAGAAGATCAGTCCCTGGGTTGGGAAGATCCCCTGGAGAAGGAAATGGCAACCCTCTCCAGTATTCTTTCCTGGAGAATTCCATGAACAGAGGAGTCTGGTAGGCTACAAACCACAGGGTCACAAAGAGTCAGTCACAACTGAGCACACACGCACACATACACGCTTATTAAGATAAATATGCATACACAAAAATGCATATTTATTTTAGCTTAAAGTAGTTTTCAGAGAAGGTGATGGCACCCCACTCCAGTACTCTTGCCTGGAAAATTCCACGNGAGCACACACGCACACATACACGCTTATTAAGATAAATATGCATACACAAAAATGCATATTTATTTTAGCTTAAAGTAGTTTTCAGAGAAGGTGATGGCACCCCACTCCAGTACTCTTGCCTGGAAAATTCCACGGATGGAGGAGCCTGGTAGGCTGCAATCCATGGAGTCGTGAAGAGTCAGACACGACTGAGGGACTTCACTTTCACTTTACACTTTCATGCATTGGAGAAGGAAATGGCAGCTCACTCCAGTGTTCTTGCCTGGAGACTCCCAGGACAGGGGAGCCTGGTGGGCTGCCGTCTATGGGGTTGCACAGAGTCGGACACGTCTGAATTGACTTAGCAGCAGCAGCAGCAGCAAAGTAACTTTTGTTTTGGGCCCTATTTTTAATACATTACTATACATCTTCTACAATATACACAATGTTTTAAGGCAATGCAAAAGAAACAACTTCATTTTTAAATGGCTGCATAATATAATATCCATGCACATGATACATGTAACCAGTCCTCTCTGATGAGTATGTTTCCAGAACTTTTGCTAATGTCAGCAATGTTGCAATGAATGCTGTTATACACATTATGTATCTTCTTTCTTACTGAAAATTCTAAGCATTTTAATCAAAGTATGTAATTTGCTTTTGATTCTTGGTTTTGTAGAATTTATTTTTATGTTCAAGAATGTGTCAGCTTTTCTTTTATGGATTTTGAATTTGATATCATAAGTAAAAAAAGGTTTTTCCACTCTAATACTATTAGGAAACTAAAAAATGGGTATGTTGTCTAATAATTTTATGAAAACCCATAGTAGAGGGTGGTCCTAAGATGACAGAAGAATAGGACGAGGAGACCACTTTCTCCCCCACAAATTCACTAAAAAAACATTTGAACTTTGAGCAAATTCTACAAAACAACTTCTGAATGCTGGCAGAGGACATCAGGCATCCACAAAGGCAGCCCATTGTCTTTGAAAAG
Source organism: Oreotragus oreotragus (assembly GCA_006410675.1). Taxonomy (NCBI): domain Eukaryota; kingdom Metazoa; phylum Chordata; class Mammalia; order Artiodactyla; family Bovidae; genus Oreotragus; species Oreotragus oreotragus. The sequence goes on along the minus strand of SJYX01009196.1, from coordinate 221,412 downwards.
AGATGGAGAAAACTTGAGGCTACTATAAGAATAAGACTGAAAACCAGAAGCAGAAGAAAGAAAGAAAGTGAAGTCGCTCAGTTGTGTCTGACTCTTTGCAACTCCATGGACTGTAGCCTACCAGGCTCCTCCATCCATGGGATTCTCCAGGCAAGAATACTGGAGAGGGTTGCCATTTCCTTCTCCAGGGGATCTTTTGGGCCCACGGATCGAATCCAGGTCTCCTGCATTGCAGACAAATGTTTTAACCTCTGAGCCTTAAGTCCAAATCCTGAGAACACCAGACAACTCCTGACTCCAGGGAACATTAATCTTTAGGAGCTCATCAAAAGCCTGTATACTACACTAAAACCAAGCATCACCCAAGGGCCAACAATTTCCAGCGCAAGATATACCATGCAAAAATTCTCCAGCAACACAGGAACATAGCCCTGAGCTTCAAAATACAGGCTGCCCAAAGTCACACCAAACCCACTGACATCTCAAAACTCACTACTGGACACTTCATTGCACTCCAGAGAGAAGAAATCTAGCTCCACCCACCAGAGAACACCAACACAAGCTTCCCGAACCAGAAAACCTTGACAAGCCACCTGTCCAACCCCACCCACAGCAAGGAACCTCCACAATAAAGAGGGACCACAAACTGCCAGAATACAAAAAGGCCACCCCAAACACAGCAATATAAACAAGATGAAAAGGCAGAGAAATACTCAGCAGGTAAAGGAACAGGATAAATGCCCACCAAACCAAACAAAAGAGGAAGAGATAGGAATCTACCTGATAAAGAATTCCAAATAATGATAGTAAAAATGATCCAAAATCTTGAAAACAAAATGTTGTTACAGATAAATAGCCTGGAGACAAGGATTGAGAAGATGCAATAAAGGAGGGACTTCCCTGGTGGCTCAAACAGTAAAGAGTCTGTCTACAATTCAGGAGACCTGGGTTCAATCCCTGGCTTGGGAAAATCACCTGGAGAAGGAAATGGCAATCCACTCCAGTACTGTTGCCTGGAAAATCCCATGGACAGAGGAGCCTGGTAGGCTACAGTCCAGGGGTCGCAAAGAATCGGACATGACTGAGCAACTTCACTTTCACTTTCAGAAGAAATTAAAGAGTCAACATATAAAGAATAATGCAAATAATGAGATAAAAAACATTCTGGAGGGAACCAACAGTAGGATAATGGAGGCAGAAGATAGGATAAGTGAGGTAGAAGATATGAAGCAGAGAGGAAAAAAGAAAAAAGAATTGAAAGAAATGAGGACAACCTCAGAGACTCTGGGACAATGTTAATACCCCAACATTTGAATCACAGGAGTCCCAGAAGAAGACAAAAAGAAAGGCCATGAGAAAATACTGGAGGATGTAATAGTTGAAAACTTCCCTAAAATGGGGAAGGAAATAATCACCTAAGTTCAAGAAACCCAGAGAGTCCCAAACAGGATAAACCCAAGGTAAAATACCCCAAGACACAT
>SJYX01009196.1:97552-197758 GCA_006410675.1 Oreotragus oreotragus | reverse complement strand
GGTGGCCAAAGTATTGGAGTTTCAGGTTTAGCATCAGCCCTTCCAATGAACATCCAGGACTGATCTCCTTTAGGATGGACTGGTTGGATCTCCTTACAGTCCAAGGGATTCTCAAGAGGGTTCAGCATATAAATTTTAGGGGCAAGGAGCAACAATTCATTCCATAGTTTATTTTTCTAGGATTAGGTATTAAATATTATATATAGAAAGGTGAAGAAAGGGAATAAGGCTTTCAGAGAGTAGGTAGGGTTTCTTAACTAATTCAAATTTGAAATAAAAGTTATTAAAATTAAGAATGTTAAACATACAATCAAATATACATGAGCTTCACTGGTGGCTCAGAGGGTAAAGAATCTGCCTACAATGAGGGAGACCTGGACTCCATTCCTGGGTCAGGGGGATCCCCTGAAGGGAATATCTACCCACTCTAGTATTCTTGCCTAGAGAATCCCATGGACAAAGGAGCCTGGCAGTCTAGTCCATGGGGTCACAAAGAGTTGGACATGACTGAGTGATTAACATAACACACAAATATATATACAAACACAAAAATATTGAGTATAAAATTTTGGAGATTAAAAATATAATTAAGTTAAAAGAATCAAGAAGATCAATACTAGAATGGAAAAGAGATGATAAATATAAGATCAAAGAAATGCAACAACAACTTATTTTGAATTTTTAGAAATAAAGAGCAGAATAAAGAAAAAGGAAAGAATTATCAAGAAATAATAAAACTGAATTCTCCAGCACATGGAAGACATACATTTTGAGATTAAAATAATTAAAACTGAAAAATGAGGGAAAATCTTAAAAAATGATATATCTTAACCTACTTTCATAAGATCTCATAGAAACAAAACAAAGTATAAAATTTCCAGAAAATAAAAGATAATCTATGATATATTAAGAATCAGAAACTGACTGGCATTGTAAAACCAGTTTTTAGTAAATAATACTTTCAAATTTTGTGGGAAAACTATTTTGACTATAAACCCTATACCAAACAACCAGTCCCCAAGTATTTCTCCAACAAAAAGACTCATGGGTTACATATGGGTATGTGCTAGAAAAAAGAAACATGAAAATCAAGAGAGAGAAAGATTTGGACTATAAGAAAAAATAAAAATAACTTTAAAGTGCTATAAAATTAGCTGCAAGCTGATGGCCAGAAAGGATCTAACTCAGTGAAGGAAATTGTGAGATGTAAGTTGAATGTCTTCCAAAAAGATTAAAAAATGGGGGACATTAATAAGAACCTATAAAATGATAGTCGTATGTCAACTGATACTTGCAAAAAAGAATAGTTTTTTTTTTTTTTTCTGTTCCAAGAAATAAAAGCAAAGAGAAAATCTGAAGACTACTTAAGGTCATCTAAGTTTCAAATAGAATGTAAAATGAAATGTATCATGATCTTAAACAACTGATGAGTTCAGAAAATAAAATAATTTATCTGAATATGAATCCAGAAATAGTTTTTATTGAATAGCTGAGAAGTACAGAATTGGACACGACTGAAGTAACTTAGTAGGAACAGCAGCAACAATGGACATTGGAACCACAGGGAAGAAAAGGAAAACTAAAATATAAATGGTCCCTGATTTATAATGGTTTGACTTATAATTTTTCAGTTTTATGCTAGTGTTAGTGCAGAGGTGATATGCATTCAGTAGAATCTGGAGTTCACATTTTGAATTGTGATTTTTTTTCCCCCTGCAGTATGGGGTATGACACTCTCTTGTGATGCTGGGCAGCAGTAGCTGCATCTTCCACTCAGCCACATAATCATGAGAGTAAACAAACAATATATCTATAACCATTCTGACTCAATAAAACTACAGTATACTGGTTTTCACTTTCAGTACAGTATTCAATAAATTACACGAGATATTCAACACTTTACTATTAAAATAGTCTTTTTGTTACATAATTTTGCCCAGCTGAAGGCTAATATAATGTTCTGAGCACATTTAAAGTAGGCTACACTAAGTTTTGATGTTCGGTAGGTTAGGTGCATTAAATACTTTTTCAACTTATGTTATTTTAAACTTAATGATAGATTTATCAGGCTGCAATCCCACTGTAAGTTGAGGAAGACTTATAGTTAAAATACTACTACTGGCTTTTAGAGTTTCAAATGAATTGACAGCAAACTCTCACATACCTTAATTATGTTTACTGGACCAAAGGTAAGATTATCAAAATTATCACAACTGACAAGTTAAAAGGAAAAACATAGTTGAAAAAAGGAGCTGGAGGGTGTTGGAGAAATTGGGAGAGAATATAAGCTTTCTTTTGTATGTCCTAAAATGTAGAAATATTTTCTAAATTTGATGAAATTATAAATGATTTAAGATTCAGAATAATTCTCTTATGGAAGTTTAGTGAACTGCAAACACACACACACACTACAAAACATTAGGACATGAACAATAATGCAAAACATTAGGACAATAATGTTTCCAATGCAAACATTGGAAAGGAAATAGCAAATATCAAACAAACAGGAATCTTAAGAGTTGCAAAATACAGTAATTAAACTGAAGACATCATTACTGCTACTGCTAAAGCACTTCAGTCGTGTCCAACTCTGTGCGACTCCATAGACGGCAGCCCATCAGGCTCCCCCGTTCCTGGAATTCTCTAGGCAGGAACACTGGAGTGGGTTGCCATTTGCTTCTCCAATGCAGGAAAGTGAAAAGTGAAAGTGAAGTCGCTCAGTCGTGTCTGACCCTCAGCGACCCCATGGACTGCAGACTCTGTCCATGGGAGTTTTCAGGCAAGAGTACTGGAGTGGGTTGCCATTGCCTTCTCGGTCATTAGAAAGTTTCAAAAAGTAGACATGGTCATGTAGAAGCAAGAATCAGTGACCTACAGGGCAAGACATTGGAAATTGCCAGTCAGAGAAGCAAAAAGGAAAAAAAAAAAAAAAGGAATGACAGAGAGAAGAAAGCTTACTGGAATTAAGTGATACAATATAAAGAAACGCTATTCCCAGTAAAAAATTCCACAAGGAAAAAAGAGTGAGAGAGAAAAAAGGTTTAAGCAATAATGGCTGAAAACTTCCTAAACCTGGGGACAGAAATAGACATCTTGATCCATGAAGCCCAAGGGTCCCGAATAGTTTGAACCAAAATGGACTATACCTAGATACAGTAAAATTATGTTTTCAGAGACAAAAAAAAAAAAAAAAAAAAAAAGATTTTTAAAGGCTACCACCATAAGACCATAGGCAGATTTCTCAACAGAAACTTTCCAGACCAGAAGAGAATGGGATGACATATTCGAAATATGGAAAGAAAGTAACCGCTAGTCAATAATTTTATAGCCAATAGGCTGTTCTCCACAAACAAAGGAGGGATAAAGACTTTCCTAAAGAAACAAAGGAGAGGGAGCTTGTTACCACTAGACTTACATTTGCATGGGTGCATGCTAAGTCACTTCAGTTGTGTCTGATTCTTTGTGACCCTATTGGACCTAGCCCGCCAGGCTCCTCTGTCCATGAGATTCTACAGGCAAGAATACTGGAGTGGGTTGCCATGCTCTCCTTCAGGGGATCTTTCTGATCTAACCCAGGGATTGAAGCCACATCTCTTATGTATCCTGCTTTGGCAGTCAGGTTCTTTACCACTAACACCACCTGGGAAGCCCAGACATGCCATATAAGGAATGCTAAACTCCCACAGTGGAGAAGGAAATGGCAACCCACTCCAGTATTCTTGCCTGGGAAATCTTATATGATGGGAGATAAACTCACAAAGTCTCAGAGGCTTCTGCTTTAACATTTTTCAGTGTCTGAATATCAGTGGCATCCTAAGGCATCCCTTCTAAGATAGGACAATTTGTTTCACTATATAACCCCTATCATTAATAAAGAGGCATATCACTTGGTGGGCGGCTTATGGGTTTGCCAGCCAACATATTTTGCACCTGGAAATGATGACCAACTAAAAGAAGAGGAGAAACATAAATCAAGCCTATACAACAATTTAGTTGCTGTGAGATAGTGATGTGAGCCACAAGTGGACTACTATCTCACTGTATTCCATTTCAGAGGTGGCTCTAAACAAAGCAGTGAATGGAGCTCTTTGTAAAGGACTGAGCTATGAACAGTTTACTTATTGTTCTCTTTGGAGGGAGGCAGAAGGGACTTGAGCTATGAATATACATGGGCTCTTGAGCAATAATGAGTGGTTTGCCTAATTAGTAGAGTCTAGACAGAACAAGAATGGAAAATCAGAAACAAGAAACAAAGAGTCAGTGGAGATAGACTCATGGTAGCAATCATGATTTGTGCATTTCTTTCTGTTTTATATTCATGTCCACCAGAAGGCATACATTGCAATGAGGCAGTCAACCAGTATCTCTGAATTAGACTAACTTAATCTTGAATGTTAGTCATTCTCTCTTCTTGGCCACACAAGTTCTGGTACAATAAACCCATGAACTGAGTGGCCATGGCTTCGTGGATGCAAATACACATAAATTCAACAGCATGAGCTTCTTCAGTGTATGGATGACTAGCTACTGCCACTGCTGCTTGCCTCATCTGCTGACGATAGAGCCCAGTCATGATTCCTCAGTATGGCACCATTCCTCAGGAGTTCAGACACCCACTTGATGGCAAGTTGATTATAATGGACATTATCAATCCTGAAAGAAACAGTGATTTATTCTTATCAGAATTGAAAGCTACCCAGGATATAGATTTTCCTTCCTTGTCTGCAATTCCTCTGCTAGCACTACCACCTGAGAACTTATAGAATGCCTAATCTGTCATTACGGTATCCTATATATCATTGCCTAAGCTCAAGGGATCCACTTTACGTCAAAGTATGAGTGACAATGGGCAAACAACAATGGGATTTTCAGCATCTGTACTTATGTGCCCTTCTTACTCAGAGACAGCCAGTCAAACATAATGATGGAATGAACTGTTCAACACTTTGTTAAGTTCACAGCTCCAGGAAAACACCCTGCAGTGTTACAGCCCAGTCGTCTGGAGTGTGATATATACACTAAATCTGCATCTTATATGTAATGTCCGCAGTGAGGGGGATAGGTAGATCCATGAAATGAAGGGCAGCAGTACACTTAGTCTTTCTTACCATCATTCCCAATTACCCATTTACAGAATTTGTGCTCCCATCCCTGCAGTTTCAGATTCCTCAGCTTAGAGGTCCTCAATCCTAAAGGAAGAAAACTTCTACTAGAGATAATAAATATTCTATGACTTTTACCTGGTCTCTTTAATTATCTTATTCTAGTAATGGCAACCCACTCCAGTACACTTGCTTGGAGAATCCCATGGACAGAGGAGCCTGGTAGGCTATAGTCCATGGGGTCGCTAAGAGTCGGACACGACTGAGCGACTTCACTTTCACTTTTCACTTTCATGCATTGGTGAAGGAAATGGCAACCCACTCCAGTGTTCTTGCCTGGAGAATCCCAGGGACAGAGGAGCTTGTTGGGCTGCCATCTGTGGGGTCATACAGAGTCGGACACGACTGACGTGACTTAGCAGCAGCAGCAGCAGCAGCAGCAGCAGCAGCAGTAACCCATAGAAAAAGAAAGTAAATATATTGCGGGGGCTAGTTAACCATTAATACTACTATGAGCAACATTTTCCTCTACACTGTGAGGTCTTGGAGGAGTGTATCTGGTTATGCTGACTATATACTGGAATACCTCAAGTTTTATTCTAAAATAATAGTTGGGAAGTGTGACAATGTCGTCTCACTAGGGCAAGAGATCTACCGATACAGTCTCCCCAGGGAAGTAGGTCTGAGTCACCTGGTCTTAGTCACCAGGACAGCCTAACTGCTAGCTGAGGGTATGGAAAACCTAGATTTAGTAGTAGAGACATGAGATGATAGTTATCAACTACCATCCCAATTCTAGTTTCAGTGAGGCTATAGCTATTTTTCTCCAAGTCTCTTGTTTTCAAGCCATTGCAGAGAATTTGTCTGGCTCAATCCAGAAGTTGATTCTGTTACTGATTGGACTTAATGAAGGTTTTGAACAGATCTGAGTACTGCAATGTGGGAACTAAATTCGATGCCTTTTACCGCACAATTCCCAAATCTTCTCAGCCTGACCAAATATTCAAGGCAGCATTTCGTCTAACACAGATGTTACCTGACAAACTTTTATCTCTCATAATTCTTGTTTCCCATTCAGCAATTTTTCTGATTTCGTGGTGTTGACTGCATACGCAAACCTGATTGGCACTCGTGTATTTGTACCATGGGTATATAGAAGAGCTAATGTCTCCTAGGACCATCTTGGATAAATGTGTAGGGTGATCACATATCCTCAGTGGCTCCAGATAGATTTGAGTTATACCAGTTGTGCCAGCATTGTTATTAACACTTTCTCCTCTCTGTTACAATTGCCCTGTTTTACATAATGAAGTGTATGGCTGCATTACTACTGGGCATAGGAGCTGATAGATAAATGCTTCTCTCATGCTCAGTCTAGGTGGATGGCCCAGAGAGACACTGAATATGAGAAACGTCTTAGATGTCCCATATTACTGAATAAGCATTCACACTTAGTATTGGAAAACTCAGTGATACTTTCCGTATTGGCTTTTCTTGCTCCCTTTCTAACTCTCATTGTCCCTTATTCCTCCGAGATAACATTTTCAAATAAATTTCAAACTCATATATAACAAAAGATACAAAGTCCTTATCTCAGGTTCTGCTCCAAGGAGAATCTAGACTATGTTGACTTGGGTTCAATGAATGATAATATCTCTGTTGGCTTATCATTGCTGCATGACAAATCACCCCAAAATTTAGTGGCTTAAAATAATAAAAATTGATTTTATTGATCTTATTTACAGCACAGCTGAGGTTCAGCTCCTCTGGGCTATACTTAGCCAGGCAGCTTGCTTGTTACCCAAGTCTGAGAATCAGCTAAAGTTAATTGTGCTCACAGAATCTTTCATTCTCCTCGGACTACAGGCTAACCAAGGCATGGTTTTCTATGGCAGTACCAAAGGAACAAGAAGGTGAACAGAAACATATGGATTTATTTAAAACCTAGGTCTATAGCCAGCACACTGTGACTTATGATATATTCACATGCTATTGGTTAAAGCAAGTCACATGTCAAGTCCAAAATCAAGGGGCAGGGAAGTATACTCCACCTGCAATGAAGCAGTAGCAATTGTATATACACATAGAAGGGAAGAGTAAAGGACTGAAGGTAATAAACTCATGTACCACACGGTTATGAAAGAAGTACCAGCTCATTGTCAGTGAAAGAAAAAACTGTGCAGTATTTCTGGTAATGATGACAATTTTCCAATAAGTAAATTCTACTTGCTGGAAACTCTGACGAAACTTGTATTTGCTCTATTTAATGTGGGGCTTCCTTGGTGGCTCAGAAGGTGAAGTATCTTCCTGCAATGCGGGAGGACTCAGGTTCCATCCCTGGGTCAGAAAGATTCCCTGGAGAAGGAAATGGCAACCCAATCCAGTATTCTCTTCTGGGGAATTTGCTGGACAGAGGAGCCTGGTGGGCTATACTCCCTGGGGTCGCAAAAAGTCAGACACGCCTGAGTGACTAACACTTCCACTTTCAATCACCATTAAAACTCCATGTAATAGTTTGTACATTTCATAAATGAAGGACAATACTGGAGAAGCCAGAACAGTTGTTTAAGCAGCTAAACTCCAGATTTTAGAGCTTATGTGCTGTGACCTCTTCATTGTGTCTAGGAAATAGGATACTATCATAATTATTATGCATAGAAAATATCTCGATCTTCAGGGTTAAAAAGATTAGACTAGAAGAGGAGCTGCATTAATGAAATACATTTATTTTCACTGGGCCTAAGCAATTTACCCTATAATTTAGAAAGATCATAGTGGGCCTCATGGTAAATAATACTCCTAAAACAGTGAGCCTTGCAGAGCAATTGGTGCTCATTAAAATTCAGTGTTGGAAGCAGCAGGTGGCGGGCAGTTCCGTGGAACAATTTCTCAGTGTCCTATGCCTGAAGCAAAACAATTTATGTCACAAGATACTAGGTGCTACCTACTCCCTGTTGTAAGTTATCATTGTGTAAAACTTCTTCTATATTTATATGACTATATTCAAGAGATTTGAACTGAATTATTGGAATATAGTTCTGCTAAAATATACTGTTTCTTACTATGTTGTAGAAGGAAAATATATTCATTTCCTTATTTTTCTTTTGAAAAGCAATACATTTGCAGGCAAAGGGTATTCCTTTTCTTTTTTTTCCAGAGGGAAGTGCATTTCTGAATATCTGGGAAATATACATACGTAGTACAAAGTGAAAAAACAATTTCGCGTTGGAGTAAGAGACTAAGGAAATGGTTGTTCTTCCTACAGTGTTCTTTTCCTGACAGAAAGTAAATGTAATATGTGTACTGAATTCCCTTCATGGCACTCCAATTCCTACGTCTCCCTCACCAAAATGGAAAAGAAAAAAATACAGTCTACATTTCTTGGAATGATTTAATACTTCTGTCCTTTCCAAAGCACAATGAAGAGTTGAGCCAAATATTTAGATTCGTAGTATCTTTTATAAAAAATAAGCAGTTCTATAAATAATATAGGGCTTAACCATCTAGTTAATTGCCAAAGTCTGCGCAGTTAAGCTTAAACGACTGTGTTCAAGAGAAACTTTTATGTCTTTAAGAGTGAAATACACATAAAATTATAGCAGATTTTTCATCTTTCATTAAATTTGCCATTGTGTACAGCAAAGAGCTTTTGGCAGAGAAGTTCAGAAGACAGATGTTGAGGGTAATGGGCCTGCGTTCAATTCCCTGTTTGACCTTTTACAGTTTGTATGATTTTGGCATGGGATTTAATCTTTCCAAATCTCAGGTGCCAGTAAAGCAAAGGTGATAATAACTACATCCCAGGGTCATTGTAAGGGTTAGGCAAGACTTTAGAGTTAGTGTCTGACCCAGAGGAAGCCCTTAGGAAGTTGTACAAAAGTGTTTATAGTTTGATAATATTAGGAGAAATGCCTATCATAGGCAGGGGAAAACGTCTTATTAAATATATATATTTCAAAACAAAAGTTATTTAGAACAGTTTCGCATGCCAAAGTATCTGAATAAAAAATAAAGGAAACGAGCAAAGCAATAATATCAAGACGACAACACCTCTGTGTTTGTTTACCTTATATCTTTAAATAATTGCATTAGTTCAATAATCTTTCCTTTAGAGAAAGAAAACCTCTCCTTTAGAGAAAGAATGTCACTAGATTTTTTTTCATAATAAAGCAACTGTATACAAGTTAAGGGCTTCTTTGATGGTTCAGCAGGTAAAGAATCTGCCTGCAGTACAGGGGACACAAGAGAAGCAGCTCTGATACCTGGGTTGGAAAGATCCTCTGTAGGAGGAAACGGCAAGCCACTCTAGTATGCTTGCCTGCAGGATCCCATGGACAGAGGAGCCTGGCGGGAGAGAGTTCAAAGGCTCGCAAAGAATTGGACGCAGCTGGGCAACTGAGTAAACACACATACCCATGCACATATACAAGTTATAGTTAACAGGCATGCTTTTCCTGAAAGAGGAAGAAATGCCTGAAGCTTATAAAATTTGGGGGACACACTTCAAGAATTGGCAGGTGAGGGGACCATATGTATTACACTGGAAAATGTTAGGAAGATGGACAGTTTCTTTTTTTCCTTTGGTATCAAGAGAGCAGGAGGCCTGGATTAGATCCCTGGGTTGGGAGGATCTCCTGGAGAAGGGAATGGCAACCCACTCCAGTATTGTTGCCTGGAGAATTCTGTGGGCAGAAGAGCCTGGCCGGCTACAGTTCATGGGGTCGCACAGTCAGACAAGACTGAGCAACTAACACTTTCATTTTCACTTTCAAAAAGAGAGCAGAGGAAATAGCAGTCATGAATGAAGAATTCTCCTTGGGGCTGTGAGGGGGAAAAAAGTCATGCTCCCCAGTTCCCTGAAGTTGATTTCACTGCTGAAGGAATTCTGTGGCAGACCTGAGAGAGGTGTTACACCTCAGCCTGTGCCTAATGGGGGTCCTGTTGAATGATATTGTCCCACTGCATTGGGTAGAACCTGAACTGTTGGTCTCAATGTCTCCCAGACCATGTGGGCATGCGGCAAATACCTGTGCATGTAGAGACTCCCGTTCCCATGCCTCAGCAAAAATGATAGAAGAAAGAAAGAGATTCCAATAGGAATGCTAGATACCACGTTAAATGAAGTGTACTAGGCTACCCTATCAAAAAGCAGAGTCACATTGGATTTAAAAATCCAACTGCATGATGATTATGAGAAAGACAGTTCAAACAAAGCGGCAAAAAATTGTGTTAATGTGCAGTATATACAGGAAAATGNTGAGTGACTAACACTTCCACTTTCAATCACCATTAAAACTCCATGTAATAGTTTGTACATTTCATAAATGAAGGACAATACTGGAGAAGCCAGAACAGTTGTTTAAGCAGCTAAACTCCAGATTTTAGAGCTTATGTGCTGTGACCTCTTCATTGTGTCTAGGAAATAGGATACTATCATAATTATTATGCATAGAAAATATCTCGATCTTCAGGGTTAAAAAGATTAGACTAGAAGAGGAGCTGCATTAATGAAATACATTTATTTTCACTGGGCCTAAGCAATTTACCCTATAATTTAGAAAGATCATAGTGGGCCTCATGGTAAATAATACTCCTAAAACAGTGAGCCTTGCAGAGCAATTGGTGCTCATTAAAATTCAGTGTTGGAAGCAGCAGGTGGCGGGCAGTTCCGTGGAACAATTTCTCAGTGTCCTATGCCTGAAGCAAAACAATTTATGTCACAAGATACTAGGTGCTACCTACTCCCTGTTGTAAGTTATCATTGTGTAAAACTTCTTCTATATTTATATGACTATATTCAAGAGATTTGAACTGAATTATTGGAATATAGTTCTGCTAAAATATACTGTTTCTTACTATGTTGTAGAAGGAAAATATATTCATTTCCTTATTTTTCTTTTGAAAAGCAATACATTTGCAGGCAAAGGGTATTCCTTTTCTTTTTTTTCCAGAGGGAAGTGCATTTCTGAATATCTGGGAAATATACATACGTAGTACAAAGTGAAAAAACAATTTCGCGTTGGAGTAAGAGACTAAGGAAATGGTTGTTCTTCCTACAGTGTTCTTTTCCTGACAGAAAGTAAATGTAATATGTGTACTGAATTCCCTTCATGGCACTCCAATTCCTACGTCTCCCTCACCAAAATGGAAAAGAAAAAAATACAGTCTACATTTCTTGGAATGATTTAATACTTCTGTCCTTTCCAAAGCACAATGAAGAGTTGAGCCAAATATTTAGATTCGTAGTATCTTTTATAAAAAATAAGCAGTTCTATAAATAATATAGGGCTTAACCATCTAGTTAATTGCCAAAGTCTGCGCAGTTAAGCTTAAACGACTGTGTTCAAGAGAAACTTTTATGTCTTTAAGAGTGAAATACACATAAAATTATAGCAGATTTTTCATCTTTCATTAAATTTGCCATTGTGTACAGCAAAGAGCTTTTGGCAGAGAAGTTCAGAAGACAGATGTTGAGGGTAATGGGCCTGCGTTCAATTCCCTGTTTGACCTTTTACAGTTTGTATGATTTTGGCATGGGATTTAATCTTTCCAAATCTCAGGTGCCAGTAAAGCAAAGGTGATAATAACTACATCCCAGGGTCATTGTAAGGGTTAGGCAAGACTTTAGAGTTAGTGTCTGACCCAGAGGAAGCCCTTAGGAAGTTGTACAAAAGTGTTTATAGTTTGATAATATTAGGAGAAATGCCTATCATAGGCAGGGGAAAACGTCTTATTAAATATATATATTTCAAAACAAAAGTTATTTAGAACAGTTTCGCATGCCAAAGTATCTGAATAAAAAATAAAGGAAACGAGCAAAGCAATAATATCAAGACGACAACACCTCTGTGTTTGTTTACCTTATATCTTTAAATAATTGCATTAGTTCAATAATCTTTCCTTTAGAGAAAGAAAACCTCTCCTTTAGAGAAAGAATGTCACTAGATTTTTTTTCATAATAAAGCAACTGTATACAAGTTAAGGGCTTCTTTGATGGTTCAGCAGGTAAAGAATCTGCCTGCAGTACAGGGGACACAAGAGAAGCAGCTCTGATCCCTGGGTTGGAAAGATCCTCTGTAGGAGGAAACGGCAAGCCACTCTAGTATGCTTGCCTGCAGGATCCCATGGACAGAGGAGCCTGGCGGGAGAGAGTTCAAAGGCTCGCAAAGAATTGGACGCAGCTGGGCAACTGAGTAAACACACATACCCATGCACATATACAAGTTATAGTTAACAGGCATGCTTTTCCTGAAAGAGGAAGAAATGCCTGAAGCTTATAAAATTTGGGGGACACACTTCAAGAATTGGCAGGTGAGGGGACCATATGTATTACACTGGAAAATGTTAGGAAGATGGACAGTTTCTTTTTTTCCTTTGGTATCAAGAGAGCAGGAGGCCTGGATTAGATCCCTGGGTTGGGAGGATCTCCTGGAGAAGGGAATGGCAACCCACTCCAGTATTGTTGCCTGGAGAATTCTGTGGGCAGAAGAGCCTGGCCGGCTACAGTTCATGGGGTCGCACAGTCAGACAAGACTGAGCAACTAACACTTTCATTTTCACTTTCAAAAAGAGAGCAGAGGAAATAGCAGTCATGAATGAAGAATTCTCCTTGGGGCTGTGAGGGGGAAAAAAGTCATGCTCCCCAGTTCCCTGAAGTTGATTTCACTGCTGAAGGAATTCTGTGGCAGACCTGAGAGAGGTGTTACACCTCAGCCTGTGCCTAATGGGGGTCCTGTTGAATGATATTGTCCCACTGCATTGGGTAGAACCTGAACTGTTGGTCTCAATGTCTCCCAGACCATGTGGGCATGCGGCAAATACCTGTGCATGTAGAGACTCCCGTTCCCATGCCTCAGCAAAAATGATAGAAGAAAGAAAGAGATTCCAATAGGAATGCTAGATACCACGTTAAATGAAGTGTACTAGGCTACCCTATCAAAAAGCAGAGTCACATTGGATTTAAAAATCCAACTGCATGATGATTATGAGAAAGACAGTTCAAACAAAGCGGCAAAAAATTGTGTTAATGTGCAGTATATACAGGAAAATGAAAACTAGAAAACGAGGATGCCAAACAGAATTCAGATGCAAGAGATGTAAACAATTTAAAAGGATTCCTAACAATGCTATATCATAAAGATGCAATCATATATATATATATATATGTATACACTCAGAGAGATGCAATTCACTGTATAGGTAGGTGGTAAGATACATACTGTATATACTATATATCTAACTGTAGTGAGATACTAATAATATATATGTATACATACACCCACCCACCCACACACACACACACATATATGTATATTTATATAACATTTATCCATTAAGCAATTTAGCAGCAGAATACGCAGTGCAAAATCTTGAAAAATAAGGATTATTTGATTTAAAAAATACTTGTGGGGAAAATTTAATGTGCTTTTCACGGAATTTGACATGTCAAGTAGACAAAACATAAAAAGGAATATAAAATTCTGAGTAATAAAATCAGTGTTAATACTGACTTCTAATATCAGACTGCCTGGGTTTCATTGCCCCTTATTATCTCCGAACTAGATGCTCTAAGACAATTTAGGTTACCTCTGTGTGCTTCAGCTTCCTTGTTTGCTACATGTGGAAAATGGCAACACTAATCAGGTTATTGTGAAGATTAAATAAATAACTAATATAAAACATTTAAAATACTACCTGGCACATATGTTGGGCTATAAAATTATCTCTCGATGTCACCATCATCACCATTGTCTCCTAGAAAAATATAAACATATTAAATCGACACAGATTGAAAAAGAATTGAAACTACTAACATAAGAGAAATTGGAGAGAGCAATTTTCATAGCCCACTAAAATCAGTAATTATGGCAATAGCAAAAAATGATAATATTTGGCCTGAATGATAGGCTTGTCAATATTTATTTTTTCAAAACTTTAAGAAAAGTTACTACCTAACACCATCATTTAATTTATTATATCTCAACTTTGTAAGAAACTTTACATGAAATAAAACATACTCACTTATAGAGTATGAAAGCATTTGTCAAATGTGCATATCTTTGTAACTTCAGTCACAACCAAAACCAATATTTTCATCACTTGAAAAATTCCCTGATGCCCAATTGCAATTAATCTCTCTCCACCTCACCCTTAAGCAAACATTCTTTGTTTTCTGTCACTATCAAATTGCTGAGGCTTTCCTTGAATATCTTTTTTAATAGCATACCATTTTCTAGATTAATCTAAGTAATAAGTATTAGCAAATTTTGTCTTTTTAGTGCTAACAAGTATTACATTTGTGAAAGTAGTACAATGTTTTAATCCATTTATCTTCTGATAAACATTTGTGTGGTTTCCAGCTTTTGCCTATTAGAAATAATTGCTCTGAATCTTCATTGTACACCTTTGTGTGGACATATGCTTTTTTTTTTTTCTTTTGAGAAAATACACAGGAGTAGAGTTTCTTGGTAATAGTATTTTAAGAAACTGCCAAATGGTTTTTCAAAGTAGTTTTAACTCTTTAAACTCTTAGCAACCCAGGTATAAGCATTTCAGTTGACTCACATCCTCAAAAAAGCTTTAGTATTTTCACTGTTCAGCATTTTAGTGTTTCTAATTGGTGAAAAGTGAGAGTGAAAGTCGCTCAGTCTTGTCTAACTCTTTGTGACCTCACGTACTATACAGTCTGTGGAATTCTCCAGGCCAGAATACTGGAGTATTTTAGGGGATCTTCCCAACCCAGGAATCGAATTGGGGTCTCCTGCATTACAGGCAGATTCTTCACCAGCTGAGCTACCAGGGAAGCCCTGTGTAGTGGTATTCGCTGTCATTTCAGTTTGCATTTTCCTGATGAATAACGATGCTGAGCACCTTTTTTTGTGTGCTTAAAGGTTATTCACATATCTTTGGTGAAATGTCTGTTTATATATTTTTAAATTGTTTTAGTTGGTGTTCTTGTTATTGAGTTCTTTAAATTAAAATTAAATTTCCTTAATGATACCTTTCAAAGGTCACTTTCCATTTTGATGAAGGCCAATATTTTATTTTTCTCTATGTTTTGTGTTATTGCATTTAAATGTGTACCCTTGTGTATCCTAAGAAATATTTTCCTACCCCAACAACTTGTATATTTTCTTCTAGGAGTTTTAAAGTTTTACTTTTAGGTTGGTGATCCATTTCAAATTTTATGTTTAGGTTTGTGATTCACTTTCCTAGTGTATGTATAGTGAGTTAAGATTAATTTATTCCAAATTCCAAAAATATCCATTTGTTTAAATACTGTTTCTTAAATATGACATTTTAATCATAATTATCTTGGAAAGTTTGTCTAAAATTGATTGATCATGTAAGTATAGTTCTATTTTTAAAAGCTCTTTTATGTTCTATTGAAGTGTTCTGCCAGAAATACACAGCCGTGATCACTTCAGGAGAGTAGTAAGTGTTAAAATCAGAAAAAACAACTTCCATTTTGCTCTTTATCATTTTGATTTTACTTTTAATAGCTATTTTCTTTCTATTAAATTTTATTGTCATGACAACTGCCACAAGAAAACCAGCTGAGATTTTGATTAGAATTACTTCAAATCTAAAGACCTATTTATAGATAACTGACTTCTTAAAAATATTAAATTTTCTCATCCATGAACATGGTATATTTCTTCCTTTATTTAAGTCTTAGTTTATTTCTCTCAGTACTTCACTGTAGTTTTTAGTGTACAGACCTTAGTTTAAAGCTTTGATGCCCCCAGGGACTAAAGAATAAGAATACGAGAAGTGAAAGTCGCTCAGTCACGTCTGACTCTTCGCGGCTCCATGAACTGTCCATGCAACTCTCCAGGCCAGAAAACTGGAGTAGACAGGCTTTCCTTTCTCCAGGGGATCTTCCCAATTCAAGGATCAAACCCAGGTCTCCTGCACTGCAGGCAGAGTCTTTACCAGCTGAGCCACAAGAATATGAGAAGATCCCAGCAAATGTTTCTAAGAAGGAACAGCTAGTGAGATATGGAGCGTAAGGGAGAAAAAGCCAATTAAATTGGATTCAAGATAGAAAGTGAAAGGCTGACTTGAAGACCATGAGTATAGACAATTCTTTCAAAGTACTTTACTGTAAGAAGAGGCAGGAAAATGACTGAGGTAGGTGGAAGACAATGTGACATCTGAAAGACTTGATTTTTAACCTCCATGCTGTAATGACCCAGAAGAGGGGGAGAACTGATAACTCTGATGAGGGACACAAGTAGCTGGAACGATGTCTTGAATACGTAAGAGAGCATATTAACTAGGACGCAGTGGAGGACCTGGCTTGGGTAAGGAGCATGGCTCACTCAGGGACGCAGGAGCGAAGGCAGAGTCCATGGACACAGGGGCAGGTGTGTGACGGGAAGCAGCAGGAGGAACTCCTAGAGCTGTCTTCTGATTGTTACTCCCTTCTCAGGGGACTAGAAAGCAAAGCAATTAGCTATCTTTGAATATGGGGCAGAGCTATTAGAGATTTAGGTCAAGGGACATCTTTTAAATTAAATGAATTCTTCATGGAAAAACCCACTATATTATGACTATTTTTCTCATACATCCTCAGAAAAATTCAGCATATTGGCATTTTTATAAGTAAATAATATGTTGATTTCAAAAGAAAGATGCCTCTAAATTTAAAAAAAAAAAAAAAGGTAGAGGTTCAGTTAAGGCAATTATCATCCCCATAAAATACTTCTTCCATTTTGCCTCTTCACGAATTGGAAGAATAGTACAGCCCATTTTGATTAACCTAGCGTTATGAAGCATTAACTCCTCTCTTAAGCCTCTCAGGATGATAGTTAGACCCCATGTAGAAATGAGGTATATGACTGACGTTTTTTACAGAAGAATGTGATCACAGAAATCTATAGAACATAGTCATAACATGCAGTCACAGAAAACTTCTGGCTTATCGGATAAAGGCAAAC
This sequence comes from Oreotragus oreotragus, assembly GCA_006410675.1. Taxonomy (NCBI): domain Eukaryota; kingdom Metazoa; phylum Chordata; class Mammalia; order Artiodactyla; family Bovidae; genus Oreotragus; species Oreotragus oreotragus. Next base: position 180,714 of record SJYX01009196.1, on the reverse strand, counting down.
TGAGTCTCAAAGATACCCATATTCGATTTGTGGATTTTGTTTTCCCAGAATCTATATACTTGAAGATGTTAAAAGTGAATTTCTTTTTATTACAACATGAAAATAAGTGCAAGCAAGTTTTCTGCGCTCATGTTGTAGCCATGTGTGTATGTGTTGGTGTCTCTGCATTCAGGTGGTCTCTCTATTTCTTATTTTCATTCAACAAGCTGTTACTCCCTTCAAAACCAATGGCAAAACTCTTAACATATTAAAAACTTTTACTGAAAAGTTGGTCACAAAACACAAATAGCATTCTTTTCCTTACAGAGCTGTTTTGCAAACACATACACAGTGGCTCTTGGCCTCAAAGATTATATATGTGTTACCTGGGAGAGCAGCTCTTCTCTTTTGGATGTCACTTTCTTTATGTGCTTACCTATCTTTTAGAAGCCTCGTGCACAAATTAAAAAAAAAAAAAAGGTTTAGAGAGGTTTCAGTGACAGTGCATAAGATCCTTTGATTTTAATTCCCTTTTCTCTTCTCCCTAACTAGTGGCAGAAGTTACAGGCATGCCTCAGAAAGCTTACATTTGAATACAGTCTAAATCAGGGCAGACCCTTGACCGGCTTAATCTTCACTTGCAAATGACAATGCAGTGAAACCAGAAGAAGGAAAAAAAAAATTACTTATTTTCCTGTTGGAAGCCTAATAAGTGGTTAGCCTGACCCAGTTTTCAATAAGAAATTTTCTGATGACCCAACAGGAGTGACTATCTCTAGTCAAAAAAAAGGGGAGGGTGAATTTAATCTTTCATGCCACTGGAATGGCAGCTGCTCTTAGTATTCTCTGATTCTGTGAAGGATGACAAAGATAGAGCTGGCTTTTCAATGTAGGGAGAATTTTTCTTTTGAATATTCCAAACGGGAGATTTGCACATGTGCCTCAAGAACTAATTGTCTAGGTTCCGTCAGGAATGCAGCAGTAGAGGAGCGTATTTTATGCTTAAGACCAGAGAGGAGCCACGCAGTACTCAGTGGATAAAAGGCTTGCAGTCCCAGCTGGGAAAAAGAGTCCCATTATCTCCCAGCTGCATAGACGTTCCATACGGCTTGGTTCTGCCTGGATGCACAGCATGCCTGGCTGAGAGCTTGAAACAGAGTTCTGCAGAAAAAAACTGTAAAGATCCCGAGACGTTTCCCTGGTAAGATCTGTAAGTACAAAATTGTGCTGTCTGCTGCAATGAGAATATTGCTGGGCAAGCTGCAGCTTTTCTTCCTTTCAATGTCTTTGTATTAGCATAACAGGTAAAAGCTTGGGTTGGGGGAGAAGTCACTGCTTTATTTATGCTGTGTTTCCATGATGCTGATGCTTAAAATGCAATTATTCCTGTGAAAGAAAATGTATTGAATCTGTATTCGGAAGAGCTTAGGATCAAACCAGGGAAAGAGACTACAGGTATATTTTTCAGTGTTGCATTAGTCTTTGCTGCAGTAAAACTAATGGGCAAGAGGGGATGACAGTGCTAATTCTAGTACTTTCAGATGGCTTTACACCCTTTCTGTACCGGCAAATGGAAGATGTGATTGCTAAATTTTTTCATCAAAGGGTAAAGGGGTGGGGTTTACAGTGTCCAACGGATGGTTTAAAGGAATGTTTAGGAAAAGTTTCCTTGGGGAGGGTTTCTGTTAGGGAAGCAAAGTAAGACTGGAGATCACATGAACTTGCAAAATTCATCTGATATTGTGCCATTTATGTAGCTTCTAGATAATAGTTTCTGGAGTTGCCATTTATAATAGTTAAGCTTGTCAGTATTAAGGTATGTATAATACTTTATGGAAAGTTTCAAAAGTTGATGACTTGGGAACAAAACTTTTAAGAGCTCTGAGATTAGCCACATATAACCCATTATGTTAATGGAATACTGTCAACATTGGGAGTTTGGGGGAAAATTGGAATTCATAGTTTTGCTTCTCCAATTGTGAACTACTTAGGTTTAAATAATCAGCATCCTGACTATGTCCTCTGAGAAACATTCACAAAATGACTAAATAGAAGTTATACCAAGAGGAAAAATAGGGAGAACAGTAGAATTACACAGAATCAATTCGGAAAATGAGGTATTCATAATCTTATCTACAGTGGCAATGTTTTTCAGAGATCTTTGTAAAAAAAGAAGCCATATGTTGAATACTGAATTGCTTGTTTTGAACAATTTTCATTTGTCTGATGGGTTTATCATCCTCTTTATTCTTGTTTTTAAAGGCTTTACCAATTTATGTGTATTGTATTTTATAGGCAAAAAAGATATTTAAGCACACTCTCCCTTACCTCTCCCTTCTCTCATACATGTAAACCTACACAAATTCACAAAACAATCAGACATGTACAAAAATACTGACATGATTTGTATAACAAACAAATGCAGAGCTATTTCATCTCTGATGCTTCAGTGATCTTTTAAAAGCAACATCATAGCTATGCAGTCCAAAGATTATAAAAATATAAATCTGCAAACTTTCATATAAGGCCTTATATGAGGTTATATAAATGCATAACTTATCACATCTTATAAAAAAAATCTCATCAACTACAGTGCATGACTTCCTTTGAGCATCTCTAGTGATGTTCCAGAATACTTTTTTTTTTAATTCTCCATGTAACTTTTCTTAATGAAAACAAATTTAAATTGTCATTTAGCAAATTGTTACACATTTAGTCCAAACTTAGTGAAGGAGGAAGGTTATGACTTTTAAGCAAATAATATTTGCTTATTATTCACTTATGTATTTATTTTATCATCATATTAGAATATAGTAGCATACAGTATATTCATTAAAAATAACTCAAACTAAACCTAAAAGTTTGAAAAAGAACTCTCAACACTCATCATAACAATTATAAATTTAAAGACTATCATTGGAGATACCCAGTGCTATTCACTGAGTAAGAAAGACTTTAGTAAGAATGACTTCTTACCATATATTTACTTTTTATATTTTTACAAATAAGTATTTATATAATATGATCAATGATGATAGATAGATAGATGACAGATCCATAGACAGACGTTCTGTTAAAAAGACATGATCTTACCCTACTCTGACAAAGGTACTGAATTTATTTTAACATTTGGACTAATCAGTGAAAAAAGAAAGCTGATATAAAACTGAAAATAAATGACAAAATTACAGGCATTCATTTCTTTCCAAGAGAAAGATTAGGTCCAGAAAAAACTGCCTTAGAGTTAAGAACAACAATTATAAAATTATTAATAGTTTGAAGTCATTTTTAGAATGAATGTTTAAATATTATACTATCTCTTATAAGTCCTTGTTGTGATAAAGAAATTAGCACATGGACTTAATCTCTCTTACACATATCACCTGATTTTTAATTATAGTATCAGTTTTATATTTCTAAGATGTACAGTATTTATATCCTGGCTTAATTCCTACAGTCTTCATTTGGACTTATTTCAAGTTTGAAAAGATTCAGTCCTTACCAATTGCTCAATTTACCATTCCTGTATTCTTTACTTTTAATCTTCATTTCTTGGGTTGCTAGAGTTCATTTTTAGCCCTCCATCAAAGAAACTGTCATAGCTGCTGTATTTTCTGTGTACTTAGAATGTTTCTTCCATTTGCTTTGAACATGGAAGACAAGTTATCTTTCTTGAATCAAATTAATTTTTTTCCCTTCAGAGGTTTGTAAATATTTATAAACAATGCTGAGGACACTTCCTGTATTGAATGTTGCTGTCCAATAGTTTTTAGATATATTTGAAGTTTTCATCCTTGAATATAACTTTCTTTTATAGTGATGGATGGCCACATGATTCTTATTTGTTTGGTTGTTTGTTTTTGCCAGAATATGTTCTGAAGTTGGTCAGTCTTCATCAACTTGGCTTGAGGATGGTGTACCTCACTGATTTGAGATTATTTTATTTCAATTTTTTATTGTTACACTATATATTTGATTTTTTCCCCCAGTGAATGTGGAGATTGTTTTTATGTTACTTCTTTTTCTTCAGGAACACCAATTATGGGCATGTTGGGTCTCATGTGTCTGTCTTCAACATCTATTATATTATCCAAATTATTTTTAATTTCATACATTTCAGTTCACTTTGATTTTCTTTTTAAAAATATATGCAGAAGATAATAACTCTATGTAAGAGTAACTGTCTAAGCACGTCCTCCAAACTGGGGCTGATTCTTCTTGAGATTGACATTTTTTATCTACACTTCCCCTTTCTTCACCCCTTTGATCTTCTTTTTCTTTTAAAATAGGCAGAGAAGTAGGCATAGGCAGAGTAGATAATTAAGGCACTGAAACAATTTGGTATGATACTATAGTGTCAGATACATATCATTATATATTTGTCATAATCCTAAGAATGTACAAGAATCAACCCTAATATGAACTATGATTTTTGAATGACAGTAATGTACCAGTGTAAGTTAAACAGTTGCAACAAATTGTAGAACCATGTATCACTATGGTAGCATACTTTGCTTATAAGGTAAGCTGTTCAAGTGTGTGGGAGAAGGGAGTACAAGGTATCAGGTTTAGAGGCAAACTGCATCCTCCTAAAAGTAAGAAAAGGAGAAAGTAATTATCACTTTATCCTGATGCACCTTCCTTTAAGTCTATATATATATATATTTTTTTAAGCAGTGATGTAAACGTGCTTCAGAGCCTGTTTTGGGATAATGTCTACTCACATTTTTCATTGAAGACAGGGGGTTTTTTGCTTTGTTTTCTATCCTACCATCATCACTATATTTTTCTTTCTTCTTTGTTGTTTCTGTAAAATAAGAGAGGAACAGAAATCTCTTTAATAAGCTTTAAGTAAAAATCTTTCAGTTTGGAAAAATTCTTTTAAATGGAAATTTCATTAGAAAATTAAATTATTCTCATTATTCATATTGACAAGAGCTCTTTTAGTTAAAATTGAATTTTTGTGCACTGTTTATTCTAGTATTAAATACTTATTATAGTCAAGGCCTAACACAGGACAAACTAGAGGGAGAAAAAAAAAAACACAGAGTCAAGGCCGTTCTTATGACCTTCTATTAGTCTTTCATGAGGGAGTCTATGGCCTACTTACCTATCTTGCAATGAATCCTAACATAATTTACAGTGAATTTGGGTCCTAGTAACATGAATCAAAATTAGCTCTCTCAAATATTTAATGGCAGTAGAGTGGATATAAAACTGAAGCATCATTGGTTTCCAGTTACATGAATAAATGAATGAAATTATTTAGATATTGATATTTTTAAAGAAGCAATAAAAGAATCATGTATCCTATGAAGTAACAAAATGAATGTTCTTACTGTAAAACATGTTCCAATTACATCACATTCTTTGCATGGCTCTAAAGTGATGAGCAGGATCCTGATGGCAGGCCACTTGAGCTGAAGTGCCATCCACACCTGCTCTTCTCTACATCCAGCACAGAGTAGCTTTGTGGTCTGAGGTGAGTTACTTAGCCTCTCTATACCTTGGTTTCCCCATATCTAATGGAAAGAAAAATACTTCATAGTATTAGCACGAGGATTAAATGGGTTAATATGTGAAAACACCTTGGAAGAAAGCCTTGAAATTAATAGGCACTCTTTGTAGTATTTTTTAAATCATTTTTATCTTAGTATCACTACTATAACATTTGTCTGAAAAGCTTCAGGATTGAGAAGCAACGATATAAAATAATGAAAATAATGAAATTATAATTTTAATCCAATCAATTATATTGGTTATTTAATAGAAAGTTAAATTTGGAGGTATAAAACACAGATACAAAAATGGAGGTTAAGGAGCATTGAGAGAAGCTTTAGAGATGCTGGCCCTCAGATCCATATAGCTTAAAAACAGAAGTGATATTTCTGCATACACCAAAACAATCAGACCTGATCTAGACTAAGAATTTATTTAATTTTCTGATTATAAATGCAATACACTTTTTTAAAAAGCACTTTAAGCAAACCACACACACACACAAAGCCATAATTCCTTTCACCAAAGAAAGCCATGGCAAGATGCTTATGCATTTCTTTCCTGTTGTTACTAAGAATTTTCTTCTATACTAAAAAAAATAAAATTTTAATGTTCTAAAAAAGTAACACATACACCTGGAAACAACAGTAATGAAATTTGAACCCACAGGAAACATTCTAGACTAAAATATACCTCTCTGCACCCTTCCAGTCCTACTTCCCAGAGATGAGTTCAACAGTTTATTGTATTTCTTATTTACTGCCTTTTATTGATCAATTATTCTGTATACATTTTTACTATCTTAAAAGTTGGATACTCTCTTTATTGAATTTCAGTAAAAATTAATACCCTAATATAATGTATAACTTTATATTTTCTAAAATAGTTGAAGATAATATATCTGTCCTCTCACCAACAGTATAATGACTTGTTTAAATTTTCCCCAAGATATTTTACTTAGTGTCTACCTTTCTAATTTATTTTCAGTTTATTTTTAAACTGTTTCCAATATTCTTGTTAATGTTTACTGAGATATATGACATGTTTTTCTGATATTTATTTACTACATCTTCTAGCTACATACATGCATTTCGTGGATTCATTTCCTGTATACTAAAGATCATTTGCAGGTGATTCTAGAAATATTATTAAACTTTCTTAAAATTAATGCCTGAGAAAATTACTTATTTTTCTTATACCTACAATAATTGTATAGCTGGTTACAGAACTTGATAATGACCTATATCTGATATTTTCTCTCAACCATTTTTGCATATTCTGTCTGATGACTTTCTGGAATATAACTTTTTGCTCATGAAAAGACTGCTCCTAGTTTAATTATGACTCTGAAGATATATGTCCTTAACTCTTGTAGATTTTAGGAAATTTTCCTTGCATCCATGTCTTTGGGTTTACCAGAGTAGTGTACGTAGGTGTGATTTAAAAAAAAAAAATCTATTTCACTTAGGACTCCACCAGCTCCTAAATCTGTTTTTTCTCAATTCTGAAAAATTCTCAGCTACTCTATATTTAATATTTCTTCCCCTCCATCTCTTTGTTTTTTCCTTCAGGATACTCATTAATTATTTGATTCTTCTATTCTCCTGTGTCTTATTTTATATGTCTTTATATTTTCCTTTTTTGTGCTGTATTCTTTGTGATTCCCTCAGATCTATACTTCATATATTTATTTGTCTTTTCAGCAAAAGAAATTTTAATTAATTAACTTATTTTTGGCTGTGCTGGGTCTTCATTGCTGTGTGGGCGTTTTCTTAAGTTGTGGTGAGTAAAGGATACTCTCTAGTTATGGTGTGTGGGCTTCTCATTGCAGTGGCTTCACTTATTGCAGAGCACAGTCTCCAGGCCTGCGGGCTTCAGTAGCTGCGGCACATGGACTGAGTAGGGATCTAAAGCACACAGGCTGAGTAGTTGTGGTGCACAGGCTTAGTTGCTCAGTGGCATGTGAGATCTTCCCAATCAGGGGTTGAACCCATCCCTCCTGCACTGGCAGGAAGATTCTTTATCACTGAACCAGCCGGGAAACACTGAGAAAATATTTTTAGATTTTTATTATTTCTCTTTCTTTTTGATTCTCTTGGATGGCATCATTGACTCGATGGACATGGGTTTGGCTGGACTCCAGGAGTTGGTGATGGACAGGGAGACCTGGAGTGCTGTGGTTCATGGGGTCACAAAGAGTCAGACATGACTGAGCAACTGAACTGAACTGAATTCTGCTTGTGACTAACAGTTTATCTCCCATCCTTTAGCTCTCCAAAAATTGAACTAAGGTTATTTCAAAACTGAATTTTGTTTGTTTGACTAGTTTTAATTTTTAGAGGCAAATTATTCCGTTACTGGTGTCTGCTGGATCTCCCTCATGGTGGCTCATTCATTATCTGTTTATGATTTCCTTTTAGGACAAATTCACTTTCAGCAGATGTTGCTTTCCATCTAAGAGTTCAGTATTATGTGAGTTGAAGATACTTCTCTGTAACATTGCTTCACTTTTGCCCCTAGAGTGATTCTATAATTTCTTCTTATTTTAGATTACTTTCCTGTGTTAACTTTTTGGCCAAAAATTACCTCATCATGAAGATGGGATAAATTTGAGCCCAGTGTGTCATAAACTTGGTGTTCTGGCTACCTATGAGAGAATCTTTTTCTGCCAGATAAACACAGTCTTTCGAGTCCCTGTTTCATGCAGGATCCATTTTACCTTGGGTTATTTTGGCTTTACCACTTCCTCACCAGTCTACATTTGAATTTTATCTTCATTTTTGGTCCCCTGATCATTTTTCAATGACAACTTTAGTTTTATATATATGTGTGTGTATATATATATATGTTATATATATATATATGTATTTGTTTATTATACTTAGAGAGCATTTTATGTACCTGTGGTGGAAATGATATCCTTCTCATTACATTGCATAATATCATATACTTTCATGTTGGCTGGACTTTTCCTCATATTTTCTGTCTTTTAGAAAGTCATCAAATTTTCTGGCTTGCTGGTAGTTTTTTTCTGATACTCTTATTATTTCATATATATCTTTTGCTATGTTTTGGATCAATTCTATGGTATGTTAGGAATGGAGGCATACACTCATTCCAAAATACTAATCTGAAAATTGATTCTGAAATTTAAAGACAGATTTTTTTTAACAGAAATGAAAGATTATTTTTCCTAATTTTTCAATAATTCCTAGATCCTCACATTATCTAATAAGTTGCTTCAGTCGTGTCCGACTCTGTGCGATCCCAGAGACGGCAGTCCACCAGGCTCCCCCGTCCCTGGGATTCTCCAGGCAAGAACACTGGAGAGGGTTGCCATTCCCTTCTCCAAAGCATGAAGGTGAAAAGTGAAAGTTAAGTTGCTCAGTCGTGTCCGACTCTTAGCGACCCCATGGACTGCAGCCTACCAGAGTCCTCTGTCCATGGGATTTTCCAGGCAACAGTACTGGAGTGAGGTGCCATTGCCTTCTCCACTAATAAGGAATGGATAATGCTAAAAAGAATCCACCTGAAATGTGGGAGACCTGGGTTCGATCCCTGGGTTGGGAAGATCCCCTGGAAAAGGGCATGGCAACCCACTCCAGTATTCTTCCCTGGAGAACCCCATGGACAGAGGAGCATGGTGGGCTACCGTCCATGGGGCCACAGAGTGAGACACAACTGAACAACTAAGCACAGCACACAAAATTGACTGTATCTGTGTCTCCACTGGTTCCACAGACATTACTTTAACTTACTGAAATGTCTGATTCAGTCCAAAAGGACAGTTCATTCAATGAGAAAATACGCTAAATGACACTCTAGAATTTAGTTAGAATATGTGAAAGTTTGTGTATTCTTTGAGAGTAGTTGTTATATTAATTCTTTAAGTTTAATGATGAGCAAATTCTTAAAATGTAGAAGCAATTATTCAAAATGGTTTTTTGCAGAGCAATTTCTAATGACATAGTAAATCTGAGTGCTAAACAGATCATTCTTTTAGGTGAGTTCTGCTTATTGGAAGTGAAGATACTGGATTGGATGGATTTTAAAAGTTCTTGTAAAGTCTCCTTTTAAAGCAGCAAGAAGAAACTCAAATATGATGTATTTCAAAGTTTCTAATAATTTCTCAGTCTTGTGTATAAAAAACCATTATGGACACTTTACTTTCAAAACTTTTATTCGCTTATTATTTCAAAATTTAATTTATTTGGCTTCTTTTACATTTGCATGACTAACAGGGCTGTGTAAGAAACTGTATACAGGCTCTTATAGTATCTTTGCAAGTATCAGGAGTGTATTACAGTTGTTGGAATGGAGCTCTTAGCCAAAGAACATAATTTTCCTCTCTGGCATCTGTCGAATTCCTCTAATCAGTAAAGAGCAGCAAATGAAAGAAGTCAGAAACCAGATATGCTGCTACTTTTCTATTGACTATTATAGAAGTAAATTAAGAAATTCCTTAAAGTTTTATTGAGATGAAAAGCTTCAACTACTCAAGGATTGACAGAGGTGATTTTCCCCTAAACATGTAACATTAAGATGTTTTCTAGGCTTTTAATCTTGTTAGCAAATTCTTAGAAGTGAAGTTGCTCAGTCGTGTCCAACTCTGCGACCCCATGGACTGTAGCCTACAAGGCTCTTCTGTCCATGGAATTTTCCAGGCAAGAGTACTGGAGTGGGTTGCCATTTCCTTCTCCAGGGGATCTCCCCCACCTGGGATCGAACCCAGGTCTCATGCATTGCAGGCAGATGCTTTACCATCTGAGCCACCAGGGAAGCCCCTGGTGGGCTTCTTAAACATGCTCAATTGTGAATCTGTTGTGCTCACAGATGTGTTAATTCTGATATTGCCATATATATATAAACCAACACAAAAGTGTATATTTAAGAGTCATATTAAATTCTCTTAAAACAATACACTTTTTTTCAGAGATGCTAACGTTATTATTATTGTGTGCCAATGATGTCTATACAGATTGCTTCCTGCCAAGCTATAGGGAGAGCACTTTGATGGGGAAAGCTCTGTCTTAGTTGACTGTACACTAATTTCATCTATTGTTATAAGATGTTCAGAGTGAGAGAAGCAGTTTTCTTATAGAGAAAGAGAGAATGGAATTTAAAAGAAAAATAATCTATTTGTCCTGTGTGGCTCAACATAGAGAACCAGAGAGACGTTTTCATACATTTACAAATACACGTCCTTCATCTGCACAATACTTGAGACAATTTCTGTTACCATTAGTGGTTTCTTCACTTAAAAGGTGAAAGTCATTTTCCAAAAAGTAACAAGGAACAACAGAAAAACCACTAAATGCCATTGACTTTTCAAGACTTATAAATATATCTTTGGATGTCTTAAAGTGTATTTAAAGAGTTTCAGCTTCTTTTCTTTCATGCCTTTATTTGCACATGATATTATTTCAATTTATCCCCAAATTGTGGTTAATCCAGATCAATAATTTTAAATAATTATAATACTGACTACATTATAATTCAATAAATTGTACTGATAATAAAGCAATAGTAAAAGGAATTTTCAAGTTTAATTAATAACTTTTCAGAACACTAAAATTTTTCAGTATTTTCAAATTATTGAAAACATGTGATGCATAAATTTACAATTATTGTATTATAGACACAGTCACTTTGTTTTCATGGAAGTTTGGACATTATTTTAATTTTTTAATGATTTATTGTGATTTTACTCTCCCCAGTGTCTACGTTCCTAAAAGCTTGGGCCTTGACTTGTTCCTCTATGTATATTCACTGCCTAGTTCACTGACAATAATTTTTACTAATACATTAATCCCACAAATACTGACTGAATACTTACTATGTGATTGATGCAATTTTAGGTACTGGAGTACAACTGTGAACAGGACAGAGAAGAGTCCTGCTATTGTGGAATTAAAATTCTAATATGTGTTCTTGAATTTGATTAAATACTCGTCTCTACCTGTTGGGAGGAGTTAACATGATTAATTTTATATCTTACTTGAGAAACATTAGAATTTTAATAATATATTTAATTTCAAGATAATTTTTAAGGAAATAAAAACCTTATGCAGTGAGAAACACAGAAAAAAAAACTATATAAAAAAGAATGCATATTTGTTTGGAATAATAATTATCCCTCTATTATCATATATAGTGATTTATTCTAGGCTATCCAGTTGATTCATAAGCTATCTGAAAAACGTCGATTAACAACAAATAGCATCTCATTTTATATACATGTTCACATAATTTTTTAATCACATGTCAACTCCTTTACCTGAATGTTGCTCATTTTCATCAAGTAAATGGTACTTGTGGTCTCACTATGATGATGAAATATGTTCAAAATTTGCAAACTACATTAAATTCTTAAAACTTCAGTAAATTAGTCTATATAGCAGTGGAGGAAATTGAAAACAAACAATATCACTTTTTAACCCCCTTTTTTACTGACAATGAGAATTATACATATTTATTAAATAAAATTTGGAATTGCAGAAAAATATGTATTACTCATTATCCTGCATCTTTTCAGTTATCTTATGTGTGTGTAAGATACAACATCGGGATGGATCTATGTGTTCTGTTTTTAACTGGTTTTCATTCATTAACATATTGTGTACATTTTGAGTATCATAAATATTCTCCTAAATTTGAAGGATACCCCACCAGATGGGTATGCTGTAAGTTTACTCAAAACGACAAACTGTCATTAGATATTTAGCTTTTTATATCTATTTACTACTTATAAAAATGCTGTGGTGTGTATATCCTTGTACCTGGATCTTTCACATGTCTGATGATTCCTTAAAAATAAATTTCTAGTATTATAATGTCAATGTGAAATGATACGCCAAAGTACTATTTTGAAGAAGTCACTGTGTTTGCTACTAAATTGTGCTTTAGGAAGACAAATTCCTTGGTACTTTCAGGCAGATGAATTCCCATTGCCTGGATATTTATAAACAACATGTTATTAATTGTAAATGCTCTCTATTCAGTGGCAAAACAACCACACAAATAAAATTTATTTAAATATTTCTCTAACTCATCTTTTTTCATAAATGCAGGCAAATATTTCATGGTGTTTGACCCAGCTGTATCTGTGCCTATTGTTAAGGTCAGCCTATATTCTTGGTCAGTTTTTTCCATTGGGATTTTTTTCCCTATGCTCTAGAAATGCATCATACAAGGAAATAACCCTGAATTTTCATACATACACATCAAGCTTTTATTCAAAGTTTATAATATGTTTACTTCATTATATTTTAAGTGTGAAACCTTATAAAATGTATGAAATACTCTCTAAACCTCAGTTTTTATATATTCACAGTGATACTTGGATTGGATTTCACAAATCTGGAGGAACTGAATTGAGTTTATGTTTCCAAATGTACTTTTATAACTATACGTGACACAAAATTATTGTTCCATCTTATAAAATGAAATCACTATTTGACCTAGATTATTCATCAGATCACAAGCAATTCTAAATCAATAAGTTTGAAGTCTCTTAAGGATAGGAACTATGCCTTCAACTTTTTAGTTCTAATACTTAGCACGGTATTTGCCATGTGGTGGGTGCTCAATAAATGCTTGTTTAATAAATGTAGATTCTAAATATATCAAAGAAACATAAATTCAAATACATCTGTGCTCATTCCAAGTATGCTATTAGAATGTCATCTAAATCTAATGGTGTAAAAAATAGTACATATTAAAATGATAATTAATGTTAAACTTAAATTTATATCTCTGCCCTTGGCAACCACAGTAATCTACTCCATGATGAAGCAATCAGGAAATTTAAACCATTATTTATTACATCACTACAAACTGTGTTTGCTCTGTCTTTGGAGTTGATGTATGTCGTGGATTTTATGGGGATTTGAAATAAAATGGTGACTCAAAAATGCATACAGGTAATAGGAAATAGATTTCAGGGTAAAATATGTAATTGTAAAGATCTTTAGATTCATAAACAATTTATAAATTACAGAGAAAGAGTTATGTGTGAGGTATGTAATAATTTCTTGATCTTCAGTTATCTAAAAATATTGTGAGACACATAATTTTTTTCTCCAGATGCTCAGTAGAAGAATTTATTTTTCTGTTAACCTGCATTTAACTTAGTATAGCTTGCTATGTCCATATGGGACTCTATCCTAATTTGGAAGAAAATAATGAAGTATTTCGCTTTGCCAAATGGCACTTTGGGCGTAGTTTTCGTGTGTGATTTAAACCTGAAAATATTCATATTTTGCTTCATATATTGAATGAAAAAGATAAAAGCCATCAAACAAACATGTTTTATTTCTAGTCCAGAATCAGTATTCATAAATCAGGATATGCTGTAGTAACAAACAATCCCTAAATCATTTTTTTTAACAAAAGCTCATTTTATTCGACAATGTATATTCAGTAGATGTCAAAGCAATCTACTTTGAATAGAGCAATATAGACACAAACAAGAAATCAAGTATTATTGTATGCCTATTACTGAATCCTCTCTTCACTTTTTTTTTGTTTTCTAGCTTTTTTCAGATATAATTGATACATTGTAGACAGCATCAGGTTTTGATGTATGTATACTGACTATCCTCAGTGTGCAATGGCTCAACTTACAATTTTCTGACTCTATGATGCTGAGAAAGTGGTACGCATTCAGTAGCAATTGTACTTGGAATTATGAATTTTTATCTTTTCCTCAGGCTAATGTATGCAGTATAATCGCTCTTGATGCTGGGCAACAGTCAGCTGCAATTCCCCGTCTGCCAGGCAATTACAAGGGTAAACACCTGATACACGAACTACTACTCTGTATTTCTACTTTTAGTATAGTAGTCAATAAATTACATGATGTTTGATAGGTTAGGTATGTAAAATGTATTTTGACTTATATTTTCAACTTACATTGGATTTATCAGGATGTAACCCCACTGGAAATTGAGCAAGGTCTTTATATTGGAAAATGATTACTGCAGTAAGGTTAGTTAATATATTCATCACCTTACACAGTCACCTTTTTTTATGGTGAGAACCTGTGAGATCTACTCTCTTAGCAACTTTCAATTACACAATACAATACAATTAATTATATTCACTATGCATGCATTACATGCCAAGAACTTATCATTTTATATCTGGAAGCTTGTACCCTTGGACTACCTTTACCCACTTCCCCCATATTTACTCACCTCAGGCAACTACCAGTCTGTTCTGTTTCTATGGATTTGGTTTTTCTAGATTCTACATGTAAGTAAGTTTATATAGTATTTGTCTTCCACTCTCTGGCTCAGTTTACTTAGCATAATGCCCTCAAAGTTCATCCATGTTGTCATAAATGGGAGGATTTCTTTCTTTTTTATGGATAAAAAATATGCTGGATGCGGTGTGTGCATGCTCAGTCATGTCTGACTCTTGGCGGCTCCCCTGTTCATGAGATTCTCCAGGCAAGAATACTGGAGTGGGTTGCCATTTCCTCCTCCAGGGGACATTCCCCGATCCAAGGATCAAATTTGCATTTCTGGCATCTCCTGCATTGCTAAGTGGATTCTTTACCATTAGTGCCACCAGTTCAGTTCAGTTCAGTTGCTCAGTTGTGTCCGACTCTTTCCGACCCACTAGCACCACCATTCACATCCAAAACAGGATCGATAGGGTCACAAAGAGTCACAGACGACTAAAGTGACTTAGCACACACACATATTCTCAAGACAGCGATTTCATTTCTTTCAGATATATACCCAGAATGACTGCCTGGATCATAGAAAAGCTCTGTTTTTAATTTTTTGAGAAACCTCCATACTGTTCTCAATAATGATTGTAACAATGTATAATCTCACCAATAGTGCATAAGGGCAATGAAAGTAAAATTGTCAGTTGTGTCTGACTCTTTGTGACTCCATGGACTGTAGCCTGCCAGACTCCTCTGTCTATGGGGCTTTCCCAAGCAAGAACACCAGAGTGGGTAGCCATTTCCTTCTTCAGGGGATCTATTTGACCCAGGTATCAAACCCAGGCCTCCTGAATTGCAGGCAAATTATCTACCATCTGAGCCACCAGGGACTCCCACACAAGGGAAACAACATCTAACTCTCTAAGATTTCTGTGTACCCGTCTCTGAGGAACTATCCTTCATGAGAAAACTAAGTGCTAAAATTTCACGTGAACATGTGCTTCCACAAGCACTTTGCTTTCAGAAAAGAGAATTCTAGAGTCTTGCAGTGACATTAAAGTGCTTCTACCCAGAAATGATACATATACTTGCATTCACACTTCATTGACTAAAGCAGATCACTCAGGAGAGTGAAAAGGTGAAATTGCTTGTGTACCTGCAAGAGGAGGATGAGAAATATTGCTGAGTGACAGACATCACTACCTACCACTGTGAGTTTGCTAACAAAAACCGTTTTACTTGGCCGTTTTGCTAATGAATAAATTCACTTCACTTCAGTTCTGTCAACTGGTTGCAATACCTTAGATAACTTTTTTCTTTTGTTTTATTAGAGATTCATTTTCACTCTTTGTACCTATTAAAAAGTAATACCTAGCAACATTTCTATCTGCTGTGCATTAAGTAATCACCTCATTCACTGCATTTTCATTCATTGATTCATTCATTCAGTAATTATTTACCATCTATTCCCCATATGCAAGACTCTCCTTACAGTATTAGGGCTTGGAGAAACATTCCTTGTACTCATGAATCTTAGAGCATTTGGAGAAGATATATTTGAATTAAATTGTCACTTAAAGTAGCACTTGTGCTAAATGCCAAGGAGAAGAGCCCTGTGGTGCTATAAGAAGATGATATGACAAAATAGGAAAAGCCAGTGAAGACTTTCATGGGGAGTGCTGACTAGGTGCTTGACTTGTTGGATGTGAGGGAAGACGTTTATATAGAAGGAAGAGTAGATGAGGAGAGGAGGCACAGCAAGACTGAGAAACTGAAGACGGCAAGATTCAGATGCAGAGGGACCAGACGTCCAGGTGCCAGAAGAGGCTGGAGAGGTAGATGAGAACCTGACCTAGGGTTTTGCAGTTCATGTTAGGGCTTTGGATTTTCTTCCTTAGAAGATATCGGAGCTATTGAGGATGATTAATGAAATAATACCACCAGACTTAGACACTGAAGTAATTTTCAGTACCATGTGGGAAACTTTCTCTTTCACTATCCAAATATTTAGCATCAGGACAATACAGAAATTTAAAAGGAATGGCATAGGCAACAGAGAAATTAACTGTCTATTCAGAGTTTCCTCTCCTTTGATGATAATGCAAAATCTTGTTTTAAACTTCACAAACCCTGAAATTTTGATTTTTTGTTTCTTATGTTGACTTTTCCATGCAAAAGTCATTTGAAACTTTTTGAAGAAAAAAGTAAAAGAACAGTTCACTAATTTTTAAAGTATAAGTAACCAAGGATCAAATTTGCATTTCTGGCATCTCCTGCATTGCTAAGTGGATTCTTTACCATTAGTGCCACCAGTTCAGTTCAGTTCAGTTGCTCAGTTGTGTCCGACTCTTTCCGACCCACTAGCACCACCATTCACATCCAAAACAGGATCGATAGGGTCACAAAGAGTCACAGACGACTAAAGTGACTTAGCACACACACATATTCTCAGACAGTGATTTCATTTCTTTCAGATATATACCCAGAATGACTGCCTGGATCATAGAAAAGCTCTGTTTTTAATTTTTTGAGAAACCTCCATACTGTTCTCAATAATGATTGTAACAATGTATAATCTCACCAATAGTGCATAAGGGCAATGAAAGTAAAATTGTCAGTTGTGTCTGACTCTTTGTGACTCCATGGACTGTAGCCTGCCAGACTCCTCTGTCTATGGGGCTTTCCCAAGCAAGAACACCAGAGTGGGTAGCCATTTCCTTCTTCAGGGGATCTATTTGACCCAGGTATCAAACCCAGGCCTCCTGAATTGCAGGCAAATTATCTACCATCTGAGCCACCAGGGACTCCCACACAAGGGAAACAACATCTAACTCTCTAAGATTTCTGTGTACCCGTCTCTGAGGAACTATCCTTCATGAGAAAACTAAGTGCTAAAATTTCACGTGAACATGTGCTTCCACAAGCACTTTGCTTTCAGAAAAGAGAATTCTAGAGTCTTGCAGTGACATTAAAGTGCTTCTACCCAGAAATGATACATATACTTGCATTCACACTTCATTGACTAAAGCAGATCACTCAGGAGAGTGAAAAGGTGAAATTGCTTGTGTACCTGCAAGAGGAGGATGAGAAATATTGCTGAGTGACAGACATCACTACCTACCACTGTGAGTTTGCTAACAAAAACCGTTTTACTTGGCCGTTTTGCTAATGAATAAATTCACTTCACTTCAGTTCTGTCAACTGGTTGCAATACCTTAGATAACTTTTTTCTTTTGTTTTATTAGAGATTCATTTTCACTCTTTGTACCTATTAAAAAGTAATACCTAGCAACATTTCTATCTGCTGTGCATTAAGTAATCACCTCATTCACTGCATTTTCATTCATTGATTCATTCATTCAGTAATTATTTACCATCTATTCCCCATATGCAAGACTCTCCTTACAGTATTAGGGCTTGGAGAAACATTCCTTGTACTCATGAATCTTAGAGCATTTGGAGAAGATATATTTGAATTAAATTGTCACTTAAAGTAGCACTTGTGCTAAATGCCAAGGAGAAGAGCCCTGTGGTGCTATAAGAAGATGATATGACAAAATAGGAAAAGCCAGTGAAGACTTTCATGGGGAGTGCTGACTAGGTGCTTGACTTGTTGGATGTGAGGGAAGACGTTTATATAGAAGGAAGAGTAGATGAGGAGAGGAGGCACAGCAAGACTGAGAAACTGAAGACGGCAAGATTCAGATGCAGAGGGACCAGACGTCCAGGTGCCAGAAGAGGCTGGAGAGGTAGATGAGAACCTGACCTAGGGTTTTGCAGTTCATGTTAGGGCTTTGGATTTTCTTCCTTAGAAGATATCGGAGCTATTGAGGATGATTAATGAAATAATACCACCAGACTTAGACACTGAAGTAATTTTCAGTACCATGTGGGAAACTTTCTCTTTCACTATCCAAATATTTAGCATCAGGACAATACAGAAATTTAAAAGGAATGGCATAGGCAACAGAGAAATTAACTGTCTATTCAGAGTTTCCTCTCCTTTGATGATAATGCAAAATCTTGTTTTAAACTTCACAAACCCTGAAATTTTGATTTTTTGTTTCTTATGTTGACTTTTCCATGCAAAAGTCATTTGAAACTTTTTGAAGAAAAAAGTAAAAGAACAGTTCACTAATTTTTAAAGTATAAGTAAGTCCAAAGTGCAAAGTATATAAAATATTAATACAGAAAACTAAAATAAAAAATAATATTTTCTTCCAAAAAATACTCCTAAATGTTTCCCTAAATTTTTATGTTTTTATGTCTTTTATGTAATTTTTAATGTAATTTTTATGTTTATAACAAGATTTCTAATATATCCATTCTAAGCTAAAATTATATTCAAAATATACAGAGATGTAAAATGTCACCAATAACCACATCACTTCCTGTATATATGTACCCACCCTCCCATCAAGAAATGATTTTTGTTTCTTTCCCTTTAATTCTGTCAAAACTTGTCTTGGCCAAAAGTGGAAGTGTAACTATGCCAATTCTTGGTCCCTAAGGGGCCATGCAGTTTCTAGTAATAGTTTGATTTTCTTAGAACCTAAATACCATGTATTAAATTCTTGTATCTGTGAAAGGAAGAGGTCTACTGAGACCCTGTGGACACACCACAAAAAGAGAGAGGCTGCTTGGAGGAAACACAGGCTAGTCAGGTCGGAGTCTGTACCAAGAGGAAAGGTTTCTTGGATCTTCTAGTCCATTTGCGATATGATAGAGCCAAGGAACTATCCAGCGAACTTATAAAGTTTTGAGAAACAATAAATTGTTTTAACTACCAATTTTTGAGGTGGTTTGTTAGAGAGCATTCAAGAATTGAAACAGGCAAAATTACTTGGTCAGTTTTTGAAAGAAAAAATGCTATGAAGTGCCTCCAAGTCCCATTTTGCACATTCAGTTCAGTTCATTTCAGTTGCTCAGTCATGTCTGACTCTTTGCAGCCCCGTGGACTGTAGCACGCCAGGCTTCCTTGTCCATCACCAACTCCCAGAGCTTACTCAAATTCATGTCCATTGAGTTGGTGATGCCATCCAGCCATCTCATCCTCTGTCATTCTCTTCTCTTCCTGCCTTCAATCTTTCCCAACATCAGGGTCTTTTGCAATGAGTCAATTCTTCATATCAGGAGTCTAAACTATTGGAGTTTAGAGTCTAAACTATTGGAGTTTAAACTTTAGTATCCATCCTTCCAATGAGTATTCAGGACTGATTTCCTTTAGGATGGACTGGTTAAATCTCCTTGCAGTAAGGACTCTCAAGTCTTCCAACACCACAGCTCAAAAGCATCAATTCTTTGGCACTCACCTTTCTTTATAGTCCAATTCTCACATCCATACATGACTACTGGAAAAGCCATAGCTTTGACCAGACAGACCTTTGTTGACAAAGTAATGTCTTTGCTTTTTAATATGCTGTCTAGCTTTTCTTCCAAGGAGTAAGCATCTGTTAATTTTATGGCTGCAGTCACCACCAGCAATGATTTTGGAGCACCCCCCCCAAATAAAGTCTGTCACTATTTCCATTATTTCCCCATCTATTTGCCATGAAGTGATGGGACTGGATGCAATGATCTTAGTTTTCTGAATGCTGAGTTTTAAGGCATCATTTTCACTCTCTTCTTTCACTTTCATTAAGAGGCTCTTTAGTTTGCACATTGCAAACCCTTAATTTATGCAGCCCTGTGAAAAATATACCAAGACTCACATGGCAAAAGCCTATCTCTGTAAGTTGTGTTTGGTTAATTTTGAATAAAGTCCTTAAAATTATAAATTGATGTCAATCAGGGAAATAAAAATTTAGGCAAAAATATCTTTGTTATATTCATTTCACCTCAGAGTGTATTATATGCACAGAATTTATTAGAATCTCAACCAAGATGAAACTATAAGACTTATGTGCTGATTTTGGCCTTTGATGTGAATAAAAAAGAGTAAAGCAGGTTCACAGATACCCATATACTTAGAATCAAGAATATATATGACTTCTCTTCATTCTTGTAAGCCTTTATAAATTTCTTAAGTGATTTTTCTAATAACTGTGGACTTAAGTGTTATTATATATCAAGTTATAAATATTGTTGATTAGAAATCTGTCCAAGGGATGTCATATATTTCTCCGGGCTCATGGTTAACTAAAACAGTTCAATGACAAATACATAACGAAAGCAAATTATATATATATATGACAACCCACTAGAGTGTTCTTGCCTGGAGGATCCCAGGGATGGGGGAGCCTGATGGGCTTCCATCTATGGGGTCGCACAGAGTTAGACACGACTAAACCAACTTAGCAGCAGCAGCAGCAGCAAGCATAATAGTTACAATGAATGTTGCCATATGAATTTTTGCTATGTAGCATAATTATTTTCTTGTTAGCATATATATTTCTGGTCAATAATAATAATAATAAAACATTGAAATTATCAAGTGTCATAATATTAGTAGATAAAGAAACTCAACTGACCAGGGTGATAAACAAGTACCTTTCCCATGAAAGCCAGAAAACTGACCATCAAATATGTTATATGGTTTAAAATGATACTTTTTGCATATCCATTTCCCTAAAAGTTGCATTGTTCATTTGAAGACTAAATGTTAAATTGAATCAATTCTTTCTATAATTATGAGATGGGTTCATATTTATTCACATCAAATTCAAGAACATTTATTTGCAGTTGCCATTCATGTGGATGTCAAAAATGCCACTTTTGTTGTGTATATTGTGAGAGGGCAAAATAAATAACCTTTCCTGCTTAAAATTATATTGCTTTTAAAATGTGTTATTAATCATCTTTTAGGCAACAAAATATCAAAATGAAATGGTCTAGAATTTTATATTTTCCAGAGTGATAAAATGTTGAGTGAGTTAGCAATATTTGACCATACTTTCAGGTGTATTGCAGAATTTCTGAAGATGATGCATTTCTCTATTCTATCACCTTTCAGTTTTTATATTAAGTGCTAATGTGTGTAAATAGCAGGATTTCAGAGTTGTGACCCCCAAAGACANCTAGACCATTTCATTTTATATTTTCCAGAGTGATAAAATGTTGAGTGAGTTAGCAATATTTGACCATACTTTCAGGTGTATTGCAGAATTTCTGAAGATGATGCATTTCTCTATTCTATCACCTTTCAGTTTTTATATTAAGTGCTAATGTGTGTAAATAGCAGGATTTCAGAGTTGTGACCCCCAAAGACAGACATCTCTATAAAAGGTTTGGTCCGGCCACATGAGAATAATGTGAAATGGATAAGGAATTAGTTGAATTGCAGAGTTCACTGAAAGGAGTTAACTGTAACCTGGGTGAAGGATTGCAAAATGAATCATTCAAGGCTATTTAAGAGTGTAACTAGTACTAGCAAAAATCTACCTCTGTCTGAAGGGTTTAAGCTTACAGTCTTCAGTTATTAGAGTAAATTTAATTACAATTATACCATAACAGTACAATTACAAGATCATGTCTCTTATGTGCATTATGCAGAAAATTACCAGACATAGTTAGTGCCTAGCACTTATTTCCTGTTCTCAATTTTTTGCCCTCCAAAAGTTTTAATTCATTTGAGGTGGTTAAACTCCTTAGAGATTAAATGTCTTTTAACATGAAGATGTTTTAGAATGAAATATGGAGATAACGGGGCTTCCCAGGTGGCACTAGTGGTAAAGAACCCGCCAGGCAATGCAGGAGATGCAAGAGATGCGGGCTCAATTCCTGGGCCAGGAAGAACCCCTTGAGTACGAAATGGCAACCCTATCCAGTATTCTTGCCTGGAAAATTCCATGGGAGCCTAGCAGGCTACAGTCTATGGGGCCACAGAAAGTTAGACATGACTAAGTGACTAAGCAGCTGCAGCATAGAGATAATGACATAAATCAAACCCAAGGTATTAATACCTTGGAGT
The DNA here is from genome assembly GCA_006410675.1 of Oreotragus oreotragus. Taxonomy (NCBI): domain Eukaryota; kingdom Metazoa; phylum Chordata; class Mammalia; order Artiodactyla; family Bovidae; genus Oreotragus; species Oreotragus oreotragus. The sequence continues at coordinate 158,149 of SJYX01009196.1, read as the reverse complement.
TGAGTTTAAGGTAAGTTTATGCTCATTAGTACTACTGTGTGTTGATGTATAAAGGGCCTATAATACCTCAGACTCTGAGGAATCCCTGCACAATTAAGACTTACGGTTGCTCTTTTAAGCTTGTAATCAAATATCTGATTTTAGACAGATCAGTTTAAGTTGAAAATAAGTGAAAATTAACTAATTTAAAACATTTTGAAATGTTTAAAAGAAAGTTAAGATTTGCTATTTTATGAGGGTAATGTACAACATTTAAATACTTGAAATGATTTTCTTTGTTAGGGTCCTCAAGTTGATTGGTTAAGACTTTGAAACACTTGAGGGAACAAAATATTTAATTTTATAAATGCCGTTTAAAATATTTGAGAACACTGCAATAAACTCAGTTGTCAATGGTCTTGATTGTTTAAGTATGTTTAATCTACTCAACTTGAAATAATTGAAAATGAATCATGGCAAAAGTAAAACTTTTCTTATTTTACTAAGATTATGTGTAAATTTATAAGTCATACAAATTAAGCCTATGATTTTAAGAGAAAAAAAATTTACATTTAAAACTCTAATAAATTGGGTATTATTCTACAATCCCCAATGAACACTGAGATTCTACATTCTATGGAGATGAAGTGACTTGCCCAAGGCTGCAGAACAAACACTGAGATTCAGATTTTAACATGAAAATCCAGTGACGGTGGTTTCTGTATTCACTCTCTAAGGGGAAACTTAGATGTATGTAGATTTGTGCAAAATTTTAGAGTAAAATAGTGTCATGCTCTGAAATAGTCTATATCTTTTATTGCTAATTTTCTGGTTTAAAACCTACCCAAACCAAAAGAAAATAGAACCTATACTATATTTCTAAGTAGTCAAAATAATGTAAGTAAAGTATAATGTATCATCTTTTTTTCTTCCCTTCCCAGTTTTAAAAATAAGTTCATCTTTGTGGCTGTGATTTTTAACTCTAAACAAGTTATTCTGCTGTTGTTGACTTTTTAAAACAGTATATAGTTATTTTGTGTCTATATTTACACTGTATTCTTATTTAAGATACAGAGTAATTCATTTTACATCATTTATTGCCTCTTAACAGATTTGAAAAAAAGGATCTGAGCAATATCTTTTAAAATGATATTATGTTTTTTATTCTCCTCTTTTTAACAGTTTTGATGACGATTCTCTGACGTAAATCTAAGTGCAAAACAAATAGACTCCTATTTCTATTTATATATACATACATACTTTGAATACAGATTTTTGAAAAATGAATTACAGATTCCATTTTTAATGCCTTCTCTTGCTCTGTTTTTTAATTGTAATTTTTAAGTGTTTAATTATTTTCATATATTTCTTCTTCACAAATGTGTCTTGCAACTGTTTTCACAGGTTATATCAATTTTAACCTATCTATGGATGCTATTTTTATTTATTTTTATTTATTTTTATTTTTTGTATTTATTTATTTTTTTACACGAACTCCCAAACATGAACCCCCCTCCCACCTCCCAGCCCACATCTTCCCTCCAGATCATCCCCATACACCAGCCCCAAGCATCCTGCATCCTGCATTGAACATAGACTGGCAATTCATTTCTTACATGATAGTATACATATTTCAATGCTATTCTCCCAAATCATCCCTCCCTCTCTCTACACCTCCCACCCCACATCTTCCCTCCAGATCATCCCCATACACCAGCCCCAAGCATCCTGCATCCTGCATTGAACATAGACTGGCAATTCATTTCTTACATGATAGTATACATATTTCAATGCTATTCTCCCAAATCATCCCTCCCTCTCTCTCTCCCTCTCCTTCTCCCTCAGAGTCCATAAGTCCGCTCTACACATCTGTATCTTTTTTGCTGTCTTGCATGGATGCTATTTTTAAACTGTTGTCTAGTAGTGGAGCACTTATCTGTTAGCTGTTGTGTTCCATTTGAATATTTCTCTTGGCCAAAATTGTGCTAGACCAGTGTCCTTAAAGAAAAGTGCTTTATGTTTCTACATCTGACATTTATATCAGACACATTCAAAAAGCAGTGAACTAAGTGTTATGAAAGAGATAGAAGGATCATCACTTAAAATATTGATGTCAGAAAAACAGAATTGCTTTTTGATTTAGGATATGTAAATGTTCACTCTTATTGAAAGACTACCTTTAAAACATGTCTAATCCTGCTAAACAATAGAAAAAACATAGAAGAAACTTTAAAAAAAAAAAAAAGAAAAGAAACCACATAAAGCAGATATAACATCATGGGGAAAGTAGGTACTTTCTATATCATTGTCAAACACCAAAAATTGCTTCTTGATTTAGGACACCATAAATGTGTATAGAGGTTTGAGTGGCTGGAAGAAATCAATATCACCCATTGTTCCTCAGATGGTGGACTTTGCACATACTCTAAACGCTGAACATTTCTAAAACAGTCTCTCTCAAAGCTGGCAAATTTGGAAAAAATAAATTCCTTTTATAGATGAATCATTTTATAGGTGATGTATCTTATAATGAACCCCTTAAGATTTTCATTTAATATTCAGCTACCCTGACCTGAATATTTCTATCTTCCTCTCTAAGTCAGTGCTTCAGGAAAATATGATGAGAAGACTGACAGTGTTGTCAGGATTGTGATTGAGACGAAGCTGCAATTATGAATGATGTGAAATACAAGTCCTCCTAGGTCCTGACCCAGCATGTATCTGGTTTCACAACCTCTGCTTCATCCGTCAGTCATAAGAAAACCTGAGATTCTTAGTCCGGTGACTTTTCTTTTGGTCTATCAGAAAGGGTTGGTTTGGTTTAGTTGCTAAGTCGTGTCCAACCCTTGTGACCCCGTGGACTGTAGCCCAGGAGGTTCCTTTGTCCATGGGATTCTCCATGCAATATTGGAGTCAGTTGCCATTTCCTTCTCCATCAGAAGGGGTAGTAGTGAAGATTTCAAGTTGGGAGTCTGGCCCATCTGCATTTTAATACTGGTCAGCTGAAAGACTTACTAGCTGCTTGAACTGGGATATACATTTTAACATCTCTCAGCTTCAGTTTTCTCACTTGTAAAACAGGGAAATAATATCTCTCATGATTGTTTGGAGAATTAACTGATATTAATGAATCTAAAAGTCTTAACACAATGCCTGACATAGAGTAATCATACAATGAGTTTCTAGTAGTATAATATCATTAGATTCATTATGAATAAAGAAATACCATAGATGGCATATGAAAAGTGTCACCCCCTGAGGATGTATATAACCCCATAAGACATTTGGCTGATACCAATTACAAGTGCAAGATGTTTAGATCTAACTAGCATTAATGACAGCAGAAAGATACCCACTTTATATAGTCCCAGGCATTTTCCTTGTTCTTTCCTTAGGCTAATACATTTTTTCTCATCAAAAACCTGAGAAGGAGTGATATCACTCCACATTTTACAGATAAGTAAATTAAGACCCAGAAAGGTGAGTTGTTCAGACTCAACCAGCCATTCAGTAGTGGAACCAGAATTCAAAACTGGACAGTTTTTGGCCAAAATCAGTATGCTTTACAACCATACTCTCCATTCCCAAACTGAAAATAAAGGCACCACAGTGAATTCATAGAGGTTTCATGGGATGCAATTAAATATTCCAGAGAAGCACAGTGAGGCTTGACATCTGTCAGCTACTGACTGGAATACTACTTTGAGGTAGTTTTATCCCAACATTATGTTGTGTTATTTGCTTTTGCTATCATACGATTGTTAAAGTTGAGTTTCCAGTGGTTGTTGTTTATTAAAATTAAATACTATGTGAAATATCAGTGTGGAGCAGAAAATGAGGCTGGGCACATTTATTCTAAGATTTCAGAAGTTGTGCTCTGCCTAACAGAAGCATATTTGCCATAAGTAAAAGTGGCTATTTAAGAAGGAAATAAAATAGCATCTTTTCTATCATTGCAGGCATATCTTAGAGATACTGCAAGATCAGTTACAGACTACCACAATAAAGCAGATATTGCAATAAAGTGAGTCACATAAACTTTTTGGTTTCCCAACACATATAAAGTGATGTTTACACTACACTTTAGCCTATTAAATACACAATAGCATTATATCTAAAAATGTATAAACTTTAATTAAAGATATCTTATTACTAAAAAATGCTAACCATCATCTGAGCCTTCATTGAGTCATGGTAGTAATGTCAAAGATTATTGATCACAGGTGGCCATGAAAAGTGTAATAAGCATTGAAATTTTTGAAATATTGCAAGAACTACCAAGTGTGACACAGAGATATGAAGTGAACAAATGCTGTTGGAAAAATGGCACCAATAGACTCGCTTGAGTCAGGGCTGTCACAAACTTCAGTTTGTTAAAAATCTTTGTGAAGTTCAGTAAAGCACAAAGCAATAAAACAAGGTATTCCTGCATATGAATGCTATTTTTCAAGCAACCCCTAGGTTGTTAAAACATAAGTTGTTTGAACCAAACCACTTTATACAGGCAACTGCTTGGTGTTTACTTTGGCCTACCAGTGACAGATTTTATTTTCTTGGGCTCCAAAACCACTGTGGATATTGACTGTAGCCATGAAATGAAAAGATGTTTGCTCCTTGGAAGGAAAGCTATGACAAAACTAGACAGCATATTAAAAAGCAGAAATATCACTTTGCCATCAGAGGTCCATCTAGTTAAAGCTATGGTTTTTCCAGTAGTCATGTACAGATGTGAGAGTTGGACCATAAAGAAGGTTGAGGGCTGAAGAACTGATGCTTTTAAATTGTGGTGCTGGAGGAGACTCTTGAGAATCCCTTGGAGAGCAAGGAGATCAAACCAGTCAATCCTAAAGGAAATCAACCCTGAATATTTATTGGCAAGACTGATGCTGAAGCCAAAGTTCCAACACTTTGGCCACCAAAAGACCTTGATGCTGGGAAAGACTGAAGGCAGGAGGAGAAGGGGGTGACAGAGGACAAGATGGGTATATAGCATCACCAACTCAATGGTCATGAATTTGAATAAACTCCAGGAGATAATGGAGGACTGAGGAGCCTGGCATGCTGCAGTCCATGGTGTTGCAAAGAGGCAGACATGACTTAGCGACTGAAAAACAACAGGGATGCCATGAGGAAATTACTGTGACACTGAGAACAACAGGATCAGAAAAAATTGTGGAACCTTTGCATTGTATTGTTCAGCAGCTCAGGGAAAACTCTATGAGTTTAATTAAACCTTAATTTTCCTATAACTTCTCAGGTATTTATAAATTCCTTTCTCAAAGAGCTCACAGCAATACAGGAAAATTAGACACTAAGATTAAAAGGGGAGTGTGATGTTAAGTGTTGGAGGATTCAGATCCTCCACACAGGTAACATAAATATCCAGAAAGTCCATGAAATTGAATAGTGGAAGGGAATTTTACTAGGTGGAAAAGTGACCAGAAAAAATTTCAAAGAAGAGATGAAAGAATGAGAGAGGTCAAAATGTATAGTGCTCATAGAATAATGGGCATGATAACAATGGAGCATTCACTAATCACATTGTCACTTATTAAACAGGCAATACAACAGACACATGGTTGTGAAGGTGATATTTAGAGTGCCTTTCCACAGGCTCTGGTATCTCTTGGGGTTGCTGACCAAAATAATAATAATAATAATAATAATAATTTCAGGAGAGTGGTAGAAAGAAGAGAAAAAAAGAGGTGGAAATAATATATTGCCTTTGGGTCTTCCCTTATAGCTCAGTTGGTAAAAAAATCTGCCTGCAATATAGGAGACCCTGGTTCAATTCCTGGGTCGGGAAGATCCCCTGAAGAAGGGATAGGCTAACCACTCCAGTATTCATGGACTTCCCTTGTGGCTAACTGGTAAAGAATCTGCCTGCCATGCAGGAGACTTGGGTTCAACCTCTGGGTTGAGAAAGATCCTCTAGAGAAGGGAAAGGCTACCCATTCCAATATTCTGGCCTGGAGAATTCCATGGACTGTATAGTCCATGTGGTTACAAACAGTCAGATATGACTGAGCTACTTTCACTTTTAATTTTAACTCTTAAAGAGGCAGGGACTTTTTAGAATTATAAATATATAGTCTAATTACCTCGGATTAATTACTAGCCAAGTGCATTCACAAATTTTGGTATTATTCAAAGCTGCTTCATTTTACAGAAAAAGATGTTGGATTTTAAAACCCTCCTGGTGAATAAATGAGAGGTATCTGTATATTTTTCCAGAATCATGACTTATTCAGTTTATGGTCTAATTATTGGTTGAGAAGATAAGTAAATAACAAATTATCATATGAAAAATGTGAGGTGGGGAGTAATTAATGCAATAAAATAGATTGTTCAATATGTGAACAGCTTCATTATAAATTCTAGGAAAAGGACTGATTTCTGAAGAAAGATAATAACATCTAAAATCTTAAGAATTAAATTAAGAGATAATTAAAAACATTTGCAGGATGTATTATTCAAATTTGGTAAACAAATTCAGTAACACTATCACAATGAGACTACTGGATCTGTAAAACCCTGTCTTTCCTAGGGGATTGACTCAAGTGGTTAAGATGCAGTAATAACTCCCTTGTGTCATCTAGTTAATCCTAGATAGCACTCTCATGTTAACTGGAGATCTCTGTTTAGCTGCAGACTGTCTCAAGTTGTACATAGCAATTCATGTATAATTACTCATAATGGTATCCTCTTACTAAAACATAGTAGTCAAAAGCCTTCAACTAGCCAATGGGTTAGGGGAATTATCTTTCTAAAATATTTCTCCATGATTCTGGTATGGGTACACATCTAGAACAATCTTGTTCTCACATATGGTCACTATTTATTTATTTGTTATTTTAATAGAGATTTGCATGCTCACATCCAGTCACTGTGATAGTAGAAGTATTACAAAACTTAACAGAGAAAGAGATGATTTCTAGCTGGAAAATTATGGATGTCTTCAGGAAGATGGTGGTATATAAGTCACATACTAGGGAATTGACAGTCCGTTGAGTATGGTTGCATGAGTATCTCCAGTTCCAGCTGGACTTCACCAGAAAAGGAGGGTAGAATTAAAAGAGAGAGGGAGAAAACAAATGATTGCAAAAGCAAAATGACTGGTAGCATTAATTTAAGAGCTCTTTATCCATATTCATTCACTAGTGTAAGTCTCTTTCCAATTTAGTAATCGTCTAACTTGAATCTAGGTTGTTTCAGCTGCAGCTTTTTTCATCCAATGAATTAAACTTTGGAAATGTTCAAAGTTGAGTTTCTGTGTGTGGCAGGAAGGAGGAGCAATAAGAGTGGAAGTAATGACAGAGAATAATATCCTCTTCCTCCCTCCTTTTAAAATACAGTTCAGCAAGTGGTTATCAAACACCTTGTATGTGCTAGGTTCTATGTGAAATTACATGGATATTAATTCAGTAAAAGACAAATTTCTTGTCTCACATGTCTATAGGCACACATGAATCTGTAAGGACTCACAATAAATGTAAAACATAAAAGAACAAAAATATAGACAAGGTAAAATGGTAGCTCAGAAGAGGTAAAAAATAACTATTGATAATGGCCAAAAAAGAAGACGTCACAAAGGTGCTATTTTTAGTCTCAAGATGCCAGTAAAAGATGTTTCTTTACCTGTACCTTCTCTTAAAATGATTCACAAATAACGAGAACAAGAAGAAACGAAAATAAGATTCCATTGTCAGTGAAACACAGAGAGGAGATATAACGTCAAAAAGTTGAAAGATAAATGCAGAAAGGAAAAAGGTCATACCAAAATACTCTCAAAGGAGGGTAAGAAGTAAAGGAAATACCTTGTGGATGCCCCTAGAAGGATTAGGAGGGGCCACCTGTAGCTTGAAAGGCAAGGGAAGGGATGCTAAACTGAAACAGAAGGCTTATTTGAAAAGATTTCACTTGGGCTCCCAGAGCATCACCTTCTCCAGTCAGTAGACCCTCCTCTCCCCCTCCCCCCGACCCTCTTTCTCACAGATAAACAAAACCTATGGGAGACTGGAGATTATCTGCAAGAAATGGAGACACAGGGTCTCAAACTTCAAGTCTTAAGATAGAAAAGAAAATAGCATAAGGCCTGAGAAAGAAAACAGACTTTAGATGATCCTTCCACGCAGAAATTGAAAGACTCAAAATATGGACTCACTAATATCCATGTTTACAATTTTTCAGTAAAAAGTTGTCAGCCTTAATAGTCTAAGAATGAAGACTGTCTGTCAACATACCACATCCATGAATACAGATATATGAATGAAGAACTAGTGCTATCAACCACTTGAGAAAGTCATCAGTATAAAAGGGTAAGGCCTCCAACTAAATAATAAACATTAAAACAGCATTGGCTGTGTGCATGCTAAATTGCTTCAGTTGCGGCCAACTATTTGTGACCCCGTAGACTGTAGTCACCGGGCGTCTCTGCCCATGAGATTCTACAGGCAAGAATACTGGAGTTGGTTGCCATGCCCTCCTCCAGGGGATCTTTCTGACCCAGGGATCAAACCCATGTCTCTTGTCTCCTGCTTTGGCAGGCAGGTTCTTTACCAGTAGCGCCACCTGGGAAGACCAAATGGCATTATATGAAGACAAATAAAACTTTTTAAAAAATCACTAATTTCTTCATATTAAGATCATAAAAACTTGGAAGGGATAGATTGGAAATTTGGGATTGACATGTACACACTGCTGTTGTTTTAGTTACTAAGACATGTCTGACTCTTTTGCAACCCTATGGACTGTAGCCCACCTAGCCCTTCTGTCCATGGGATTTCCCAGGCAAGAATACTGGAGTGGGTTGCCATTACCTCCTCCAGGGGATCCTGTGATCCAGACATCGAACCCGTGTCATCTGCATTGGCAGGCAGGTTCTTTATGGCTGAGTCACTAGAGAAGCCCAGACACAATTACATTTAAAATAGATAACCAACAAGGACCCACTGTATAACACAGGGAACTCTACCCATACTCTGTAATATCTAAATGGAAAAGGAATTTGAAAAAGAGTAGATACATATGTATGTAAACCAGAACCACTCTGCTGTGACCTGACACTAAGACAACACTGTTAATCAGCTATGTGTACTTAGTCGCTCAGTCCTGTCTGACTCTGCGACCCCATGGACTGTAGCCCACCAGGCTGCTTTGTCCATTGGGATTCTCCAGATAAGAATACTGGAGTGGGGTGCCATGTTCTCCTCCAGGGGATCTTCCCAACTTAGAGATCGAACCCAGGTCTCCCACATTTCAGGCAGATTATTTACCAGCTGAGATATCAGGGAAACCCACTAATAATTAAAAAAAAGAAAAATTTAATGATTTTACAAAAAAAACCATAAAAAACTTTTTAATGAAAAGGAGGTTAGAAAATAAAAGGAAGAAAGCAATACAGGAATTAGAAATAGTTTTTGAAGTTTACATTATGATAGCTAAATATCAAAACAAAAATGACAACAAATCAAAATTACAATCAGCACAAATTTGTAAGGTAAAGTTAAGGGAATTATCCAGAAAACAAAGAATTAAAAATAAATTGATAGTAACAGCAAAAAGATAAAAATGTTAGAGAATTAATTTATAAAGTATAACATCCTGGGGAACGTCTAAAACATAGACAAGAATAAAGAAAAAAGTGGAGGTGACAATAATGTTAAACAAAATATCAAAAAATATCTCTAGGTGTGAAATATACTGAGAAGAATATTCTAGAGATATTAAGATATTTAATTGATAGAGGAAGTAAAGAAAAATGAGATTTGGCTAAAAATTGGATGTCAAGACTGATTCCAAAACCAAGAGAGCAGAGACTTTAAAGCTCCACTTTTATAAATGCAAAAAGTAAGACCTTCTGGGTAAATGAGTTGCTCACATTTTCACAAGTCATTGACCCCAAAGTTCTTAGGTCTTTAATAATGTACATTTCCATCATTTTTTTTGCACTCTTATTCTTGCTTATTATTCTCCTCTCTTCTTTAGGTAATAATTGATGAACAGGTGGTGAATAGGTAACATAATTGCTAAAAGAAGGAATATTTGTTCGTTCACCAAACCAATCCAATTCATGTCATTTTTCTCAATTCAAGTACTAGTTATTTGGTGTTTCATACAGTAATGTCTCTCTAATTTGTAATTTAATGCAAATGATTTTGGCAGTTCCGAGAGACATGTGAGAGTTAAGTTTAGCACTTGTTTTGTGAATGTTTTCTGCCAGATTGATGACCTTCGTGTTAATAAGATGGCTGCTTTTCAATTCCTCTATGGAAAATATCATTTTCTGCTCTCCTTTTTCTTTTATTTACAAGTGTAATCTCTGATCCATAAATTATTAAGATGAAAATGGTTAGTGGCTAGCTTTTCATATAATCACGCATAAAGGGTCTAATTCACTGATCCATTTCAATTATTTCCCACCACTTTTGGAAGAATTTTGAAAAGAAGTCAATGTGGCAGAAGTGGAGGAGGAAGCTGTTGGCAAATGTATCACAGGCTGTTTAGATTCCCTCTTCCAAATAACTGTAATAGCATTCTGAAGCTGAACTATTAGCAAAGTGATTATTTCAGTGCTGTTTAGATCAGTAGATGTAGATCATAATATGACTGTCATTTTATTTGGTGATGGTATGATTTTAGGCTTTCAAATATTACTGGCAGGCACACTTGAGGAAAAGGGAGTAACATTAGAAATGCTGTGTGTGTATGCATGTGTGTGAGAAAGGGAGAATAGCAAAATCCAAGGATAGTGTTCTCTTGTTCCAGTTTAACTCTTAGAATACTTTCAGCTTAAATATTCTAAGATCACAGTATTTATTTTTACATATCCAACTACTTATGATATTTGCCAGAACTTCTGAGAAATCCTCAAACTGAGTTGTCTTATTACCAGGTTCACAGGAACTGTGAAAAGGAGTATCAATAGAACAACATGCTGAGCTAGTATCAAAAGAACAAAAGCCACCCTAACCTAAAAATAATTGCACATGTGCATAAACACACAAATTTCAAGTGTTGCTGCTGCTGCTGCTTCAGTCGTGTCCGACTCTGTGTGACCCCACAGACGGCAGCCCATTGGGCTCCGCCATCCCTGGGATTCTCCAGGCAAGAACACTGGAGTGGGTTGTCATTTCCTTCTCCAATGCATGCAAGTTAAAAGTGAAAGTGAAGTTGCTCAGTCGTGTCTGACTCAGCGACCCCATGGACTGCACCCTACCAGGCTCCTCCGTCCATGGGACTTTCCAGGCAAGAGTGCTGGAGTGGGATGCCATTGCCTTCTCCGTTCAAGTGTTAGATACATGTATTTTTCTACTCTTTCCTTCATTTGTACATTTCCCTTCACCCCATCTTACTTCCCTCCAGAATACGTTTACAGTTAACTGTATTGAGATATAATTCACATATAATAAACATACACATTTTAAGTTCAATGATTTTGAAAAATGTATGTCCCTAAAAACGGCCATCCCCTGCATCAGGATACAGAATGTTTTTATTACTGACAAAAGATTTTTATGCTCTTTTGAAGTCAATACTACCACATCTAGCCATACCCACTGATCTGATTTTGATCACTACAGATTAGGGTTGTATTGTTTTTGTGTGTATTTTTTTTTTTTAATTTTCACTTTAGAGCTTTATATAAATGAAATCACTGATACAATCATTTTGGCATTTAGCTCAATGTAATTTTTTGAGACTTTCATTTTGAATGCTATTTCAAATGGAATTTTTTTTAAATTTTGCTTTTCAGATCATTCATTGATGGTGTTTAGAAACACAAAGCAAGCTAGAACTTTCAGAACATTACTAAATAGCAATGATGAAGAAAGACATTCATATCTTATTTCTGATCATAGAGGGAAAGCTTTCATTCTTTCACTGTTGAGTATGGTGTTAACCAAGGTAATGGACTTTGTCAAATCCTCTTTTTCCACAATGGTCAAGATGATTATTTTTTCTCTTTCTTTTCCTCCTTCATTCTACTAATGTGGTGTATTCCCATTGCTTAATTTTTGGGTCAAACTGTCCTTGCGTCTCTGAGATAATTCTCATTGATAGCGATATGTGCTGTGGTGTTCTTAGCTGTTCTGTCATGTCTGACTCTTTGCAACCCGTGAAATGTAGCCAGCCAAGCTCTTCTGTGCATGGGGATTTTCAAGGCAAGAATACTGGAGTGAGTTGCCATGCCCTCCTCCAGGGGATCTTCCCACCCCAGAGATTGAACCCAGGTCTCTCATACTGTAGGCAGATTCTTTACTATCTGAGCCACCAGGGAAGCCCAAGAATACTGGAGTCGGTAGTCTATCCCTTCTTCAGGGGATCTTCCCAACCCAGGGATTAAACTGGAGTTTCCTGCATTGCAGGTGGATTCTTTACCAGCTGAGCTACCAGGGAAGCCTTGATAGTGATATATAAGCCATCTAATGTGCTGCTATACTCACCATCCCCAACCCTGCAGCAGGGCACCACAGACCCATGCCTCTGCTGGATACTCCTGGACACTCCTGGGCAAGTCTGGGTCAGTCTCTTGTGGGGTCACTGCTCCTTTCTCCTGAGTCCTGGTGCACACAAGATTCTGTTTGTACCCTCCAACAGTCTATTTCCCAGTCCTGCCTAAGTTCTGGCAGCTCTATGGTGGGGTTACTGGCGACCTCCTCCAAGAGGGCTTATGCCATAACCAAGTTAGCTGCACCCAGAGTCCCTGTCCCTGTAGCAGTCCATTGCTGGCCTGCACCTCCACAGGAGATGCTCAAACACAGTTCTGTCTCAGTATCTGTGGGATCTCTGGGTCTTGGTGCATAAAAAGGTTTGTTTGAGCCCTCTGAGCATCTCCGGCAGGAATGGGGTTTGATTCTAAGCGTGAATTCACCCCTCTGACCATCTTGCTGGGGCTTTTCTTTTGCCCTTTGGTGTGGGGTATCTCCTCATGGCTGCTCCAGTGCTGCGTAGCCACTGCTCCAGTGCCTCGCAGCTGCCACTCCATTAGAGGACAGACAGACTGAAGACCACAATCATAGAAAACTAACCAATCTGATCACATGGGCCACAGTCTTGTCTAATTCAATGAAACTATGAGCCATGTCATGTAGGGCCGCCCATGACAGACGGGTCATGGTGGAGAATTCTGACAAAATGTGGTCCACTGGAGAAGGGAAAGGCAAGCCACTTCATCATTCTTGCCTTGAGAACCCCATGAACAGCATGAAAAGGCAAAATGATAGGACACTGAAAGATAAACTCCCCAGGTCGGTAGGTGCCTAATATGCTACTGGAGATTACTGGAGAACTAACTCCAGAAAGAATGAAGAGACAGAGCCAAAGAAAAAACAACACCCAGTTGTGGATGTGACAGGTGATACAAGCAAAGTCCAATGCTATAAGAGCAATATTGAATAGGAATCTGGAATGTTAGGTCCATGAATCAAGGTAAATTGGAAGTAGTGAAACAGGAGATGGCAAGAGTGAACGTTGACATTTTAGGAATCAGTGAACTGAAATGGACTGGAATGGGTGAATTTAACTCAGATGACCATTATATCTACAACTGTAGGCAAGAATCCCTTAGAAGAAATGGAGTAGCCATCACAGTCAACAAGAGTCTGAAATCCAGTACTTGGATGCAATCTCAAAAATGAAAGAATGATTTCTGTTTGTTTCCAAGGCAAACCATTCAATATCATGGTAATCAAAGTCTATGCCTCGACCAGTAATGTTGAAGAAGCTGAAGTTGAATGGTTCTATGAAGACCTACAAGACCTTCTTGAACTAACACCCCCCAAAAGATGTTCTTTTATTTACAGGGGACTGGAATGCAAAAGTAGGAAGTCAAGAAACACCTGGAGTAACAGGCAAATTTGGCTTTGGAGTATAGAATGAAACAGGGCAAAGGAAATAGAGTTTAGCCAAGAGAACACACTGGTCATAGCAAATATCCTCTTTCAACAACACATGAGAAGACTCTACACATGAACATCAGATGGTCAACACGGAAAGCAGATTGATTGCAGCCAAAGATGGAGAAGCTCTATACAGTCAACAAAAACAAGACCAGGAGCTGACTGTGGCTCAGATCATGAAAATGCAAAAGTAGGAAGTCAAGAAACACCTGGAGTAACAGGCAAATTTGGCTTTGGAGTATAGAATGAAACAGGGCAAAGGAAATAGAGTTTAGCCAAGAGAACACACTGGTCATAGCAAATATCCTCTTTCAACAACACATGAGAAGACTCTACACATGAACATCAGATGGTCAACACGGAAAGCAGATTGATTGCAGCCAAAGATGGAGAAGCTCTATATAGTCAAATGAAACAAGACTAGGAGCTGACTGTGGCTCAGATCATGAACTCCTTATTGCCAAATTCAGGCTTAAGTTGAAGAAAGTATGGAAAACCACTAGACCATTCAGGTATGACATAAATCAAATCCCTTAAGGTTTATACAGTGCAAGTGAGAAACAGATTCAAGGGATTAGATAGAGTGTCTAATGAACTATGGATGGAGGTTCATGACATTGTACAGGAGACAGGGATCAGACCACCCCCCAAAAAAGAAATGCAAAAAAGCAAAATGGTTGTCTGAGGATACCTTACAAATAGCTGTGAAAAGAAGAGACGCAAAAAGCAAAGGAGAAAAGGAAAGATATACTCATCTGAATGCAGAGTTCCAAAAATAGCAAGGAGAGATAAGAAAGACTTCCTCAGTGATCAGTGCAAAGAAACAGAGGAAAACAACAGAATGGGAAAGACTAGAGATATCTTCAAATCAGGTATGACATAAATCAAATCCCTTAAGGTTTATACAGTGCAAGTGAGAAACAGATTCAAGGGATTAGATAGAGTGTCTAATGAACTATGGATGGAGGTTCATGACATTGTACAGGAGACAGGGATCAGACCACCCCCCAAAAAAGAAATGCAAAAAAGCAAAATGGTTGTCTGAGGATACCTTACAAATAGCTGTGAAAAGAAGAGACGCAAAAAGCAAAGGAGAAAAGGAAAGATATACTCATCTGAATGCAGAGTTCCAAAAATAGCAAGGAGAGATAAGAAAGACTTCCTCAGTGATCAGTGCAAAGAAACAGAGGAAAACAACAGAATGGGAAAGACTAGAGATATCTTCAAGAAGATTAGAGATAACAAGGAAACATTTCATGCAAGTGAAGTGAAGTGAAGTCCCTCAGTCGTGTCCGACTCTTTGCGATCCTATGCACTGTAGCCTACCAGGCTCCTACATCCATGGGATTTTCCAGGCAAGAATACTAGAGTGGGTTGCCATTCCCTTCTCCACATTTCATGCAAAGATGGGCACAATAAAGGGCAGAAATGGTATGGACCTAACAGAAGAAGATATTAAGAAGAGATGGCAAGAATACACAGAAGAACTGTACAGAAAAGATCTTCATGACCCAGATAATCATGATGGAATGATCACTCACCTAGAGCCAGACATCCTGGAATGTGAAGTCAAGTGGGCCTTAGCAAGCATCACTATGCACAAAGCTAGTGGAGGTGATGGGATTCCAGTTGAGCTATTCAAATCCTAAAGGATGATGCTATGAAAGTGATGCACTCAGTCTGCCAGCAAATTTGGAAAACTCATCAGTGGCCACAGGATTGCAAAAGGTCAGTTTTCATTCCAATCCCAAAGAAAGGCAATGCCAAAGAATGCTCAAACTACTGCACAGTTGCACTCATCTCACACACTAGTAAAGTAATGCTCAAAATTCTCCAAGCCAGGCTTCAACAGTACATGAATTATGAAATTCCAGATATTCAGGCTGGATTTAGAAAAGGCACAGGAAGCAGACATAAAATTGCCAACATCTGCTGGATCATCAAAAAAGAAGACAGTTCCAGAAAAACATCTATTTCTGCTTTATTGACAATGCCAAAGCCTTTGACTGTGTGGATTACCACAAGCTGTGGAAAATTCTGAAAGAAATGGGAATACTAGACCATTTGACCTGCCTCTTGAGAAATCTGTATGCAGGTCAGGGAGCAACAGTTAGAACTGGACATGGAAGAACAGACTGGTTCCAAATAAGGAAAGGACTACATCAAGGCTATATATTGTTATCCTGCTTATTTAACTAATACGCAGAGTACATCGTGAGAAACACTGGGCTGTAAGAAGCACAAGCTGGAATCAAGATTGCCAGGAGAAACATCAATAACCTCAGATATGCAGATGACACTACCCTTATGACAGAAAGTGAAGAGGAACTAAAAAGCCTCTTGATGAAAGTAAAAGAGGAGAGTGAAAAAGTTGGCTTAAAGCTCAACATTCAGAACACTAAGATCATGGCATCTGATCTCATTATTTCATGGCAAATAGATGGGGAAACAGTGGAAACAGTGACAGACTTTATTTTTTAAGCTCCAAAATCACTGCACGTGGTGACTGCAGCCATGAAATTAAAAGATGCTTACTGCTTGGAAGGAAAGTTATGACCAACCTAGACAGCATATTAAAAAGCAGAGACATTACTTTGCCAACAAAGGTCCGCCTAGTCAAGGCTATTGTTTTTACAGTAGTCATGTATGGATGTGAGAGTTGGACTATGAAGAAAGCTGAGTGCTGAAGAATTACTGCTTTTGAACTGTGGTGTTGGAGAAGACTCTTGAGAGTCCCTTGGACTACAAGGAGATCCAACCAGTCTATTCTAAAGGAGATCAGTCCTGAATATTCATTGCAAGGACTTATGTTGAAGTGGGAGCTCCAATATTTTGGCCACCTGATGTGAAAAACTGACTCATTGGAAAACACCGAGATGCCATGAAAGATAGAAGGCAGGAGGAGAAGGGAATGACAGAGGATGAGATGGCTGGAAGGCATCACAGAGTCAATGGACATGGTTTAAAGTACACTCTGGGAGTTGGTGATGGACAGGGAGGCCTGGTGTGCTGCAGTCCATGGGATCATAAAGAGTCAGACACAACTGAGCAACTGAACTAAACTGTATGTGTGGTTGGACTACCCGTGTTTTTGCCCCTTAAATAGCCATTTGACAATATCAAGGTAGCGCTGATTACCACACTGGAGAAGGGTGGTACCAGCATCTGGTGTATGAGGTCAGGATAGTGCTAAACTGTCCACAATGGACAGGGTAGCTACCCTCCCCCCAATAACAAACCACTAACTTACTCCTTGGAAGGAAAGTTATGGCCAATCTAGATAGCATATTAAAAAGCAGAGACATTACCTGGCCAACAAAGGTCCATCTAGTCAAGGCTATGGTTTTTACAGTGAGCATGTATGGATGTGAGAGTTGGACTGTGAAGAAAGCTGAGCGCCGAAGAATTGATGCTTTGACCTGTGGTGTTGGAGAAGACTCTTGAGAGTCCCTTGGACTGCAAGGAAATCCAACCAGTTCATTCTG
This sequence comes from Oreotragus oreotragus, assembly GCA_006410675.1. Classification (NCBI taxonomy): domain Eukaryota; kingdom Metazoa; phylum Chordata; class Mammalia; order Artiodactyla; family Bovidae; genus Oreotragus; species Oreotragus oreotragus. Next base: position 140,784 of record SJYX01009196.1, on the reverse strand, counting down.
AAGGAGATCAGCCCTGGGTGTCCTTTGGAAAGAATGATGCTAAAGCTGAAACTCCAGTACTTTGGCCACCTCATGCGAAGAGTTGACTCATTGGAAAAGACTCTGATGCTAGTAGGGATTGGGGACAGGAGGAAAAGGGGACGACAGAGGATGAGATGACTGGATGGCATCACCGACTCGATGGATGTGAGTTTGAGTGAACTTTGGGAGTTGGTGATGGACAAGGAGGCCTGGCGTGCTGTGATTCATGGGGTCACAAAGAGTTGGTCACGATTGTGCGACTGAACTGCACTGAACCAAACTGAACCACCCCAGGGTGTTGATATTGCCCAGGCTGAGAAACTCCAATGTACATCAACCCTGCTAACACTCCTCTTTCTCTCTTTAACTTGTCTCTTTCCCCTTAGCCTTTTCTAATAACCCTACCCTCCTTCTGTCAATGATGTAGCCATCCTGAACCTTGTTTAGTTTCTTCTATCAATAAAGTTATCTTTTGCTCTCATCTTCCACACCTTTCCTTCCTTCTGAAATGAATATCCTTTCCCCTTTCTCACTCCCCAAACCATAGATCTGTTTTACTTTCACTTACTTTTTAGTTCTCAGTTATTTCTTCCAGGAAGCTTTTCTGATCTTTCTTAGACCAAGAGAAGTACTTTTGTAGTATTGCCTCCCCCCAGTAACAACACTGCTTATATCAGTTTATTAAAATTACATATTAATTTCTATGAAGTTTATATCCAATCTTATTTCCTCAATTTGGTATCTTTAAGAGTTGAGCCTTTGCCATTTATGCAGTAGTTTTCCATGCACTGTTTGTTTGTATTTAAGTTACAGAATGAGCACCTAAATAATTGAATGACTCAGTCCCCATTTATTTTTCTTTATCTGTGACATTCAGGAAATATAGCACTGGAGAAATGTAAGTTAATATTTTGTATGCATACACTTCAGATATCTTTGTGAAACAAAAATAACCAATTAAAATATTTTTATCCACTTACCTAAATATTTATTACTCTGCCTTATACATTAGTGTTAGTCGCTCAGTTGTGCCCGACTCTTTGCGACCCCATGGACTGCAGCCCACCAGGCTCCTCTGTCCATGGAATTTTCCAGTCAAGGATACTGGAGTGGGGTGCCATTTCCTTCTCTAGGGAATCTTTCAAACCCAGGGATCGAACCTGGGTCTCCTGCACTTCAGGCAAATTCTTTACCAACTGAACTGCCTTATACATAAATGACTGCTAATATTTATATACCTGGTCACTTTAAATGATCAAATTGCTGATTCATTATCTGTGCAAAGACTGAGATACAATCTCATAGAGTTTTAGAGCACAAATTCATAGGAATATCTCTTGAATAAATTTTGAGATACACAAGCAAGATTTAAAACGGAACAGCAAAAGAAAGCAGTTTAATCCTGCCTTTGAAATCAGTAGTCTTGAAGCATGATTTTCTAGTAATTTCTGGGTTTCCTAGGCAGAGTCCAACTTCTGGAGAAAGAAAGAAAATGCAGTCTGCACAGTCAAATGCCAGAGGCAGTATGAGTACTGTGCAAGTTCAAACCAGGTCAGAATAAAAATGGCTACTAACCATCCATCCAGCTTGTAAAATGATATAAGAACTCATTGATACTTATTGCCCTTTACAAATATTAAAAAATAAGTCATGGTGTCAGCAAAATGCTTCAAGTTTCAGTGCTGCTTTATGGACTAGAAGTGTTTCAAGGAAGAGTTGGCTGTGATGTGAATTTCTGTAAATCAAAACCTACTTTCCCACTTAATCTAATCAAGGCACTGATACTACATCCTAATGGCTATTTGACAAGCCCCAATACACTGAGATGGTAATGTCTTAAGAGAAAAGATTTAAGGCAAAAGGCAACACCGTATTTCTACAGTGAAGTAGATGTGTTCTGCCTTTTGGGATTTTTGGTTTTCAGTTTGTTTGCTTATATATTTCAGGGCATTTTTAAAAATTCTACTATCTTTTTTTACCATTAGGTACACTTCATAAGCACTGGAATCATAGAAGTTCTTGAGAGTCTAATAATATTCCAAATCAATGAAATGTTCTTCAGCGTAGTTTTGTCTTCCTTTTGTGTTTTTCTAAATATTTAAATTGGTAATTGTTTGGAAAAATTTCAGTTTTCATAAGCTTATTTTGCTTGCTGGCTTTCTGAGCTTCCATTTCCTCATCTCCAATATGGAGAAATGTCAAGAAAGTTAAATCAGTACTTAATATTTTAAAAAAAAACATGCATATGAATGTATGCTACTTGTAGATTCTTGTTAAGATAAATCTGATTCTGCAGGTTAAGATAAATCTGGTTCTCAGCCTCACTCCCCACTTTGGGTTTATTATGTAGTAAGGTGAGAGTTCACATAACTGGAAGTTTGTCTGTGATTTGACCTTCCCTAATCAGTTTATCTGAAGTAGCAGAATGACTCCTCATCTCATTACACAGCAGGTTACTAAGTATTCTGTTTTATTCTTTCTTCATACTTATCACAGTCTTTAGTTATTACAGCTCTGCCTATTTTCATATTGTCTCTGGCACCACCACCTTTAGAATAAAAGCTCCAGGAGGGCACAGGCCATTTGTCTTGTTCAACTTTTTAGTAGTGACATGAAGAGCTCTTAGTAAGTCATCAGTCAGTATTTGTTAAATGAGATTTTTTTGGTTGCAGACACTAAATTTTATGGACTGAAATCAATCTCCTGGGTCAATCCAGAAGAGAAGAGAAAGACTTTCAAAAAGACTGTATAATCTTTACATTTAGAGCTTCTTCCTTTGTCTCTTCCACATGCCTCTTCTCATCACCAACTAGGAACTTCCCACATAATCAGAAGAAGAAGGGAGGGAAAGTCATCTGAAAAGTTACACCTTTCTCATGGGTTCCAAATTCTCTTATCTATTAATTATTGGATAGATCATCACCATATACCTGGTGCCCTAACTATGTTAAATTATACATATATACAAACATACATACATACATACATATAATATGTAAATGATACAGAAATATATATATTTCATGTACTTTTATGTACTACATAAATTGTAAATATTTCCTTTTCTAAAAGTATTTATCTGTTTTCAATTCTGGAGGGAAGATGTGGGGTGGGAGGTGGGAGGGGGGTTCATGTTTGGGAGTTCGTGTAAAAAAATAAATAAATACAAAAATAAAAAATAAAAAAATAAATAAATAAAAATGCCCCTTTTAAGTGGAAAAGTTAAAAATGCTTCTGCTAAGTGATACAGCAACACTACTTGTTAAAGGACATATCCTCCTAGCACAGTTCTATACTAAGTATCCAACAACCACACAACAAAAATTTCTCTTGATGTTACTACTTTACATAAATACTTCTATCATAATTTACCCATACTATATAATGAACACAAGAAGGAAAATTTGAAAGGATTGAGAGTTTGCATTTTGTATTTTGTAAGCCAAATCTATTTCCTATTACATGAATTCTTTGAGTTCAAGTTACAAGTAAAGTTTATCCGTATTTATATCTGCTATCAGATATATATGTAAGCACATGTATGTTGTTGTTTAGTCACCAAGTGCTGTCTAACTCTTTGCAACCCCATGGACTGGGGCCCACTAGGCTCCTCTGTCCAAGGAATTATCCAGGCTAGAATACTGGAGTGGGTTGCCATTTCCTCCTCCAGGGGATATTTTGACCTGAGGATCAGACCCACATCTCCTTCATTGGTAGGCAGATTCTTTACCACTGAGCCACAGACCTCTCTAAATGACTATATTTTATTTCTCTATAATCATGAGACTTAATCAGGGCTATGGCTAAATAACGTTAACCAATAATATGATTTAGCTGACACAACCAGAGGAAATCTGTAAGTCAATGAACTACTTTGATATCTTGTACACAAAACCAATAGGTTGACTGAATTTTCAATTTTTAATCTGTTACTTTGATATCAAGTATTCTCAGCATTAAATATACTTTGTTGATTTAATTCTTGCCCACTTGGAAAAGACAGTGTAACATATAACTAGAGTGTCTTTTCTATGGTTTCAGAATTTTTAGGGTCTTCTGTTATGCTAAAGCAATGGTCGAAGTGATAGTCTCAATATCTAAAACTTCGATATTTGATGTGGCCACTCAGTTTTGTGTGGGTTTGTATACATACATATATATATATATTTAATTAATTTATTTATTTAACACAGCTTGTTTAAAAAAAACAGCTGTGAGCAATAGAAAGCAAAATATATGTCTTTGAAATTAAAGTGAGCAGCCACTGCAGGGCCTAGAGGTTCAAAAGTTTTGTAGCAGGGAATGGCTATCTACAAAAAATATCCTAAATTAAGTGGGTACCAACCAGATTTACATAATTGGCTTCCCGTTAGCTGCTTCTAGCTTCTGCCTTAGGTTAGTTTAACTTACCTATTGGTTGGATTAAAGAGACTCAGTCCTACCTGAATCAGTCACCTTACTCTTTTGAAATTGTTATCTTTCTTTTATCTCAATATAACTTTTCAGACCACAACATTCAATGTCACTTGTCCATCATGAATGTTTTTAACATTCTGTTACATATGATTCCTTTGTTGCATTAATCCCTACACCATGACACCGTAAAGTGACCGGGATCACATGTGAAACCAAGACACAGGGTGGGCAACACCCTCATCCTGTGTATCACCATTAATCTTGTGGCTCAGCTGGTAAAGAATACATCTAAATGTGGGAGACCTGAGTTTGATCCCTGGGTTGGGAAGATCCCCTGGAGAAGAGAAAGACTACCCACTCCAGTATTCTGGCCTGGAGAATTCCATGGACTGTATAGTCCATGGGGTCGCAAAGAATCAGACACAACTGAGTGACTTTCACTTCACTTCAGCTGTAATGTTCCTTGTCATCAGATCAGCTTCTATAATTCATTATCTGCATAATATGAAGATCCTCTGGTCCAACTGCCTCCCCATTCCACAATTTGTCACATAAAAAACTGAATGCAAACAAGCTGAATACTTTCCTATCATCATACAGAAGATGAGAGTCAGTGCCTACATCAAAACTGAAGTATGTAATAGGTTAATGATTGATTGTCTTGGAGAAGCCTCCAGAGATGGGATCACTGAATTCAGCATTGAGGAATTTAGTTGTGCATATTTCAGGGAAATAAAATCACTTCCTATTCACTTAGTTACTTTCCTTGTAGAATTCAACAGCCTCCTACATATACACATATTTCTATAGATCTAGCAACACACTCGGGGAAGGCAATGGCACTCCACCCCAGTACTCTTGCCTGGAAAATCCAATGGACGGAGTAGCCTGGTGGGCTGCAGTCCATGGGGTCGCTAACAGTCGGACAGACTGAGCTACTTCACTTTCACTTTTCTCTTTCATGCATTGGAGAAGGAAATGGCAACCCACTCCAGTGTTCTTGCCTGGAGAATCCCAGGGATGGGGGAGCCTGGTGGGCTGCCGTCTATGGGGTCACACAGAGTCGGACACGACTGAAGTGACTTAGCAGCAGCAGCACAGTGTTAACCGAAACCTGAGTTTCCTCACTTGTAAAACTAGAATCAACAATTACTTCATAAATAGATATTAACGAGGTAAAATATCTAAGATAGTATCTGTCAATAATAATGGATCAATTTCATAAAAATAAGCTTATTAATGTCTGTTGGGCTTAGCTAAAAACAGAAGGCCTGGGGAAAGATCAGCCCAGGTCACTCTCACAGGCCCATAGGTTCCTTTTCACAAAAGTCCCCATTGGCGACTACAAAGGACCAGAATGACCAGGAGACCCGGTAACCTCAGGCCTGCAGAGATAAAGGTCCGGAGGGGACGCATAGGCTTGCAAAGCGGAGAGGGACCCGAGTCCGCGCAACCGGTCCAAAAAAAAGCCAGATCTCCGGGATGAACCGAAGGGAGGCCGATGGCGGAGAACAGAGCACGCAAGGTCCCTCACCTTCACCACGGCCGTCCCCCGGCTGCCCTGACGACCACTGTCTAGTCCCGCTCCAGGCTTGTTTACAACCAGAGCAGCCATCCTAGAAGGAGCCTCGCCACTGAAGCAGCCGAGAAGGCCTTCACATGAGGGGCGGGGTAAAGCCACCTACCCAGAAGCCTCGGCGCTTGCCGCTGGCGCACAGGCGCACTACGACGCCGGGCGCCGCCGAGGCGGCTTTCTCGCACCTCTTCACGCCAGAGGAGGCTTGCGAATGGGAGCTTTGTTATTTTTATTGAAGAATCTGGAGATTTTCAGTCTCCGTCAGACTTCTATCAATTTGATGAGAGGAGTAAAATTAAAGCAGAAAATAAGGGCTAAGACAGAAGTAAGGTTTTGGGGTGAAATTCTTGCTCCAGTAAAGACCTTTTCTCCCCAGTTGTAAAATGGACTGGACGAAAGGGGACTTCATCTCCCTGCAGGCTTTGCGGCTTTTGAACTACAAATCCCAGCATGCCCTTCTACAGCAGTTACTGGGAGATGTAGGTATCTGCAGGGCCGCGTATTGTCTCCGAGGAGTGATTTCTTGAAGTCGCGGTTTGTGATTGTGGCTGGAAAAGAGAGAAGTATTTTATGTATAAGTCTCTAAGAGGCAAAAGATGGCTTTGGTAAAAAGAAGCCGTTGAGTCGCTAAAGGACGTGGTAAGAAGAGAATTTAAGGCACCACCGGCAGAGAAGAAACGATTGGGAATGTGATGCCCTGTCTTCCGGAACTTGAGCTCTGTTTTCTTCCGAGCTAAGTGAACCTCTTCAGCCTCCGTAGGCAGTGGGTTCAAAGTGCCGGGCAAAATGGAGGTGAATCCCCCCAAACAGGAGCACCTGCTGGCCCTGAAGGGTAAGTTTTTGCGAACCCGGCTCCCTCTACACTGTTTTTTCCCCTTTTCTCACTAATTCTTGCAGCTTTTGGCACGTAGACCTGACCCTTGGGATGTAGACCTCGTCCTTCTTAGTCAGTGCCCGCCCTCCCGTTCAGTTTCTTGCCGTGGAGCGAGAGGAAGCTATTTTCTTCTTCACTTTTTAGGTTTGAGACCCCTCTCCTCCCTGCGACGGGATGGAATATGAGTGCTCAGTCAGCCAGTCATGTCCGACTCTTTGCAACTCCATAGACTATAGCCCGCCAGGCTCTTTATCCATGGGATTTTCCAGGCAAGAATACTGGAGTGCGTTGCCATTTCCTACTCCACATAGAATGAAATATATAGTTGGTAAATTACTTACCTGTTATTTGTTGCTGAAGCCTCCAAACAGATTTTAGCCGCAGATGCTGAAGTTCCCACCCTAGCCGGGGAGAGACCTGTGTGAACCGAGATGATTAATAGCGGGTATCTAAAGTGGTTTTTCCTCCTGTCTCTTGTCTCTTCCTTCGGCAGTGACAAGTTTACCAGGCTTCAGCTTTACCTGTGAAATTAGTCTAGTATTGTGCCAAGCATTTAGAAATGTGTAGTACTACAACATATAATTTAGGTTTGTTAAAACTCACTGCAGTTTACTTCAGAGTATTGTGTATAGGAAAATTCGTATCAAGTTTCATTTTCTGTATACAGTTTTGAGTAAGTTTGATGATTTGATTGGATTATTATTTAGGGAGAACCAGCAGGGCATACTTTCTCTAAAATTCCTGAGATCTCAGATTGTTCTCTGAGATCTTTTATTTGAAATGCCTTTAGCTTTATTTTATCTGTTTTCTACTACCACATATGCACTTATTTCTTTGGCGCACTCTCTGTGGTTACCAGTATCTTCTTGGACTGAACTGAGAAGATGCTCGGTAGACATGTGAATTCAGCTGAACTGCACTTAACCTTTCTTATGGTATCCATTTTGAGGGATTCTTAACCCCTAACTTACACTGTAAGCATCAGACATTCCGGAAGCTCACCAGTTTCATTTGTACAAAAAGCATGTACTGATAGTTGGGGTTATCAGAACTGTCTCTGACTATGAAACTAAGAATTTGAAATGTTAACTAATAGCAGTAAGACCTGTGAGCTTAGCCTGAGCAAATGGCCTGGACTAAAATGACTTATTTGTGAAAGAAAGAAAGGAGAAATTGTCACGTTTTTCATCTCAGTCTTATATCAGATATGTAGAATATATATTGCTTAACTCTCAGTTAAACTTTTTCCAGATCACAAAGCTAGTGATTGAGGTGGTATTTCAACATCGGGCCTTCATCTTTCCAAGACTCCATGTTGCCTCCAAATGAAGGAAGGCGCATTTTCAGATGCTCTTATTCCCTTAGTATTTTGATGGAAATTTGGAGAAGTTCTATTAGCTACTAGATGTCATTTTATACACATTCAAGGATATTATATACAGTTAAATTCCAGTGATGCGGAGGCTAACTGCCATTGTCTTTTTAGGCTGCTTTTTAGTGGTCTTTTCCAGGTATTTTTTATTTTCCAAAACAGAAGGTTCCTGGGAAGGAGTATTTTGGCAACCTAAAAGGACAAGTTATTTGAAAGTCACTGTCAGTTTCAGCTTTCTTAAAGCTCTTTGGACCCATTTTCTCCATTGTCCTAATTATCTAAGAATTTTCACAAGTTCTAATCATTGAATGCCAAATATATCAGTTTGCTTTCATATATATGTAAAACATTAAGGCGTTCTCACAACTTCAGTGTCCCTGGAATACAACACTGAATAAATTCAGACAACAGTGAAAGAATTCTCAATGCCATATCTTGAAATGTAAAGATGGAAGAAAGAAAAAAGCATCACTAAGTAATAAAAGAATATGCTATATATATTTAGAACCATGTTAAAAATGGATGTTAAGGATCACAGTCATTTTGAATTTAAGAGTTGTCAAATCTTTTAGTCAGTGAACATTAACAGTAGGGAAAAGAATCATGAGATTGGTTACTTTTGAGTTTTCAGAACATTGGTCAAATGAGTGTTGTGACATCATGACAGGGAGCGTCTACTCACAGACATCGTGGCAATGGGAGAACCATCATCAAGTAGTTCTCTGATGATTTTTGGAAGAAATGATTCAACCTCTTTTTTGTTTGTTTTTAAAATTTTATTTATTTATGGCTGTGCTAGGGCTTCCCTCATAGCTCAGTCGGTAAAGAGTCTGCTTGCAATGCAAGAGACCTGGTTTCAATTCCTGGGTGGGGAAGATCCCCCTGAGGAGGAAATGGCAACCCACTCCAGTATTCTTGCTTGCTGAATCCGTGGACAGAGGAGCCTGGCAAGCTACGGTTATGGGGTCGCAAGAGTCGGACACGACTGAGTGCCTAAGCATACGCGCACGGCTGTGCGGGGTCTTCATTGCTGCTCAGACTTTTCTGTAGTGCGACGAGTGGGGCTACTCTCCAGTGACAGTGCACGGGTTTCTCACTGTGGTGGTTTCTCTTGCTGCAGAGCACAGGCTCAATAGTTGTGCCGTGCGAACATAGTTGCTCCACCACGCATGGGACCTCCAGCTCAGGAATCAAACCCATGTCTCCTGCATTAGCAGCCAGATTCTTTACCACCAGGGAAGCCCCCAACCTCTTGTTTTTAACTCCAGACGCTAGGATTTAAAAGAGCCTGCATTATGAGCTTTGGGCCCAATTAGGAAGTCTAACTTGCAGATCCAGAGAAGGCTGCATTATTGAACCTGTGTGTTGTGTACTGGCACTTACTTTTGATGACTTAATTTGGTGTAACTTGAAGACTTCTGTGTTCTAAGAGGAAAAAAGTAAGGCGCTAGCTTTCTTGTTCATCCTCCCAATTGGGATTCAGGAGCCATGCTACTAAGGTTTTGACACTGCTTATATGCCCCAGTTATATAAATGAGACTTTGTCATGAAACCAGTTCCTAGTATGATTAAAATGGAAGGTTAAACCATTTTCATGTATTCATTTGCATTTCCACTTCAAGTGTTTACTTCTGAGAATAATAAAATCATTTAAGTATTCTATTTGGTAGAATTCATGTAATTTTAAAGTATGAGAGGATCCATTTTCTTCAAGGTAGATTAAAAATTACAGTGATTTTCATTGTCCTCAATTCACATCTCAGATTTTTAAGTATTATTGCATTTTTGTTCATTATCTTCATATGACTCTAGTATTTTTAAAATCTTAATTTACTTTTTGTTTTTTGCTATAGTGTTGATTATATATTAATATATTAATAGCAGTACTTCTAAATCTGTTACATCTGTTCAGTTAAATATATTGATTATTAGAAGTTTTAGGTTAAAAGAATGTTAAGGATTTGTAATCCNTGTACAAAAAGCATGTACTGATAGTTGGGGTTATCAGAACTGTCTCTGACTATGAAACTAAGAATTTGAAATGTTAACTAATAGCAGTAAGACCTGTGAGCTTAGCCTGAGCAAATGGCCTGGACTAAAATGACTTATTTCTGAAAGAAAGAAAGGAGAAATTGTCACGTTTTTCATCTCAGTCTTATATCAGATATGTAGAATATATATTGCTTAACTCTCAGTTAAACTTTTTCCAGATCACAAAGCTAGTGATTGAGGTGGTATTTCAACATCGGGCCTTCATCTTTCCAAGACTCCATGTTGCCTCCAAATGAAGGAAGGCGCATTTTCAGATGCTCTTATTCCCTTAGTATTTTGATGGAAATTTGGAGAAGTTCTATTAGCTACTAGATGTCATTTTATACACATTCAAGGATATTATATACAGTTAAATTCCAGTGATGCGGAGGCTAACTGCCATTGTCTTTTTAGGCTGCTTTTTAGTGGTCTTTTCCAGGTATTTTTTATTTTCCAAAACAGAAGGTTCCTGGGAAGGAGTATTTTGGCAACCTAAAAGGACAAGTTATTTGAAAGTCACTGTCAGTTTCAGCTTTCTTAAAGCTCTTTGGACCCATTTTCTCCATTGTCCTAATTATCTAAGAATTTTCACAAGTTCTAATCATTGAATGCCAAATATATCAGTTTGCTTTCATATATATGTAAAACATTAAGGCGTTCTCACAACTTCAGTGTCCCTGGAATACAACACTGAATAAATTCAGACAACAGTGAAAGAATTCTCAATGCCATATCTTGAAATGTAAAGATGGAAGAAAGAAAAAAGCATCACTAAGTAATAAAAGAATATGCTATATATATTTAGAACCATGTTAAAAATGGATGTTAAGGATCACAGTCATTTTGAATTTAAGAGTTGTCAAATCTTTTAGTCAGTGAACATTAACAGTAGGGAAAAGAATCATGAGATTGGTTACTTTTGAGTTTTCAGAACATTGGTCAAATGAGTGTTGTGACATCATGACAGGGAGCGTCTACTCACAGACATCGTGGCAATGGGAGAACCATCATCAAGTAGTTCTCTGATGATTTTTGGAAGAAATGATTCAACCTCTTTTTTGTTTGTTTTTAAAATTTTATTTATTTATGGCTGTGCTAGGGCTTCCCTCATAGCTCAGTCGGTAAAGAGTCTGCTTGCAATGCAAGAGACCTGGTTTCAATTCCTGGGTGGGGAAGATCCCCCTGAGGAGGAAATGGCAACCCACTCCAGTATTCTTGCTTGCTGAATCCGTGGACAGAGGAGCCTGGCAAGCTACGGTTATGGGGTCGCAAGAGTCGGACACGACTGAGTGACTAAGCATACGCGCACGGCTGTGCGGGGTCTTCATTGCTGCTCAGACTTTTCTGTAGTGCGACGAGTGGGGCTACTCTCCAGTGACAGTGCACGGGTTTCTCACTGTGGTGGTTTCTCTTGCTGCAGAGCACAGGCTCAATAGTTGTGCCGTGCGAACATAGTTGCTCCACCACGCATGGGACCTCCAGCTCAGGAATCAAACCCATGTCTCCTGCATTAGCAGCCAGATTCTTTACCACCAGGGAAGCCCCCAACCTCTTGTTTTTAACTCCAGACGCTAGGATTTAAAAGAGCCTGCATTATGAGCTTTGGGCCCAATTAGGAAGTCTAACTTGCAGATCCAGAGAAGGCTGCATTATTGAACCTGTGTGTTGTGTACTGGCACTTACTTTTGATGACTTAATTTGGTGTAACTTGAAGACTTCTGTGTTCTAAGAGGAAAAAAGTAAGGCGCTAGCTTTCTTGTTCATCCTCCCAATTGGGATTCAGGAGCCATGCTACTAAGGTTTTGACACTGCTTATATGCCCCAGTTATATAAATGAGACTTTGTCATGAAACCAGTTCCTAGTATGATTAAAATGGAAGGTTAAACCATTTTCATGTATTCATTTGCATTTCCACTTCAAGTGTTTACTTCTGAGAATAATAAAATCATTTAAGTATTCTATTTGGTAGAATTCATGTAATTTTAAAGTATGAGAGGATCCATTTTCTTCAAGGTAGATTAAAAATTACAGTGATTTTCATTGTCCTCAATTCACATCTCAGATTTTTAAGTATTATTGCATTTTTGTTCATTATCTTCATATGACTCTAGTATTTTTAAAATCTTAATTTACTTTTTGTTTTTTGCTATAGTGTTGATTATATATTAATATATTAATAGCAGTACTTCTAAATCTGTTACATCTGTTCAGTTAAATATATTGATTATTAGAAGTTTTAGGTTAAAAGAATGTTAAGGATTTGTAATCCGGATTCCTTATTTTCTTGAGAGAAAAGACTTCCAGTTTTGTGGACTGCATTCACATTTACCAATAGCACTCTGATAGAATATCATATTAGAATTGGTTTTGTTTTTTTCTTTTTTTCCCTGCCTATCTGTATATAGGCTCTCCCTACCATATCTTATTCTTTGTAATACTTCCACTTTAGGTCCTGTTTCCCTCTGATATGGAAAGAGAGAGAGTCTTGTAATTATAAATTACATTCTAGTTCTGAGGAGCTCAGCTAAGAAATTTTCTCTTCATTAAGAATAGAAGGATTACTGCAGAATGACTACGGAAGTAATATTACATTATCGACCATATGAGAGTGATCCCACACAACTGCCAAAAATTGCAGAGAAAGCAATTCAAGACTTTCCTACACGTCCGCTATTGAGATTTATTCCTTGGTTTCCACATGATGGGTCCAGGCTTCCACTCAAACCTAAAAAATCACCGCCTGGAATTTCTGAAGAGACAGCTGAAGATGTGAGACAGTACTTAGCCATTTCAGAACATAGTATTAAATCACAGAGTTATGATTGCACAGTAGATCTTTTGGAGTTTCAGCCTAATTTGAAAAGAAAGAAGCACTTCATCCAATCACACACGCTGAATGAACAGACTAATTCTGGAAGTCTGGAGAAACAGGCAGAAAAAGAAAAACGGCACAAGAGAAGGTCTTGGAGTGTATCATCACTTCCCAGCAGTAACTGTACTGAAAATGTTTCTCCTTTGTGTAAAGAATTGCGAGATAATCTAAAGGCACTAAATTTGCACTCATTTTATAGAGCAAGATGGACAATAGAACACACTATTTGTAACAGCCAGACTCTGGAAGACATCTGGGCAAAGCTCAATCGAATTATCAGGCACAATGAACTTCCATCTTGTAATGCTACAATTCAGAGACATTTAGGCCAGATATGGGTGTTCTGTGATATTATGTACTGTGAATATGTGGGGAATCTTCTTAAAGGAAGATTAGCTCTTACTGGGAAAATTAATTTATTTGTGCATAAATACGGTGTTATTTTTAGTATGTAATGAATTACAGTGATTGTCCAAAAAAAGAATATTCTGAATGAACTAAGAAGTGAAACAGATGAAAAAATTTTTAAGTGTGTGGTTATGTATACAATTTGTGTCCCAAAAGTGAATATCAGCTGCATTCCTAAGCTTTCCGATTAAGTCAGGAACTTTCTGGGTTCTACTTTGAGCAGCTTTCCTTTAATTGAATTGTGATGAATTATTGTTCAAACTGAATTTAAAGGTAAAATGTTCTCTCTTTGTTCTGTTACTGCTTTTCCACTAGCTCAATTAGATATTTCTGTGAATTACAGTGAATAATTTGGATTTTGATAAATTCCCAGAATCTAATTTTACAGAATTTTTTCTTAACTCGCCTAAAGTGTAATGATTTTTTTTTTTTAATAAAACTAAAACCAGTTCTGTTGGGAATGATACTCATGTGGCATAATGTAATTCAGATTGAAAGACCAGCCCATATTCTGCTTATTATGGGCAAAGATATGTAATAGACGATAGCTGATGTGTTGTTTCAAAACAGAAGTACAAAATGTATAATTTGTCTAAGACCATAATATATCTTTAAGGCAATAAAAAATTTTTGAAGTAAAGTATCAAATATGGATAAGAGATCAACTTATTCTTTGTTTAATACAGATAATTCAGTCTGATACTGGTAATGCTAATCACTAGTTCTCTGGTTCTTGGATTCACTGTGGGTTTCCCATAGCAAAATGTTAATGGGTTTCCACATCATTTTATAAAAATCTCCAGTCATTATATAATAAAAGTTTTATGAGAAAGTACATTTAACAAATTTGAATGCCTACCATGAGATAGGTGCTAGAGTAAAGTGGAGAAGGGACAAATATGGACCCTGCCCTCAGAGCTAACATAAAGACACTATTGTTAATATTTAAACTATAAAAAAATCACTAAGACTATATTCATTAGGGAGGCAAAAACATGTTTGCCTTGTGGCACAGTGCCTGGCAAGGTAAATGTGCCCTTTGGAGGATTTCTCATAACCCATGCCTCTTGAGGTTCCTTAAAACCTAAGAAGTCTACCAGTTTTTAACCGAAGAGGTTATCTTTTCTAATTAGCTTTCACACTGTTCAAACACATTTTTGTTTTCAACTATTAGCCCCTTTTTTGTCTCAAATGAGACTGCTCTGTAGAAACTAATCATCATGTACATGAATGCTTCCAAAAATCTTTAAATGAAAAAAATCACCAGGTATAGAGGGAGTTTCCAAGATAACTAATTCAGTAATTACTTCCTCTTTCATTCATTAGTCATCTTTGCAGTCAAAACTGCTGGTGAAAAGTCAGAAATTATTGATTTTTACCAGTGAGGTTTGCAGGTGGCTCAGTGGGAGAGAAACTGCCTGCAATCAGGAGAACAGGGTTTGATCCCTGGGTCGGGAAGATCCCCTGGAGAAGAAAATGGCAACACACTCCAGTATTCTTGCCTGAGAAATCCCATGGACAGAGGAGCTTGGTGGGCTACAGTCCATGGAGTCACAAAAGGGCTGGACGTCACTTACTCACTTAACAACAGCAACAGTGTTATTCAGTTCAGTTCAGTTACTCAGTCGTGTCTGACTCTTTGCGACCCCAAGAATTGCAGCACGCCAGGCCACCCTGTCTATCACCAACTCCTGGAGTTTACCCAAACTCATGTCCATCGAGTCGGTGATGCCATCTAGCCATGTCATCCTCTGTCGTCCCCGTCTCCTCCTGCCCCCAATCCCTCCCAGCATCAGTGTCTTTTCCAGTGAGTCAACTCTTCACATGAGGTGNGTCTATCACCAACTCCTGGAGTTTACCCAAACTCATGTCCATCGAGTCGGTGATGCCATCTAGCCATGTCATCCTCTGTCGTCCCCGTCTCCTCCTGCCCCCAATCCCTCCCAGCATCAGTGTCTTTTCCAGTGAGTCAACTCTTCACATGAGGTGGCCAAAGTATTGGAGTTTCAGCTTCAGCATTAGTCCTTCCAATGAACACCCAGGACTGATCTCCTTTAGGATGGACTGGTTGGATCTCCTTGCAGTCCAAGGGAGTCTCAAGAGTCTTCGCCAACACCACACTTCAAAGGCAGGCTATCATAAACAATTTTTTGTTGTTATTCAGGTCTTTCATAGCATTAGGTTATTAATCAAGGGTTAAAAGTTAAGTAATCATAAGACAGGGTCACTTACATAGACCACAGTGTGTCTTTTATAATACATTCTTAT
This sequence comes from Oreotragus oreotragus, assembly GCA_006410675.1. NCBI lineage: Eukaryota > Metazoa > Chordata > Mammalia > Artiodactyla > Bovidae > Oreotragus > Oreotragus oreotragus. The sequence continues at coordinate 124,945 of SJYX01009196.1, read as the reverse complement.
TATTTTAAAATGATGATACACAGAACTGAAAATATTCTTAGGAATATTTTCTTATGAGCTTCTTATGAGCAGCTCTTTAATTCAAGAATCACATTAAAAAGAGCTTCTTTGTCTTCATATGTGGCAGATGTAAATTTCTCTAATTTACTCTATAAATTGTTTTCTTCCCCTTTGAGAAACAATGAAAAAGTGAATCAGAACTGGGAAAATGAATTTTACTGCAAATAGTGCCATGATCTTAAAGGAAGAAGCAATTCATGTCTCATCTTCCTGCTGCTGCTGCTGCTGCTAAGTCACTTCAGTCGTGTCCGACTCTGTGCGACCCCATAGATGGCAGNTATTAATATACATGCTGCTAAGTCACTTCAGTCGTGTCCGACTCTGTGCGACCCCATAGACGGCAGCCCACCGGCTCTCCCGTCCCTGGGGTTCTCCAGGCAAGAATACTGGAGGGGGTTGCCATTTCCTTCTCCCACACATGAAAGTGAAAGTGAAGTCGTGTCCAACTTCTGGCGATCCCATGGACTGCAGCCTAGCAGGCTCCTCCATCCATGGGACCACATTCTACTATGTATCTAGAGTGGATTGCCATTGCCTTCTCCATCCAGTTGCCAACTCAGCTTGATTAATATGTATAGTATTCATTCATTAGACTATTACGGTACAGATCCACCAACTGGGTTTGTAAGGCACCGAGTCACTATTTGAATGTCCCCAGTGGTGACAAGGGGATATGACAAAGCCCATCTCTTTTAATGTGTAGCTTCTTTCTGCCTCACAGTCAACCGGTATACACTCAGAATTCCTGGGAGTCTGCTGGCAGGTTAGCTTCCTGCTGCATGTTACTCTACGCTAGTTTTTTATTACACAGCTAGATAGTAGAAATTTCCCCTGGCAACTTTTTTTTGTTTTGCATAAAGAAATTCACAATGAGCTATTTCATAAACAGTGTGAAATATTTACTTTCTAGTGGAAGTTATAACTGTCATTGTCAATATAAAAATGCCAAATCTAGGCCTATATTCCTTAGATATCAGGCATGAATGCTGAATTTTAAGTCGTTATCACTGATGACATATTTTCATCCATCCATTCACTAAATATATTTTTTAAGCAACTACTCTGGGAACACCGTGACTTCTCTGGCTAAAACACTGAGAAAGAGAAGCCAGGAGAGCTAAGTCATGGTCAGACTGTACAGGGCTTTATAAACAATACGAACGAGTTTTGATTTTATCCTAAGATTCATGCCAATCAAAGAAGATTTTTAAGAGTGTGGTGCACCACATTTGCATTTCATAACGATCTTGGTTTTCATAAGGAAAGTATATAAGTAGGAAGCAAAAACTGTGGCTAAGACTGACAATGAAGATTTGGATTATAGCAGTGACACCTCAAATGAAGAGAAAGAATCTGAAGACTTGGGAGTTGACAGGAAAGTTAGAAAAAGGTGAGGAACAAGTCTTTTGATTTGGGTAACTGGTGACATTCACTGAGACAGAGGACAATGGCCAAAGAGAGGATTTACAGGGATGTTGTAAATATAGTTTAGGATAAGGTGGCATTGAGGTAAAATAATAACGTAACAGATACTCAATAAATATTTGTAAAATGAAGAAATGACTGAATATGAGACCTCCAAAAAAGCTGTCCAATTTGTAGTTGGAATCTAATTTCATTCATCTTTTTTTTTACTTAAATAGTTAAGAGTTGCTTTATGTTGTGCCTGGGCAGAAAATTCCTATTAGAATCTGAACGCTGTATAAATGTATAATTTTCAGTGTTAGAATGATAAGATCTGACAGTGTAGCTTTATAGTATATATGTCATCCACTGTGGCAAGCAGGTGTTACCTGAAAGCTATGATTATTTCAGTCCCCATAGCTCTGCCTACAATGTGAGGCAGAAAAAGAATTTTCTCTTGGTCTTCATGACAAATAAGATTAGGTATCAAAGATACCAGCTATGTGCAGTGAGAAATATGACACTATCCTTTTGAATGCTAAGCAGGAGGTATAGAAAATCTCAGAGTAGGTGGAAAAGGACAGGGTCTTTGAAAGTAAGCTATGGTAAATCAGAAACTCATATTTACTAAGCTGGCCTTTCTCTTATACTTACTATAGTTTCTGTGTTGATTTCCTTTTTGGCTCACTTAATAATTAGAAAAAGTGTTTCCAAAAAAAAACATGACAGAGAAAGGGTTTAACTGTGAAAAACGAAATATGAGAGTACTATAAGAAATGTAGGTGATCTAAAAAACTTACAGTCTTGGAGTAAGGGCTTTCTAGGCATGAGACCAAGGCAGAAGTCATAGAGGAAAAAAGACTGATATGTCTTACTACAGTAAAAATGTAAACTTCTCTAGGGCAAAAAAGCAAAAAGCAGTAACAGTCCACCCCAAAATTTAAAGACAAAAAAACTGCGACATCTAGAAGGGCTCTTACAAATTAATAATCTCAATTGAAAACCCCCAAAATACAACTAGGCAATTCACAAAAACAAAAATAATATCTACTATTTACTGGGCTTTTGTGTGCCAGTGTGGTAGACTAATTGCTAAAATGGCCCCAACCCTCTGCATAGTTATGCCTTCCTATAATTTGAATCTGCTGTTCCCTCCCATCAAAAGTCAGGATCTATTTTCCCATTTCTTGAATCTGAAATGGCCTTATGACTTGCTTTGGACAGTCCAGTAAACTGTGGCAGCTGACAGAATTCCAGTTCTAACCCTAGGTAGGACTCAGGAGGTCTTCAAAGCCTTTGACTGTGTGGATCACAGTAAACTATAGAAAATTCTGAAAGAGATGGGAATACCAGACCATCTGACCTGCCTCTTGAGAAATCTGTATGTAGGTCAGGAAGCAATAGTTAGAACTGGACATGGAACAACAGACTGGTTCCAAATAGGAAAAGGAGTCTGTCAAGGCTGTATATTGTTACCCTGCTTATTTAACTTATATGCAGAGTACATCATGAGAAATGCTGGAATGGAGGAAGCACAAGCTGGAATCAAGAATGCCAGGAGAAATATCAATAACCTCAGACATGGAGATGACACCACCCTTATGGCAGAAAGTGAAGAAGAACTAAAAAGCCTCTTGATGAAAGTAAAAGAGGAGAGTGAAGAAGTTGGCTTAAAGCTCAACATTCAGAAAACTAAGATCATAGCATCCAGTTCCATCACTTCATGGGAAATAGATGGGGAAACAGTAGAAACAGTGGCTGACTATATTTTCTGGGGCTCCAAAATCACTGCAGATGGTATTGCAGCCATGAAATTAAAAGATGCTTACTTCTTAGAAGGAAAGTTATGACCAATCTAGATATCATATTAAAAAGCAGAGACATTACTTTGCCAACAAAGGTCCATCTAGTCAAGGCTATGGTTTTTCCAGTGGTCATGTATGGATGTGAGAGTTGGACTGTGAAGAAGGCTGAGCGCCGACGTATTGATGCTTTTGAACTGTGGTGTTGGAGAAGACTCTTAAGAGTCCCTTGNTTAGTCCTTGCAATGAATATTCAGGACTGATTTCCTTTAGGATGGACTGGTAGGATCTCCTTGCAGTCCAAGGGACTCTCAAGATTCTTCTCCAACACCACAGTTCAAAAGCATCAGTTCTTCGGTGCTCAGCTTTCTTTGTAGTCCAACTCTCACATCCATACATGAGTACTAGAAAAACCATAGCTTTGACTAGACAGACCTTTGTTGGCAAAGTAATGTCTCTGCTTTTTAATATGCTGTCTAGGTTGATCATAACTTGGCCTTTTAAGAAAGATCAGAATAAGAAATAGCTCATAAAAATCTACTTATACACATACATAATACATACATTATAATACGTAGTATTCACTGCATTTACACAATTTCCCCTATATCATGCACATTTTACCACATGAAAATTGTACCTCACAAACAGTACCAGGAAAAACTCTGTTCCTGATCATTTTTAATGGCATGTTTTCCCTTTGCCTTTATTGCCAGAAAGCTCACATTACAATTCTGAACCCAGTTAGAAGAACTAGACTGATCCTAATGTTTAGTTTTTTTTGCCTAATATTCTTTTCCCTTTATTAATCTTAAGGTGTATTTTTTAGGCAAGCGATCATGAAATAAATATGATAAAGAGAGAGGTACAGAGTATATTTCAACAAGCAAATACAATCTAAGTCTTTTGCAAATCGGATCTAAGTTTGTTACATCTACATTCCTCTTGGTATGTAGCATAGCCCCTGGCATATAGTCACTGCATTCAGTTAATATCTGTGGCATGAGAGAATGAAGGTTTGAAAGTTATACATAGGTGTCAATCGACCACATTCTACTATGTATCTCTTCTGTAACTTTATAATTTTTCAATGTCATTAAAAACATTTTTGATGAGCTGCTAAACCCCTTATTGAGTAGCCTTGGGTCCTTTTTGCCATTCCAAGAAGGTTTGTTCTGTTCTTACTTCCCTCGGCTACGTCTGTGCAGTTACGGGAGCACAGCACTGAGCGCACGGGGTCTAGATCCAGTAGAGCAGGAATGAGACGGGTTCCGGGGTATGAATCCACATCATGTCTTCTCTGCATTCTTCTGGGTTCTTCTTCCACCAGCTAGGGCAAGCTGTATGTTATTACCTTCTTGGGCTGAACAACAAGTAAGTCTTTTGCCTTTTCTCAGGATTATCCTCTACTTAATGTCATGAGTTTCCCCAGGCCCAAGCAGCTCCCAGGTCATCCAAGTCCAGAGAGTCTGGCTTCCCTGCCCTGGGCTGGTCCAGACCCACTCATGAGAAGTTCACATTCTGCTCCTTCTCAGGTGGGTTGCTTCTGAGCCAGTACTTCAGAGCCTGGCACTGTCTTCAACTTCTTCCATATGCAGGTTGACACATGTAGAATAAGCTTTGCTATTACTATATTAATACATATATTGTGTGCTCAGTCACTCAGCGGTGTCTGACTCTTTGTGACCCTATGAACTATAGCCCACCAGGCTCCTCCATTCATGGGATTTTCCAGGACAAAATACTCGAGTGGGTTGCCATTTCTTCCTCCAGGGAATCTTCCCCGCCCAGGGACCAAAGCTGTTTCTCCTGCATCTCCTGCACTGGCAGGCAGATTCTTTACCACTGAGCCACCTGGGAAGCCCATATTAATATACATGCTGCTAAGTTGCTTCAGTCGTGTCCTACTCTGTGCGACTCCATAGACAGCAGCCCACTGGCTCTCCCGTCCCTGGGAGTCTCCAGGCAAGAATACTGGAGGGGGTTGCCATTTCCTTCTCCAACACATGAAAGTGAAAGTGAAGTCATGTCCGACTCCTGGCGATCCCGTGGACTGCAGCCTAGCAGGCTCCTCCATCCATGGGATCTTCCCGGCAAGAGTACTGGAGTGGGTTGCCATTGCCTTCTCCATCCAGTTGCCAACTCAGCTTGATTAATATGTATAGTATTCATTAATTAGACTATTACTGTACAGATCCACCAACTGGGTTTGTAAGGCACCAAGTCACTATTTGAATGTCCCCAGTGGTGACAAGGGAATATGACAAAGACCATCTCTTTTAATGTGTAGCTTCTTTCTGCCTCATAGTCAACCGGTATACACTCAAAATTCCTGTGAGTCTGTTGGTCAGGTTAGCTTCCTGCTGCATATTAGTCTACACTAATTTTTTATTACACAGCTAGATAGTAGAAATTTCCCCTGGCAACTTTTTTTGTTTTACATAAAGTAATTCACAATGAGCTATTTCATAAACAGTGTGAAATATTTACTTTTTAGTGGAAGTTATAACTGTCATTGTCAATATAAAAATGACAAATCTAGGCCTATATTCCTTAGATATCAGGCATGAATGCTGAATTTTAAGTCGTTATCACTGATGACATATTTTCATCCATCCATTCACTAAATATATTTTTTAAGCAACTACTCTGGGAACACCATGAATTCTCTGGCTAAAACACTGAGAAACAGAAGCCAGGAGAGCTAAGTCATGGTCAGACTGTACAGGGCTTTATAAACAATACGAACGAGTTTTGATTTTATCCTAAGATTCATGCCAATCAAAGAAGATTTTTAAGAGTGTGATGCACCACACTTGCATTTCATAACGATCTTGGTTTTCATAAGGAAAGTATATAAGTAGGAAGCAAAAACTGTGGCTAAGACTGACAATGAAGATTTGGATTATAGCAGTGACACCTCAAATGAAGAGAAAGAATCTGAAGACTTGGGAGTTGATAGGAAAGTTAGAAAAAGGCGAGGAACAAGTCTTTTGATTTGGGTAACTGGTGACATTCATTGAGACAGAGGACAATGGCCAAAGAGAGGATTTATAGGAATGTTGTAAATATAGTTTAGGATAAGGTGGCATTGAGATTAAATAATAATGTTACAGATACTCAATAAATATTTGTAAAATGAAGAAATGACTGAATATGAGACCTCCAAAAAAGCTGTCCAATTTGTAGTTGGAATCTAATTTCATTCATCTTCTTTTTTACTTAAATAGTTAAGAGTTGCTTTATGTTGTGCCTGGGCAGAAAATTCCTATTAGAATCTGAATGCTGTATAAATGTATAATTTTCAGTGTTAGAATGATAAGATCTGACAGTGTAGCTTTATAGTATATATGTCATCCATTGTGGAAAGCAGGTGTTACCTGAAAGCTATGATTATTTCAGTCCCCATAGCTCTGCCTACAATGTGAGGCAGAAAAAGAATTTTCTCTTGGTCTTCATGACAAATAAGATCAGGTATCAAAGATACCAGCTATGTGCAGTGAGAAATATGACACTATCCTTTTGAATGCTAAGCAGGAGGTATAGAAAATCTCAGAGTAGGTGGAAAAGGACAGGGTCTTTGAAAGTAAGCTATGGTAAATCAGAAACTCATATTTACTAAGCTGGCCTTTCTCTTATACTTACTATAGTTTCTGTGTTGATTTCCTTTTTGGCTCACTTAATAATTAGAAAAAGTGTTTCCAAAAAAAAACATGACAGAGAAAGGGTTTAACTGTGAAAAACGAAACATGAGAGTACTATAAGAAATGTAGGTGATCTAAAAAACTTACAGTCTTGGAGTAAGGGCTTTCTAGGCATGAGACCAAGGCAGAAGTCATAGAGGAAAAAAGACTGATATGTCTTATTACAGTAAAAATGTAAACTTCTCTAGGGCAAAAAAGCAAAAAGCAGTAACAGTCCACCCCAAAATTTAAAGACAAAAAAACTGCGACATCTAGAAGGGCTCTTACAAATTAATAATCTCAATTGAAAACCCCCAAAATACAACTAGGCAATTCACAAAAACAAAAATAATATCTACTATTTACTGGGCTTTTGTGTGCCAGTGTGGTAGACTAATTGCTAAAATGGCCCCAACCCTCTGCATAGTTATGCCTTCCTATAATTTGAATCTGCTGTTCCCTCCCATCAAAAGTCAGGATCTATTTTCCCATTTCTTGAATCTGAAATGGCCTTATGACTTGCTTTGGACAGTCCAGTAAACTGTGGCAGCTGACAGAATTCCAGTTCTAACCCTAGGGCTCAGGAGGTCTTCAAAGCCTTTGACTGTGTGGATCACAATAAACTGTGGAAAATTCTGAAAGAGATGGGAATACCAGACTACCTGACCTGCCTCTTGAGAAACCTGTATGCAAGTCAGGAAGCAATAGTTAGAACTGGGCGTGGAACAACAGACTGGTTCCAAATAGGAAAAGGAGTCTGTCAAGGCTGTGTATTGTCACCCTGCTTATTTAACTTATATTTAGAGTACATCATGAGAAATGCTGGGCTGGAGGAAGCACAAGCTGGAATCAAGATTGCCGGGAGAAATATCAATCACCTCAGATATGCAGATGACACCACCCTTATGGCAAAAAGTGAAGAGGAACTAAAGAGCCTCTTGAATCTTCCTAGACGATACTTAAAGAATTGAGAGTCCACTGCCACATCTTTGAAGCCTCCTTAAGAATATTTAAAACCTTAGGACTGATTATTCTAGCACTAATAGTAGAGCTCAGCAATATTTGTAGGTTCCACTGTTAAGTCATCAGTGTGAATAAATTGAGGAAAAAAAACATGTACAGGAAGGTGAATCGGAGGGCATTTGGTGAAATGCCAAAACATTTCGGGCTTCCCTGGTAGCTCAGCTGGTGAAGAATCCTCCTACAACGCAGGAGACCCTGGTTTGATTCCTGGGTTGGGAAAATCCCTTGGAGAAGGGAGTGGCTACCCGCTCCAGTATTCTGGCCTGGAGAATCCCAAAGCATTTACTCTCTTGGAAAGAGACAACAATACCATAATTTTATTTTTCTTTGTCAATGTTACAAATGTTAATCCATTCCAAGAAAACAGATATGAAGGGCATCACACGAATTTCTCAGATGAGTTCCTGCATAATGATTCACTTATTTAATCTGCTCAGAATATCCCAGATGATTCCAAGGTTCACAAAATTGAATGCCTTCAGGACAAGTAAAACTAAATATGGTAAGAACTCTAAGGATTTGACATAATTTTTTTTTAATATTCTGGCCAAGATAAATATGTGCAAGTTGAACTAGCCTCATTCATTAATTAATAACATCAAGACTTCCTTTTTTTAATATTTTAATTTATTGAAGACTTTTAAAAGTTTTTTTTTTTTTTCCAAAATTTTAGGTGAAATTTAAATTTCATAATCTAGTGTAAATCAAATGTATCCTCTTCAGGTTTTAATCTGTTTTCCTAGTTAAAAGGATGAGTGAAAAGAGGTTTGAAACACTTCCCCATTCACTTCTTTTCCACATTACTGATATGCAACTGGTTAATGTTCTGAGAGAGATGGACTTTGAATTCCCATGAGATGTTTCTAATAAAGCTTGACATTCCAGGTTTATGACCCAGGGCTTATAATTAATAATAGGGAAAATTATTTTTGAGCAGAATGAAGTAATTAGAGTCTAGTTCTGGCATCTATCTGCTTTATAATCTTTTATATATAAATTACCTTCTCAAGGCACCATCCTTATCTGTTATAGGAGGATAATGATAATTTCAGCCTTATAGTTTTGAAAATTAAATGTGTCAGTACTTGTATTTATCATAGAGTCTGGCACTGGTAAATGTTCAGTAAATATCAACTACACAAGTGACTTTAGAAATTTTAAGTTTAGCTTTTTTTGACTATCTCAGCAGCCATCTATTCACTATAACATTGTTTAGTGGCCTCAGTTCATGAAAGTTAAATCTTCAAAAATATCACTTACTTGAGGATTAGGATGAGGTGCTAATTCTGCCAGAACCCGTGTCAAGTGGCAAGGCTACAAAACTGAGCATGATACATAAGAGCTTAAACTACAAGGAGTTTGAATAAGAGTGCTATAAACTAATGAGTGAATACACATAGTCCATGATAAATATAAGGTGCTATGAGAGGTGCGCAGAGGCTTCAGTAGTTGCGGCTTCAGTTCTCTAGAGCACAGGCTCAATAGTTGTGGCACACAGGCTGAGTTGCTCCGTGGAATATGGGATCTTCCCAAATCAGGGCTTGAACCGATGTTTCCTGCATTGGCAGGTGAATTCTTTACCACTGAGCCACCAGGGAAGCTCCTAGGTCAGTAAAGTTTGGGGTTTTAGATTTGAATGAACATTTTAATAATAAAAGTTCTAGGATTCATTTTCTGTAATAGAGTTTGTATGATTTTTACTTCTATATTTTTGTCTTTATTTTGATGTGGTGAAAAGTCAATCTTTGGAAATAATTGAAAAAGATTTTTTAATTAGAATGTCCTCTCCTTGCTAGATTAGGTGTAATAAATTTTCACTTTTTCTGGTTCTCTATTACTTAATTTTTGTCTATTATTTGACACATACAGTATTTGATATTTGAAAGGTAAACTAAATTTCATGTTTCCCAGATAGTGAGCCAGTTTCCTAATACCTTATAGTGTTGATTGGTTTGGATTCTTAAAATTCTCTAACACTCTGTATAATAGGCTCCAGTTTCATCTACCTCATTAGAACTGATTCAAATGTATTCTTTTTAATGGCTGAGTAGACATAGATGTACAGAACAGTCTTTTGGACTCTGTGGGAGAAGAAGAGGGTGGGATGATTTGGGAGAATGGCATTGAAACATGTATAATATCATATATGAAACGAATCGCCAGTGCAGGTTTGATGCATGACACTGGATGCTTGGGGCTGGTGCACTGGGACGACCCAGAGGGATGGTACAGGGAGAGAGGAGGAGTAATCCATGGCAGATTCATGTTCATGTATGGCAAAATCAATACAATATTGTAAAGTAATTAACCTCCAATTAAAATAAATAAATTTATATTTTAAAAAATGAACATAAAAAATTCTCTAACATATCTGTATTTTTTTTTGGTATGGTCTTATATTAATAAGTGTTATTAGTTGGTTATGGACTTACATGTTTTGCTGTCTAATATGTCCAGTTTTTTTCTCATTGTTTCCTATGAATTTCCATAGCTTATTTTTATTTGTTTTTCTAGATAAACTTTAGATACATTTTGTCATTTTCCACAAACAAATACAGGTCTTGGTTGGAATTCTATAAACCTACACATTTACTGGTACTTTCATAATGTTTACAGAGAATTAATATTACTTAAAGGGCTACTTTAAGTCATTGGAAAAGACTCTGATGCTGGGAGGGATTGGGGGCAGGAGGAGAAGGGGATGACCGAGGATGAGGTGGCTGGATGGCATCACTGACTCGATGGACTCGAGTCTGAGTGAACTCCGGGAGTTGGTGATGGACAGGGAGGCCTGGCGTGCTGCGATTCATGGGGTAGCAAAGAGTCAGACACGACTGAGCAACTGAACTGAAAGTAACTGAACTGAACTCTACTGGTGGTCATGGAAGCCTGCCCTGACATGAAAGCAAGCCAGTTAGCTTCCTGGAGGATGAGAGATAATATGGCAGAGAGCCAAGTGGCCTCAGCTTTGGCCACCCTAGATTCCCAAACATGTTCGAGATCTCGGCCAAGATCAGCAGAACTGCCTACACAACCCATGGCTGACTTGACGTGCAGAATGAGCCCAGTCAAGGCCAGAAAAACTGCCCAACAAACATATAGATTTGTCAGAAAAAGAAACATTTATCCTCATACTCCACTGAGATTTGTTATATGCATTATTGGGGACATAGTAATGGATTTAGCCGGACAATGCTCAAAGCGCTCTACATGTATTATCTCTCAATCTAAAAAGGTGATGTGAGTTAACAGAAAATAGATGCATATTGTTCTCTGGCCCTGGTTCCTGACACAGAGCTCCTAAAACACTTGTAAATCCCTAAGCTGGTAAGAGCTTCTTTTGTTCTAATATTCCATCTCTGACCCTGGTTCCTGATACAAGGCTCCTGAAGCCCTGGAGTCTTTTGTTCTGATGAGGGGGACTCTGGGTGGGCTCTGGGATGAGCCTTGGTCACTGGAAAGACCAAGCCATGATTTAAAGCTTGGAATTTTCAGCTTCAGCCCCCATTCTCTTGAGAAGGGAGAAGGACTGAAAAATGGAGTTAGTGATTGATCATGCCTACCTGATGAACATGCCGTAAAAGCCCTTCGGAGAGCTTCCACAAGTGAACACATCACACCTGGAGGGGAACACACCCCAACTCCAAGGGGACGGAACCGCTTGTGCTTGGGAGACCTTGCTCTATGCATCTACTTCTCTGGTCTCATCTGTATCCTGAAAATATCCTTTCATAAAGTGGTAAATGTGTTTTCCTGAATTCTGTGAAATGCTCTAGTGAATTAATAAAACCCAAGGAGAAGGCTGTGGGAAGCTCAGATTTACAGCCCATGGTTCAGAAGCAGAGGTGGCAACACGGACGTGCAACTACCTTCTGAGGAGGGCGGGAGCAGTCTTGTGGGACTGGGTCCTTGAGCTGTGGAATCTGATGCCATCTCCAGGTAGAAAGGAGCAGAACTGAGTTAAATTCCTGGATACCTAGTTGGTATAAGAGAATTGCTTGTGGTAAAACACCTCCACACACATTGCAACCAGAAGTGTTGGGGGTGAACTGTTCTGTGTGAGTAGTAAAGGAGACTGTCAGCAGAAGGGAGAACTAGGTCTTCTAGTCCAGGTGAGGACAATTTCCCCCTCTCGTCTTACCCCCCACCCTCCTATCTGAAATGTATTTCATTCTAGTCACAATGGCCTCTTTACTTTTTTAAACATAGTATTTGAGGCACAGAATCACCTTCTCAGTGAGCCCTTTTCAGTCATCTCTGTAATTTTGGGGTGCCCTGTTTCTGGCTTTATTCTTGCTCTTTAAAAAAAAATTTTTTTTTAAATTTATTCACTCATTCATTGCTGCATGTGGGCTTTCTGGGGTCGTGGCCAGCGAGGGCTACCCTTTGTTGCAGTGTGCAGGCTTCTCACTGCAGTGGCTTCTGGCTTTTTATTCATTCATTCATTGCTGCACGTGGGCTTTCTGTGGTCGTGGCCAGCGAGGGCTACCCTTTGTTGCAGTGTGCAGGCTTCTCACTGCAGTGGCTTCTGGCTTCTCTTGTGGAGCACAGGCTCTAGAGCGTGGGGTCAGCAGTTGTGGCAGACGGCTTAGTTGCTCCATGGCACGTGGGCTCTTTCCGGACCAGGGATCGAACCCATGTCCCCTGCACTGGCAGGCACACTCCCAACCAATGGACCACCAGGGAAGTCCCTACTCTTGTTCTTGGCACAGTTCCCCATCTAACACACTCCATACATTTTCCTTAGTAATCTCTTCTGCAAAGGTAAGCTCCATGAACACAAGGTATTTTGGCTGCTGTGTTCATTGTTGTATCCTTAGACTGGAATCCTATCTGGCACACATTAGAGGCTCAGTAAATATTTGGTGAGTGAAGAAACCAGCCAATCAATTCCCAATTAAGGGATGAGGAAATAAACACAGAGAAGTTAAGCAACTTTACTTGAGATCACAGTGCTAGTGAGTGGCAGAGCCAGCATACAAATTGAAGCAAACTGGCTCCAGATTACTATAGCCTGTATAATCTAGTCTAGACTGCCTGGCCATAGGCATTTCTAATGCAGAGGCTTATGGATATATTGTACAATGTGTACTCAATAAATATCAATTTCCTTGGTTCTTCAGATTTTAATCTAGGGGCTTCTCCCTATGGAAGTTCTGTGTGTTGCGTGTTAGTTGCTCAGTCATGTCCGACTCTCTGCAACCCCATGGACTGCAGCCTGCCAGGCTCCTCTCTCCATGAGATTCTCCAGGCAGGAATACTGGAGTGGGTGGCCATTTCCTTCTCCAGGGAAGTTCTGTGCTTTGTCTTGATCAAAGAAGTGACAGAACAAAAACAACTAAGATCAAAATAAATCTTTCAGCTTTTAAAAATCGATTTTTATAAATAATCTCAGTCTAGCCTTTGAGAATTGTTAACTACTAACCTTTCCTTTTATTAGTCAAATTTTCTTTTTCTAGCACCATTGCTCTAAAAATTTGGGGCATATATATACTGGATTTGTGGGGAGAACCTCAATTTTATTTAATTATAGTCAGATATATAAATATTGTTTAAGTTATGGATGGGTGTAATTTAATTTGACTTTCTAAGATTTCCCATATGAATAAATTCTCACATCAGAAAGCAAACAGCTTTTGTAATAAGTTTCCACTTATCAAATTGGTAAGGATAAAAAATACTAAAATGCTCAGTGTCAGTAAAGGTGTAGGAAGCTAACATTGCACATTCTGCTGATAAAAGCATATTTTGGTAGAAATATTTTGGAGGAGAATATGTAGCAAGCAACAAAAGCCTGAAGGATATGCATACGTTTGATGTTCAAATTCCATCATTAAGAACTCTTGCTATGGAAATAATTAAGGACTTAAAAATCTGATAGCTAGAATGCTGATCTTAGCATTTTTACTCATAGTAGAAAGTTGGAAATAGTTGATATGTCCAAAAAATAGGGTTTATTGGATTACCAAACCTCCCACAAATGAGGGCTTCCCTGGTGGCTCAGAGGTTAAAGCACCTGCCTCCAATGCGGGAGACCCGGGTTCGATCCCTGGGTCGGGAAGATCCCCTGGAGAAGGAAATGGCAATCCACTCCAGTATTCTTGCCTGGAGAATCCCATGGACGGAGAAGCCTAGTAGGTTACAGTCCATGTGGTCGCAAAGAGTCGGACACGACTGAGCGACTTCACCTTCAAAATGAACTACATTATAGGTATTTGTATTATGGAATGTGATGTTTATATTACAAAAAGATTATAGAATAAGTCTCATATTTGTAAAAATATGTCTCTTTACAAATAATATTTTAGAAGCTATTAATGACTGGTTCTTCTGGATAGGTGAATTGTGTATATTTTCTTTTGCTTATCAATAGATGGTTAGGTTAGATAGCGTCACTGACTCAACAGACCTGAATTTAAGCAAACTCCAGGAGATGGTGAAGGACTGGGGAAGCTGGTGTGCTACAGAGAGTCAGCTATGACTTATGACTGAACAACAACTACTATTATAATTTTACAAATCAAGGTTCTTTGTTTAATGGAAAGATGAAATTAGCGCTATCATAGCTATAATTTGGACTAAGCATTGTTGAATCATTTTTCTCATTTATCTGACCATCCCAACCATCCCTTACTTTATAATATACATCAGATTTTGCATGGCTCACATGCTCTGTCTGCAACCTGGCCTCCATGAGGGGAAATTCTCCTGGTTTAATTGCAATGACAACAAGAGCTGACAACAAGAAATCTTAGACATCACTTAACCTACTCCTTTTCATTTTACAAAATAAATTCAAGAGAAAATAAAGAGTAAAAAAAAAAAAAATTCAAGAGAAATTCGAGAAACTGGGTGATTTAATTCAGGTCACAAAGTTAGATGAACAGCAACTACAATTCAATCTCCAGATTCCCAGTCTACTTATTCCCACGAAATTGGCTGCCACGCTGGCTTTGGGAAGGAGGTCTATAGTAACTCTGCCTTCAGGAAAACCCAAAAGATATCATAAGCTAGTTACCTAGTTACTCATGTAACACTAAAATGAATTCCCAAGTGTTAGAAGGAACAGGAAAATGATTAGGAGTACACAGATGGCCTTCCATGTGGTCAACTCTTTAAGGAAGATACAGGTTTTGAAACAGAGATTCTGTTAAGTCACTCTTAAGAACATGGGGTTGATGACTACTGGATCATTGTAGAGTACACTGATTAACTGCAATATATACCCTTGAGTAACAAAAAAGTTGATATATTCATGGTAGATTGCTACTCCTAAAAAATTAACAACTGTATGGTTTTTTGTGTTTATTTCCTTCCACGCATAAACAAAGAATCTGCATAACACCTATCAGTGGTTCTCAAAATGTGGTCTGCATTCCTGGATGAGCATATGAGCAGTGGTTCTTTTTTTTTTTTTTCTTTATTTTTATTTGAGCAGTAGTTCTTGAGACCATTTTAAGGAGTACATGAGGCTGAAAGAATTTCATAAAAATACTAAGACATTCTCTACATTTTCACTTGGTTGACATCTGCACTGATGGTGAAAAGCAATGGTAGATAAAACTTTAGGCACCTTAGAACATTAGAAAGATATATGTAACACAGTGAGTCACAATTTTCCAAATGATAAGTGTCTGATATTACAAAACCATGCATAGGTTAAAGATTCATTCAAATTGTAAGACAGACCCACGGATTTTAATGTAACAGTAAAAAAAGTACATTGATAGTTTCATATTTCACATTGCAACCATCCTTCAAAAATTACCACTTGTCAAACTCTGATGTGATATCAAAGAATATCCATGATTATCTAAAAAAGTCTATTAAAATACTTCTCTTTTTACAACTACACATGATGGGTGGGATTTTCTCAATTTTCTTAAACCAAAAAAACCCAGTACAACAGAAAAAATGTGGAAAGAAGCAGATATAAGAATTCAGCCATCTTCTATTAAGTTATACGTTTTGCAAAAGTACAAAACAGTGCCACTCCTTGGATGGTTTTTTTTTTTTTTAAAAAAAAAGCAAAACAGAAAATAAGTGTTGATGAAGATGTGAAAAAACTAGAACTCTTATGCTTTGCCAAAGGAGTGTAAAATGGGATAGCTGCTGTGGGAAATAGTATGCTGGTTCCTCAAAAATTAAACATAAAATTACCATATGATTCAGTAATCCCCCTTTTAGGCACATATCCTGGAGAACTGAAAGTACACACTGAAACAGATATGTGCACACCAATGATCACAGCAGCATTATTCAAAAGAGCCAAAAAGCAGAAACAAACCAATGTCCATGGATGGACAACTGGACAAATAAAATGTGGTATATCCATACTACAGAATAATACTCTGCCTTAAAAAGGAAGGATATTCTGACACATGCTACAACATGGATGAAGTTTAAAGACACGTTGCTGAGTGAAATAAGCCAGTCGCAGAAGAACACATACTCTAAGATTCCACTAGTATGAAGAACCTAAAATAGTCACATTCAAAGTCAGAGAGAGAATAGTGATTACCAGAGACTAGAAGAAGGGATAATGAAAAGTTATTGTTTAATCCCCATGCAGAGTTTCAGTTTGGAATAATAAAAACGTTCTGGAGATGAATAGTGGTGATGGTTAGGTAACAATGTGAATGCACTTAATGCCACTGAATTATGCACTTAAAGATGATTAAAATGGTAAATTTTATTTATCTTTTACCACACACACAAACCCAAGAAAAAAAATCCATAATGTCACCCTTCTCAGTGATTTTTTTAAGAAACATTTGGAAAATGGTCATTTTTCATTAAAAATCTTAGGCATGTAACAAATGTAATACTGTTTAAAAAGAACTAATAAATAATTTTAAATCTCCCTGGTTTCATTTCTAATACAGCAAATATGGAAAGATATAACCCATATAAACAGAAATTCTTAGGTCCTCAGTAATTTTTGTGTGGTAAAGAGATCCTGAGACTAAAAAGTTTGAGAATTACTGTCTTATACGAAATTTATTGTTTCTTCTTACACCTGTGTTACATTTCCTCATTTGCTGGTATAGCTTCATTTGACAGTTCTACCACCTACAACCTGCAGACTAAAAGGACAGCTTGAAATATGGCCAAAATAATCACATGAACTCTTTATGATTATTTTATGGTTCCCAATGCACCAAAACTATAAAGACTGATTAGCATGAGTGGCAACGTACAGCAGAAAACTGTTAAAAAGCTTACATGCTGATTGCTATGTTCTAAAGTGGTTTTATAAGGATCTACCTTTTTCTGTTGGTTCTTCATTCCTATTTTCAGTTGAAAGCTAGATTTGGGAATGCGGGTGATAGTCGCATTGTTTCTGAAAACCACTCAACCCGTCGCAGCGGGGAGAATTTCATTCTCTCACTCACCATCTTGCTACTAGTCTATTGCAGAGGGGTGTGGTTAGGCGCTAAGTAATCTATCCAAAACAGCGCTGAAGCTGCCCCAAACCGTGTCCAAGCAATCTTTTCCTCCATTTTGGGTCATGTCAATTAGCCCCGGCAAGAAGCAGAATGTTTTATACGGAAGTAAATGAAAAGGAAATAAGAAAGCATGGACAGAAATAAGCAGCAAAATCATAGCGATTCCATTCTGCGTGGATATTAAACGATCTGTGTGCCAACGACGCACACGAGGAGTAAATGAGAATTGTTATCTGAGTCTACAGCTGCCCTCACTTTTAAAGACAGGTCTGCAGTTCCGGATGGGGGCGAAAGTCCAACGATTTTATCCCCATCATCTTTCTGCACTCCTTCGGGCCGGGCCTCTGACCAATCTGACTGCTTGCAGTCGAGGCAGTCCCAAACAAAGGGAATGGATGCCCTCCCGAGGGAGCAGAGGAAGGAAAGGTGGCCCCACGTTCCCGCGCCAGGTGTCCCTTGGGGTAGACCAAGGGACAGTGGGAAGGGAAGGTTCCAAGAGCGTCGTAGGGGTGCTGTTGGGAAAGGCTGGGCCCGGGGCGCCTGGCACTGACCAGGCATTAGACCCCCGCCCACGGTCAAGGTTAGCCCGCGCACGGGAGGTACCTGTGGAGGCCTCGCACAGCCAAAAGGCACTGGACGATCATGGGAGAGCCGGGAGGCGACGGGCTGCGGGCGCGTTGTCCTCCGGTCTGGGGGTGGGGGTGGCGGGGCGCCGGGAAGCGGTGCGGTGGCCTAGCGCAGGAGGCAACCGTGGCTGCGGCCGCCAGCTGGGCCTGACCCTCCCACGTGCGGCAGCCCCACGCTGGCGCCCACTTCAGCCCCGCCCCGGCCCCGGCCCGGCCCCGCCCCATGCGTCTGGCACCGCCCCGGGGGCGGTTCTGGCGAGACGGCGGCCCGGAGCCCGGCGCAGCGAGGAGTGGGCTGAGGGGCGGCGGCGGTCTGGGAGCCGGGGAAGTTTGGGCCACCTCTGGCTGCGGTGCTGCGCTCCCGAGCCAGGCCGAAGCCCGGAGAACCAGGGGGCAGGCGGACACACTTACGGACGCTCTCGGGCCGCTGCCACCGTTTCGCATCCTCTTCCCTGGTAAGGGGCTTCTGTCTGGGAAGGGTGCGTCTCCCGCCGCCCCAGTTCGGGCCTGCACGGTTCACCTGCAGCAAACGCTGTTGAGGCTGAGGCGAGGCCTGGGTAACGAAGGGAGGGAGAAGGAGGTCGATGTGTTCCGGGGAGAGGAATGGGGAGAAGCCTGGAGGAGGTTGGACTTCATTTTTGCCTCGCGTCCCCTCTCCCCCTCCCCATTCTTTTTGCGCCCTTCTGCCCAGGGTCCTTATTTAGGACTTGCAACCCCGTGGCCTATAGGCTGGGCTCTCTTTTAAAATAAGCACCGAGCAGTAAACGTCCTCGCGGTGGGTACCACACCCTGGCTTTGAATAAGGGAACCTGGGGAGCAGATGGATGATGCGATTTAGTGGAAATAAGCCATTAATGCCGTCTGGCCCTGCGCCACTGTTTGGATGCGATAGTATTCCAAGTGAATGAACATGACCCGGAGCTTCCAGTCTGTCCACGAGAGCACAGCTACTGCAGAGAGCATTGGTCGGCTTGTAGTATCTATCGACTTGGGCAACGATTATCTGACATGTCTGTTGATTGAATAGAACTGGCATTTTTATTAAAAATGACCCTCAGTGGTTGAACACCCTTTCACTAATAAATTTCCTCATCCGGTAACTGTCTCCACCTACTTAGGTGGACTGTAAATTATGCATACATTTGAAAAAAATTTCATGAAATAAAGGAAGATGCCCTGCGTGGATCAGCTTCTGAGTCAGCAGTATGAAATCTCCCTCAAAATAGTACTAAAGCCTTTTGGGGATTTCTGTATCTGTACCCCTATGCTTATCTGGATCGGGGAAGGCAATGGCACACCACCCCAGTACTCTTGCCTGGAAAATCCAATGGACGGAGTAGCCTGGTGGGCTGCAGTCCATGGGGTCGCTAACAGTTGGACAGACTGAGCGACTTCACTTTCACTTTTCTCTTTCAAGCATTGGAGAAGGAAATGGCAATCCACTCCAGTATTCTTGCCTGGAGAATCCCAGGGACGGGGGAGCCTGGTGGGCTGCCGTCTATGGGGTCACACAGAGTCGGACACGACTGAAGTGACTTAGCAGCAGCAGCAGCATGCTTATCTGGATACCTGTCATTTGAACTGTTAAGATATAGTGAGCTGTTCAGTGAGAATCTAAGCTTATGTTGTACATGTTTTGAGAAAAAATTTACTTTTGCAAGTTTTAACATAACCTGATATTCCTAGGTGTAAATGAAAATGTCATACGTTACCATATCAATATTTTGTGCTCTCTTGACTTTAAAAGAAAAGAGTGAAAGCAATTCAGGCTTTTGTTTTTGCTTTTTACCTTTAATGTAATTTATGATTTTTGTGATTTATAATCTTCTTCACTGCTTCTTTAAAATTACTTAGTTCAGTGTCTTCCTTTTTCTTATCAAGGAAAAGTTGAAGCTTTGAACATGTCATCCATCAAGCACCTCGTTTATGCAGTTATTCGTTTCTTACGGGAACAAAGTCAGATGGATGCTTATACCTCAGATGAGCAAGAAAGTTTGGAAGGTAGGCACCTGTTTTCTGTGTTCATTTGTGTTATGATTATAAAGACTAAAATATCTGTAAGTCTGACTTTATGGTCTGTTGTTTCAAAATCAGAATATCTTGTCGATTTTTCAAGAAGAGATACCTTATGGTAAGGTTGTAATGTTTTCATCCTCTGAGGCTTTTTTTTTCCAGTTAACAACAAGATAAGAGGACTTTTGTTTGTTTATTGAACAACTATTATGTATCAGAACTATGCTATTCATATATAAGGAAATTTTTCTCCATGGTAACTGTTAAGCTAGTTGTTATCCCCATTCAACAGAGAAGTAAGTGAAACCCAATAGATTCAGTAATCCAACACAGCTAATATGTGACAAAGCTGAGATTTAAATCCTGGTTCTTACTCTGAAGATCCTCTCTTTTAATAGAATAGCATCCAGTTTAGAATCAATGTCTGAAAACACCTTAGTCATTATTAAAGCACTATGCAAAAGTCTAATAACTATTAATCTCTGATAACTTCCTACTGGGGGACTTGAAATAAGAGGATATCACCCTTGTTTTATGTTAGCTTTAAATATTAGATTTGGTAATCTATAAAGTTGAGCAGGACTTGGATGATAGCATCACATGTTTCCTTGACACCATCTTTTCTGCTTCATGCTTATGCATTAGAAAATTTAAATTCAGTATAACCGTAAGAAGATAGAATTTTGCAGATGGGCTCGTGGAGGTTCAGTGAGCCAGCTTCCTTGTGGCCTAAAGACTTAATTATTTCAATAAGTTAGTGCATTGGGGAGAATTTAATACATAACAGTACAATTTGAATTTTCCATCTTGAGCTGTTTCTCCTATAAAGGGGGACACATCTATTAATTTCAACAAGTACTTTCCCCTGTGAATATGCTCTAGGAAGTGGGGATGAAAATTGAGCATTTGCTCTAAATCTGCTTGCAATCTGGTGAGATAATCTTTCCAGGTGGCAGTGAGAGGAGCTTGTGATTCACAGTTGGAGATTGCCATCAGTCCATTAAGGTCTTTTTGTCCTCCTTGGTTGTTAGACCATGTGAAGATAAAGGCGACTGGTTATCTAAGGAAAATGTTGTTTATAGTTACTCTGTAGCAAACAGATAATGGAATCATTTAATTAAAGATGTTTGTTTTGTCATCAAAGGCAGTATAATACTTTTAAGGGCCTGAAAGAAAATTTTAAAAAAAGAGTTTTTTTAAAACCAAGATGTTGTGTCCTATTTTGAGGATAGTAGTCAGCCAAAAATATGTGTTTTCAGCTGTGTGTTATATATGGCAGTCAGAAATGGTGCCAATTGTTTTTGACCAACACCTATTTTTGAGTCAGTGAGTCTAATCTAACTGAACCTAAAATCACATGGTAATGTCTGCCCGCCTTCTGGACATTTAAAAAAGCTCTCGGAGGGGAACCTGAGTCTCATACTACCTTTACCGCCACGGGGAAGCTAGTGTACCACCACCAGCTTTGGACCTTGTCGTCTGACTGTGTCGCCCGCTCCTCTTAACTGTCAGCAGCTGACATCGGCCTCATGTTTTCCCTGCCGTGGCTCCTGCTCACTGTCTCTCTAACACTATGCTGTCTTCATCCTTGACGATTGTAACACGTTCATTCATAATGCTTCCAGCTCTCTCCCACTAAGTTCCTTGACCTTCGCTACTCCAGCGATCTCACCACTCTCTTGCCTGGTCCTAACCTAGACTGGTGATTCTCAGTTTGGGGTGATTTTGTAGTATTTAGAGAGCTTGGAATGGTTTTGTAGTATCTAGAGATATTTTGATTGTTATGACGGGAATGGGGCTGGTGCTGCTGACATCTAGTTGGTAGAGGTCACAAATAAAGATACCACAGATGCTCAAGATGGACCCCAACAATAAAGAGCTGTGTAGTCCAAAATATCAGTTGCCAAGGTTGAGAAACTCTTCCCTAGGCCTTGTTGTTATTCTCCATAAACTCTCTCTTAAACATTTCATTTCTGCTGCCTGGTTTTCCAACTCACTCCTTACAGAATTCATACTCCATCAGTTCTTTGACCCTACCAATACCTCCAAGCTGTTGATCCCTTACCTTTCCACACCCCTCTTCTTCTTTTTTGGCTTTCTTTTTTTTACTGGAATATAATTGCTTTACAGTGTTGTGTTGGTTTCTGCTGTACAGCAATGTGAATCAGCCATATGTATATATATATATATATATATATATATATCCACTCTCTCGAGCCTCCTTCCCACCCCGCGCCATCCCACCCATCTAGGTCATCACAGCGTACTGAGCTGAGCTCCCTGTGTTATATAGGTTCTCACTAGCTATTTATTTTACACATGGTAGTGTGTATATCAGAGAAGGCACTGGCGACCCACTCCAGTACTCTTGCCTGGAGAATCCCATGGACAGAGGGGCCTGGTGGGTTGCAGTCCATGGGATTGTGAAGAGTCAGACATGATTGGGAGACTTCATTTTCACTCTTCACTTTCATGCATTGGAGAAGGAAATGGCAACCCACTCCAGTGTTCTTACCTTGAGAATCCCAGGGACGGGGGAGGCTGGTGGGCTGCCGTCTCTGGGGTCACATGGAGTCGGACGCGACTGATGCGATGCAGCAGCAGCAGCGTGTGTATGTCACTGCTACTGTCTCAGTTTCCACCTTCTCCTTCCCCACCCCAGGTCACAAGTCCATTCTCTACATCTGTGTCTCTATTCCTGCCCTGCAAATAGGTGCATCAGTAACATTTTTCTGGATTCCATGCTGCTGCTGCTGCTAAGTCACTTCAGTCGTGTCCAACTCTGTGTGACCCCATAGACGGCAGCCCACCAGGCTCCCCCATCCCTGGGATTCTCCAGGCAAGAATACTGGAGTGGGTTGCCATTTCCTTCTCCACTAGATTCCGTATATGTGTATTAATAGACGATATTTGTTTTTCTCTTTCTGACTTACTTCATTTCCCCAGCTTAAAGTCCATGGTTGATCGTTATAATCATGCTGGTGTATATGGTGTATATGTACGCCCTTTCTTGCAAAACTCTACCTTGTTTGAGTCTGACCCTCCACCTATTCCATGCCCCTGTCTCTGTGACTGTGTTTAGATGGGATGATGCACAACCTTACTGACTAGTCCTACTTTGAATTCATGACCACAGGCCTCAAGTGAACCTTTAATGCTGCCCTCTGTTCCAAGTGCATTCACATTTGTGCTCTCCTAGACGACCACTTTAACACTTTTTCATGCCTTCTCAAAACCACAGATCTTCTCCCTTGTGCTCATTTTTTGTTGATGTCCTTGCTTCTCACTCCATCAAGAAATTGAAGTAATAAGAACATTCCATAGACTCCCTCTGCTCCATCTACCTGCCACCAACATCAATACACACATACTCTGTCTGCCTGTTACCATATACCGTGGACTAAATATTTGTGTCCTCCCAAAATTCAAATGTTGAGACCTATGGGAAGATTCCCCTGGAGAAGGAAATGGCAATCCACTCCAGTACTATTGCCTGGAACATCCCATGGACAGAGGAGCCTGGTAGGCTGCATAGTCCACGGGGTCGCAAAGTGTGATGGCTTTAAGTGGGGTCCTCGTGACGGGTTAGTGCCGCCGGAGTTCCCTCCCTCTTTCTACCATGTAAGGGCAGAGGAAGAAGGTGCTGTCTGTGAACCAGGAAGCAGGTCCTCAGCAGACATTGACTCTCCTGGCATCTGGATCTTGAACCTCCCAATCTCCAGAACTTCTGTCATAGAAGCCCGGGACACCACAGGTGAACTATGCATTGTCCTTTCTAAATGAAACCCCTCTACTTGCAGACTAGATCTCATCCTGTCTCCCCTGCTCCAGGCTCTCACTGTAGTTATTTTACCCTCCTTCACTTACACGAGCAAATTTTCAATCTCTTCTAGATCATTTCCATCAGAATATAAACTTTCTCCCTTCTTAAAAAATCAAAACCAGTAACTAATTACTCTTGCCATACTACTACCCACGGAACTGGTGCCTACTTTTTTTGTCTCCCTTTTGCTGGAAAAATTTTTGGAAGAATTGTCTACACTTGCTTTCTGCAGTTCCTTTCCTCTTCTTTCTTAAACTCACCTCAGATAGGCCTTTGCCTCCGTCTCTCCACTCATACAGGTCTCATCAAGGTCGTCAGTGATTTCTGTGATATGTAGTTCAAATGATCGGTTTTCAGGCTTCATCTCACTTGTTAGCAGTCTCTGGTAAAATTGATGATGGCTCCCGCCTTCCCTCTCCCTTCCCCCTTATACTTTATTCACTTGGCTTCCAGGATACCTCATACTCTTCTTGGTTTTCTTCTGATCTCATTGTATATTCTTTCTCTTTCTCCTTTGCTGATTCCTCTTCTTTTCCCTGGAATATACTAGGAATATACTGGTAGCTCAGCTGATGAAGAATCTGCCTGCAATGCAGGAGACCCTGGTTCGATCCTGGGTTGGGAAGATCCCCCGGAGAAGGAATAGGCTACCCATTCCAATATTCTTGGGCTTCCGTGGTGGCTCAGCTGGTAAAGAATCTGGCTGCCATGTGGGAGACCTGGGTTTGATCCCTGGATATATCCAGGGCCCAGTGCTTGATCTTCTCTTCATTATCTGCACTCACTTTGCTGGTGTTATAGTTCAGCCTCTTGGCTTTAACTATCCTTTTTTTATATGTTGATATCTGTCAAATGTATACCCTCAGCCCAGACTTTTCTTCTGAACTCCAGGCTTCTACATCCAGCTGCCTACTAGCTATCTTCATTTGTGTGTCTAACAGGCATCTCAAGTTGAATATTTCCAAAACTGAACTCCTGATCCTCCCACCCAAAATCTGTTCTGTTTCACAACTTCCCTAACTCAGTTCCCTAATTCCATCTTTTCAGTTGCTTAGGCTAAAAGTTTTCTTATCATTGTGAACGCTTCTCTTTCTCTTAGACTCTGTATCTAATTATTCAATAAATCCTGTTGGCTGTCCCTTCCAAATATATCTTGACATTTTCCCACCTCCACCAATATTAACTATGGATGGAACTAAGTACTTATTTACAGTGATGGCCTCTAAATAGTCTCTCTGCTTCCACATTTGCTGCTTCATTGACTCTTCTTAATGCAGCCACCAGTGATCCTTTAAAACAGACTATGTCAGATCTATGTCAGTTCAAAGATGCCTTCTCTTTCTCACTTGGCTTTAGTCAAATTAGCTTTCTCACTCTGAATGCACCAAATCCTCTTTCCTAAAGACTTTTGCAGGGACTTCTCTGGGGGTCAAGTGGTTAAGACTTTACCTTCCCCTGCAGGGGGTGCGGGTGGATCCCTGGTTTGGAAGCTGGGATTCTCACCTGCCTCGGGGCCAAAAAACCAAAACATAAAACAGAAGCAATGTTGTAACTAATTCAACAAAGACTTTAAAATGATCCATATCAAAATAAGTAAGAAGACGCTTACTCCTTGGAAGAAAAGTTATGACCAACCTAGATAGTATATTCAAAAGCAGAGACATTACTTTGCTGACTAAGGTCCGTCTAGTCAAGGCTATGGTTTTTCCTGTGGTCATGTATGGATGTGAGAGTTGGACTGTGAAGAAGGCTGAGCACCGCAGAATTGATGCTTTTGAACTGTGGTGTTGGAGAAGACTCTTGAGAGTCCCTTGGACTGCAAGGAGATCCAACCAGTCCATTCTGAAGGAGATCAACCCTGAGATTTCTTTGGAAGGAATAATGCTAAAGCTGAAACTCCAGTAACCTCATGCAAAGAGTTGACTCATTGGAAAAGACTCTGGTGCTGGGAGGGATTGGGGGCAGGAGGAGAAGGGGATGACAGAGGATGAGATGGCTGGATGGCATCACGGACTTGATGGACGTGAGTCTGAGTGAGCTCCAGGAGATGGTGATGAACAGGGAGGCCTGGCGTGCTGCGATTCATGGGGTCGCAAAGAGTCGGACACGACTGAACGACTGAACTGAACTGAACTGATATCAAAGTAGATAAATAAAAGACTTTTGTTACATCTGTTTTCTCTGCCTATGTTCTTCCCCTAGATAATGGTAATATCCCCATCTCCAGGTCCTCTTTTCTGAATGAGGCCTTCGCTGAGCACTCCATTAAACCTGGAGCGTGCTTCCCTCGTCTGCCTTCTGCATTCCCATCCTTTTTGCCCTGTTCTACTTTTTATTATTTTTTGTTTACAGTCTTCTTCTCCGTCTTCCAGTGGAATGACAGCCCTGAGAGGTCAGGAGTTTTTTCTGTTGACTGATATATAAAAAAGGCCTTAAAAAGGGCCTGAGACATGATAGGTGCTCAATAAATATTTGCTGAATTGAACTGATGAATCAAATCCAGTGATCCTGGGCATCCTAGTTAGTCTGTATCTTAATTTCTAATAGGTGTCAAAAGAATCAGAATTGGTGATGGCAGGTGTTTGGCATATGGAAGCTTTAGTATAAGGTGCTTCATAGATGGGATATGGTATCATTGGATAGAATTCTTTGCTTGTCCTTCTCATCATCACTATCAGACTCTTACTATTTGGTGTAAGAGTGGAGCAAACTTGTATACAAAATTTCTTTAGATTTTTATGATTTATTCCTGAAAGGAGGACCATATGTAATAATCCCTGTTTCATAAATGAGAATCTTGAGGTAAAAGTGAGATAAATTGTTTTACCCAGGTTATTAGATTTTTATTTTCTGGATTAATAAAGATAATGAGAGTCCTGAGTTCCAAGGCTGTGGTGGCTTATTTTTTTTTTTTTTACTAAACCATATGTCTCTCTAAATATGTGTTGATGTTGAACACTAAACATTTGGGCAGCAAATTTACTTATTAAAACAACTGTGCTTACTTTAATGTGGAATCTAAAACAGTCAAATGCGTAAAAACAGAGAGCATGGTGGTGGTTGCCAGTGTTGAGGTAAGAGCAAATGGGGAAGTAATGGTCAAAGGGTACAAATTTCAGCTATACTAAACAAATAAGTTCTGGAGATCTCTTCAGCAGATTTGGTAAGAGGGTCAGCCATAAAAAGGAACACATTTGAGTCAGTTCTAGTGAGGTGGATGAACCTTGTTGTACAGAGTGAAGTAAGTCAGAAAGAGGAAAACAAATGTTGCATATATATGGAGCCTAGAAAAATGGTACTGATGAGTCTATTTGCAGGACAGGAATAGAGACACAGACGTGAACAGACTTGTGGACACAGCAGAGGTGGAGAGAGTGGGACGAATTGAGAGAGTAGTGTTGAAACATGTATATTACCATATGTAAAATAGACAGCTAGTGGAAAGTTGCTGTTAACACAGGGAGCTCAACCTGGTGCTCTGTGACAACATAGCGGGGTGGAATGGGGTCG
>SJYX01009196.1:81985-97204 GCA_006410675.1 Oreotragus oreotragus | reverse complement strand
GAATGGGGTCGGGGGTGGGAGGGAGGTTCCAGAGGGACGGGACACGTGAATACTTTTGGCTGATTGATGTTGTTGTATGGCAAAAACCAACACAATATTGCAAACCAATTATCCTCTAATTAGAAATGAATTTTAAAAATTTGATAAGAGGGTAGATCTTATGTTAAGGGTTCTTAACACACACAAACACACCAGTAAAGGGGACAAGCTCATTAGAATGTGCACTTTCTTACATGTCAATCATGCTTCAATAGGGTGGTGTAAAAACAAGCAATTGTGTTTGTCTGCCTCCTTCTATTAGGGGTAAGCTTCATCATGTGGATTGTGATTTTTGTGCTAACCATTGTATCTCTGCCACCTTATAAGAGCACCTTGCACATAGTAGGTGCCGGGCAAATTTGCATACCTGAATGAGTTTTTAAAAGCCAAACTATATTCACCTAAGTAAGTACATCAGGATAATATTTAGTGGTTCCTAAATGCCAGAGACTGTTTCTCTTACTATTTTTAATCAGACTGAGAATTCTATTTTTCATATTAAAAAAAATAGTTTTTTAAAGTTGTATTCAAGATATTGGTAATGGGGAATATGTTGTTAATGACTTGCTTTAAAAAGAATATGATGTAATACACATATTGAGAAATTATATTCTAGGTAACATTTTTCTTAAAGTGAAGAAAAAGAAGCCAAGTTGTCTTCCCTCAGTAGCTGGTCTATAAACAGAAATCTCTGTGCAGCTGAACCCATTTAGTTTTCCTTATGTTCCGTGATCAAAATGCAGAATTACCACAGATTGCAGAGTGCAGATTTCTACCAGAAAAAAAAAATGTTTCTTATTTTAGATTGCTAATTTTTTTTCACTATTAAAATTTATTTCAAGTTGCAATTCAGTGCTTGGAGACAGTTTTTAAAATCAGTGCAGAAGATACACATCTAGCAGTTTCACAGCCTTTGACAGAAATGTTCACAAATTCCTTCTGTAAGGTAAGCTCTCATCCTTTTCTCATTAGTTTGGGATTATCTAAGTGTGACTACAATATTATGTTGGATTGTTAATATTTGAGGGGCCAGGCTTAGGTAATTAACTTCTTCCTGGGTATAAATAAGATAGTTAGTCCACATGGATATGATTTGGGACCTAAAAATGTAAATTTACTGTGCATTAGGTTTTTTTTTTTGAATTTATGAATATCATTTTAAAATGCTTTCTAAATATTACAATGTGTGATTCTTGAACAGGAATGAATTTAACAATTTTCCACTCCAGTTTTCTGTCCCTTCTTTTTTTTTTTAAACTAATGAAAAAAAAAAAAACAGTAAAAATAGTACTCAAATTCACGTTTACTTAGTAGTAAAACTAAGACAAAGATGGAAGTCTTCTTATTCCCAGCCTGTTGTCCATTACTTCTTTATGCTGCTGCTGCTAAGTCACTTCAGTTGTGTCCGGCTCTGTGTGAACCCATAGACGGCAGCCCACCAGGCTCCCCCGTCCCTGGGATTCTCCAGGCAAGAACACTGGAGTGGGTTGCCATTTCCTTCTCCATGCATTCAGTTTTCATATTAGTAACTCTACTCATCCTCTCACCTTCTTTTATATTTAATGATATATCTTAATTGACTTCTTAAGTCTTTTATAGTATTTGGGTGTTTTTAAATTTCTGACATCTGAATTAATGTTCCCCTAAGATGTGAAATACAAATTAAAAACAAAAATCTTAATGTTTAGGAAGAAACTGTATAAAAAAGGCATCATTATTTTGAGACAGATTTTTATCAAATTTGGCTCTTTAAACAGGGAAAGGTTCTGTGGTCAGTGTGCAAAACCAAGACTGAAATCTAAGGATGCTGATCCCTGCTTCCTGGGACTATTTACATGCTCTCTGGTTTCTGACCTTTTCAGGAAATATGGATGATAAGATTGAAAAATCTTACGGTTGGTGAAGTTTAGGGCCCCAGCAGGACCTCCCATGTGATTTTTCATTACATTTTGGTGCCACGTGAATCTCTTTTAGTATTCTCACTGTGTATTCAAGCTTCAGTACAGATTGAGGAACTCAGGAGAGGAGCTGAAGCACGCAGGGTATCTTCAGTCTGGCAGGGACATTGCTGAGAATACCACACACACTGTTTCTAGAATTCACTGGGAAGAGGTCCTTAGAGTCGCATTGAAAATGGTGATTTGGCGGTAAGCTGCTCCCTCCTTTTATACTTGGAAAAAGGATAATACAGTTACACATGAATTCATCAAATCGATGAATTCCAGTCATCTGAGAAGATGTGAGGAGCTAGTGGCATGTCTCCGTGGTGCTGTTCTCTTTGGCTTCTGTGGTTCTTTCACTGTCTGTGCTCACGGCCTCCTCTGGGAGCCCTATTTCAGAGGCTGGGCATGGCAGCGGCAGGGCTGACCTTTTCGCCAATGTGCAGAAGAGGCTTGTGCTTGAGACAGGGCTTGGATTTGCTCACTCTTTTTGCTTCTGTCATCACTGACTAGTACTGAAGAGATCAAAACTATTTTTCTTCCCGGGAAACTCAGATTGATTTTTACACTGTTTGAATAGAGCTCTTTTCTTTTTTTTTTTTTTCTATTTCTGATTGGATTTACTTGTAAAAATTTGTTGCTTACTATTTTAAATATATAGTTTCTTAAAACTGGCTCCATAGTATATCTACATGGGGTTATTTGTGGTATCAGTCCTTTCACAGTCCTATTAACAGGCGTGACTTATTGTGTAGGTGTTTGTTAGCAGGGTATGGCAGAGAAAGTCTAAAACTGGTTTGAAGCAGCAAGACTGTTACAATTAGAGAAATCACTGCCATTCCAATTGTACTTGGTTGTTATATTGGGCAGTTTATTTTTAGGATACTGTTTTCTTCCCCAGTTAAGTTTATATACTAAGTGGATTCTCTCCTTCTATATAAAGTAGGTAACACTTGTCCTCATGTTGTGGACTGCTCAGATGTTTTCATGAATATGAGAATTAATTTCCAAAGTTGTGAAACTGTGGCAATTTCATTAAAATCATTCAGAAGGATTTAGAAGACAGAATGGACTATAATCCATTTTTCAATATGCCATTTTTTGACCCCCCCAAAGTCACTTTTTCATATATAAACTGCTTAGGCTTGTTAGGAGATCTGAAATAGAAGTAACTCTAAAAGCAAGTACTGCAGGGCAGCAATGCATCTTTGAACTACACTTACATCCTGAGTAGCTGAAATAGTCAATTTTAGGTAGTGATCTCTACTTATTAATGTTCCTATTTGATTCTGTACTTTTTTATTTTAATACTTTGCTTAGAAAAACTGATTGATAAAGATTAAAAAAAATAAGAACAACTTACCTACCTTATAGTGATTTTCTACCTGTGAAGATTTGTGTATAATTAACAAAGTGTATTTCCAGTGTTAGAGCTATCAAGTTTATTGCTATTTTAGACAAAACAAAGGTAATGGTGAATGTATTTTAAATATGATACATAGGTATGTTGACTCCAAATTATGCCTTTTTGAAAATTATAAACATTTATGAACTTCAGAGTCAAGTTTAAAAACAACACAGTTTAAAAAGAATCTTTCAAAAATGGAAAAATACATTGTGTTCCTATTACTACTCAAGACGTTTCTAAGTTTTTATTTAGTTTTCATAAGCACTTTGGTTTGAACTTTATTATTGCAAAAGAGGTTTGAGGATGATAGTAGGTGCTAAAAGCAGGAATCTTATACTGTTTTTTATCTTATGAGGAATTTATGACCATTGTTTTAAAAAGTTTAAACAATATGGAATGATATAAAGAAGAGACTGAAAACTTACTTCCAAATATTCCTACTGTTAACTTTTTGTGTGTACCTTACTATTCTTTGATTTTCAGCCAGCATGTGTATGAATATTTTTGCATATATTTAAATAACAGGGTCATATTATAAATGTTTTATTGGTACCTGTGAATTTGACTTAGTAGGTTTTCTCTTAGAATATTAGCACTATATTTCTGAATTTTCACTAAACAATGCCTTGAACATATTTTTATTACTATTCTTTGTATAGCGATCCCGTTCTTGTTCATGAAGTAGGATTTCTAGATATAGTGAAAGCAAGTAAAACAAATGGATTCACAGTTGTTCACTTTTTTCTGGAAAAATTCCACATATACATTTTTCTAATAAATGTTATGTGAGGGGACTTTTCCTCTATTTCTTGTTAACACTGTTATTTAGATGGTAGATTTCATGATATGAAATTATAGATGATGTACTAAATAATGGTTAAGTCATTATTGCTGTAACTGATAGTTCTCTGGGATGACTCTATGAATGAAGTACTTTGTATTTTATTTGATTTCAGAATGACATTCTGCCTCTCTCAAACTCAGTGCCTGAAGATATGGGAAAAGCTGACCAATTAAAAGATGAAGGTAAATGTTTCATAGAAAAATTACTTATTTATTCAGCAGTGCTAGGGAAAGTGACTA
The DNA here is from genome assembly GCA_006410675.1 of Oreotragus oreotragus. Taxonomy (NCBI): domain Eukaryota; kingdom Metazoa; phylum Chordata; class Mammalia; order Artiodactyla; family Bovidae; genus Oreotragus; species Oreotragus oreotragus. The sequence goes on along the minus strand of SJYX01009196.1, from coordinate 92,734 downwards.
TGAACTGGTAAGATTCTGGTTTATACTGCCAAGACTGGATTGTCATACGTCCTCGTGGCGTTTGTGCAACAGAAATGAATGTGATAGGGAAGAGGCCTGAACATACAGAATAGCTTGTGAAAGATCCAAGTATGGCTTGTTTCAAGAGAAGCAGGTCTGTTGTGAGGAAAACTTGCAAAACAAATCACTTAAGGGGTGATTCTTGTACCTGCGTTTGCTATGTGTACTCTAGGATCCCACGGGGAAGGCAATGGCACCCCACCCCAGTACTCTTGCCTGGAAAATCCAATGGACGGAGGAGCCTGGTGGGCTGCAGTCCATGGGGTCGCTAACAGTCGGACAGACTGAGCGACTTCACTTTCACTTTTCTCTTTCATGCATTGGAGAAGGAAATGGCGACCCACTCCAGTATTCTTGCCTGGAGAATCCCAGGGATGGGGGAGCCTGGTGGGCTGCCGTCTGTGGGGTCACACAGAGTCGGACACGACTGAAGTGACTTAGCAGCAGCAGCAGCAGGATCCCAAAGTATGCTAAATAAAAGACATGAAAATGGTTTTCAATATTGTTTTTAACTTTCCTGTATTTAGTGTTTTTGAGTTCATTGACATGTGTTAATGTATGTATATGGCACTTAAGAGTTTATTAGCTAGCATGTTTGATTACTGTGTTATTAAATTTTCTAATAGTGGCTATAGAAAGTATGAACGTGAAAGTGTTAGTTGCTCAGTCATGTCTGACTCTTTGTGACCCCATGGATTGTAGCCTGCCAGGATCCTCTGTCCATGGAATTCTCCAGGCAAGAATACTGGAGTACCCACTCCAGTATTTCCTTCTCCAGAGGATCTTCCTGACCTGGGGATTGAACCTGTGTCTCCCATGTTGCAGGCAGATTCTTAACCATCTGAGCCACAAGGGAAGCTATTGGAGCATACTTGATTTTTATATAAATAAGTCAGCATTGAGAATCTGGGTTCAATTTTTCTGTCATGGTCAGTTATGTTAAGCTATAGAGGCAAGCCAGGTCAGGCCTATAAGATTTGTAGTAAGGAGCCGTTGGGCAGAGTCCTAATCTTCACCAGGGAATGAGAGTCAGAAAAGACCCTGTCCAATGGGCACAGAGTTATTAGGGAATTTGTAATGTTCAGAAGCTGTACAAAAATGTTTTTATTTTCTGGCCTTTTTTTTTTTTTAGTTCATACTCTGAATAGAACAGTTGAGTTTTTATTTAAAAAATTAAAAAACAAAACAAAACAAAAAAATAAAAAATAAAAAATCAGTTGGTGTCTAAAAAGCAGATAGGAAAAAGAATATGCTTTTCCCATTTTTCAAGCATGGTTCTCTCTATTAGGTCTATAAATTACACTATATCAGTGTTTTTAATGGCTGCATAGCGTTTCTTGATACTGTGTGACCGTGATTTACTTACCTAGACAGATAATTTTTTAATCCTAAGTAACACTGTCTTTGTATCTTTGTCTATATTTACTTTCACTATTGTGTGATTATCTTCTTTGGATTACATTAGAAAGTGCCATGTTCAGTTTTCAATTTTTTATTTTCTCTAAGAAATCTTATTACTACAGTGACTTAAAATTTTAGAATTAGGACTTTCATAAATTACCCGTAGAATAAAGTAACAGTCAGATCCTCATTGCCGTTTGAGTTACAGTGTTCCCCAATGACGGAATTTAAACTATCTAGATACAAATGCATTTTCATATATTATTCTAATCGAAGCAATTTAATCTAATTTTTTTTCCTTCCACGTAGACTTTTGTAGTGTGTGAAATCCTCAGTGATGTATATTATGTGCTTTGCTGAACATTTTACTTTTGCGGCTCTCTTGCATTAGCTCTAGTACTAAATGGCAAACTGAAGTTTTATTTTTTGTCCCTCACATTTACTCCATGTGCATGGCAGAACACTGGGAGTCTGCATTTCCTCGAGTTTGTTTTGATATAATGAATGTTAGTACTTTGAGGGTTGGAAGGAGCTGCAGAGTGAGGCTTATTTACCGTGGCGGCATGGTAGACTGAATTACTTAACTGCTTTCACCTCTAACCAAAAGCTCCTATCCTTTGCTTTTCCCTAGGACCTGTCACATCTAAGACACGTTACCCATAAAGTTGAAGCAGCTGTCATACAGATTTTGCTATTCATGTGAAAACAGATGGCTGTGGTAGACAGTCAAGCATAGTTATTCCATACTGCATGTTATACCTACCTGTATTGATCAAGGTTTCTAGCTAGCTAGTACCTTCCCAGAAGGTTGCTTTCAAATATTTTTGTGTGCTTTGCTGCTGAAAAGCTGCAATAAGATCAGACAAAGCCAGTAAGTGTTCATTGCTGTCATTCCCTGCCTTGTTACAGAAGTAAAGACATATCTCAAAGGGTTGTCTTAAGGAATAAAGGAGACAGGAGAGTACTGTGTCTAAGTGTGCTGTGCAGTACCTAGTTATAGGTATCTTCACAAATATCTGTGTCCTGAGTTTTTGTATATTGAATATTTTTGACTTGACTCTTTTTATCGTTAATATCACTATCTATCTAGATAGACATATAGATACATTTTAGTATCTATACACTTGATGTGGCTTATGGGAAAAGACATACTATAGATTTTAATACAACCCAAGAGAGGTCATGCCAAGACACAAAGATCCAACAAAAAGAAAATCCCCATAACCCAGAAAATTTAAATCTTTTACACAGAACACGCTAATCTATTTTAAGTACTGAGTAGTTAAAGTACTAATGTTGTTAATTTCTTACTCAATCATAAAAACTATGTAATCCTTTTCTCTTCCTTAGAGGCTTGATACTTATTTCTTATGGAAGGTGGGATTTAAATTAATTTTTTGACTTTTAAAGGAAAGCTTTAATGAGCTATAATTAACATACCACATGATACACTGTGACATGTCTGAATTCATTGGTTTCTAGTAGATTAACAGAGCTGTGTAGCCATCACTACAACTAAAGAACGTTTTTGTCATCCCAAAGAGAAATCATGTAGAAATCACTTAATATTCATTTAGCAATCATTCTTTATATCCGCTTCTGCTTCTAAATTTGCAGTAACTTTTGTATGATTTTAGATGTCTTTCCTTTAATCTTCCTGTTCTCTGCAAATTTACATACTTCTTCCATTAAGCATGTAATGATCTGTTTAAAAAAAAGGGCTAATAGGAGAGCTCCTAGTTTAGAAATAACTGGAAGAAATAATAGAGGCTTTTGTTATATAAAGCCTTCCTTCTAATCCCAGTGTTTTAAAAATTTCCGTTTTTGAGAATCGGTTATTATAAGTGAGCATACCACTTTTTTTCTGTTTAATGGAATACAGAAGATAGCCACGGGAAATCCCTTATTTTGCTGAGCAGTTGTTAACGTAGCTAAATTGTTGCCAGATGTATCTGCAGATGCCCTCCCTGAAGATCAGTATCCTGTGGGCTAGCTGTGGTATCTGAAATGCTGTCTTTCTAGAAATTAATCTCCCGTAATCCCCTTTAGAAAAGAATCTATCTCTGAAAAGGATAACACATAAAAAAAAATATTATCTGCCAATAACATATTGACACAGTTAGTTTTTCTAGCTTACCCCCACAGCATGTTCGGAGGGCTTGCTCATTAGCAGGTATGTTTTGACAGGGAAGGAATGGAGAACCAGGTCCAGACTGAGATAGTGATTGTAGAGGGTGGTCCGTCTGGAAGGGGATTGGGCAGCTCTAAAAGGGAAGAGGGAGATGAAGATAAGGAAAGTGAGAAGAGATTAGATTTTGCCAAGAGATAATCATTTACTGTAGCATTTACTCACTTATTGAAGTCTGGTTTTGTAAGATATTCAAACGTTAATATTTTTGAAAGACTCTGCAGTTCAAAATCATTCAAATACATTGAAGGAGTATCAGCTCTATGCTGCTGCTGCTGCTAAGTCGCTTCAGTCGTGTCCAAATCTGTGCGACCCCAGAGACGGCAGCCCACCAGGCTCCCCCATCCCTGGGATTCTCCAGGCAAAAACACTAGAGTGGGTTGCCATTTCCTTCTCCAGTGCATGAAAGTGAAAAGTGAAAGTGAAGTCGCTCAGTTGTGTCTGACTCCTAGCGACCCCATGGACTGCAGCCTAGCAGGCTCCTCCATCCATGGGATTTTCCAGGCGAGAGTACTGGAGTGGGGTGCCACTGCCTTCTCCATCAGCTGTATAGTACTATATAAAATTTATCTCCAGTGTGACTGAAAAATCATGTTATTGTCCTTCATATTACTGTAATTTTTTATGATTAAAATTTATCTTCCAGGCTTTACATTTTTTCCTATATATTGTACTTACTGTACCTGTTGATTATTTTGTTTTAGGCAATAATCACATGAAAGAAGAAAATTATGCTGCTGCAGTGGATTGTTACACACAGGCAATAGAATTGGATTCAAATAATGCAGTTTATTATTGTAACAGGTAAACTAGCATGATTGTGGCAGGTTTACAGTTCTTAAAACATTTATATTAATAACTCTGAAAGAGTCCTTTATAACTCTGAAAATTTGTTTTTTTATTTAGAAAACTTTGAAAGTTTAGAAACGTATAAAGAAGCGAGAAAATAAACTCATAAATTTACCACTTACAGGCAACTGCTGTTACTAATAACCTTTTGGCATATGTTGTTTGATGTAAGTGTAATCAATTTCAGGTTCATCTTTTATTCACTGGGCATATCACAAACATGCCCTTAGTTTGTTTAAATCCTCCATAAACATTATTTAAATAGATATGAATTAGTCTCCTATTACTTCCTAATCTTTTTTATAGTTCCAGTACCTTTCATTGTGGCTGGCAAACAAACAGGACTATTTTTTAATAAATGGATGAATGTACCTTACTTTGCTTAACTCCTGACCTACTGATGAACATTGAAATTGTCCATTTTCTCCCAGTACTATACAGCTACAATGAACATCTTTATTTCTAAAATTATTTTCTGGACTTAAGATTTTCTCGACTTTGGATCTATCCTTGGAAATGTACTCAGTTGGTCTAACAATATATAAAAGTATGGAAAATGTTAAAAAAAATTTGTTGATGCTAATTTCAAAATTATTTCAGCTTCTTTGAAAATATTTGAAAATTCTTTTCCTCCCCTAGGATATATGAATGTGTCTGTTTTTACCACACCCTTATCAGCACTGTGTATTTGAATTAGTATTTATTATTACTAATTTAATATTACTTTTGCTTTAAGAGTGTTGTCATTTACATTTTATTACTGGTGAGGCTGGACATTTTTCAGATGTTGGCCATTTGTGGGTTTCCCCCCCTCTAAATTATCTATTTGTATCTGTGGCAGGCCTCAGGCTGTTTGACCTCAGATTTGAGTCTTTCCTTCTCTGTTCTTTCCTTTTTCACGAGGGTTTGACCACTATGGTCTGCATTTCCTAGGCTCCTTTCACACCTCTGTGTTCAGTCATGCAAGTTACTGGCAGGAAGAGCAGAAGGAAGGGACAAGGGAAAAAGAAGTCCCCTCTTTTTCCATCAGGGGCTTCATCCAGCAGAGGCTGCTTCTCTTCCTTGTCTCCTGATCCCACCTAAGATATCTGCTGTGGTCCCAGCTTGGGCCAGGTGACTTTGGGTTTTGGGCTGTGTCCTCTGTTCAGTCTTATTGATGGTAGTGGCTTCCTGCTGTTGCTAATCTCTGGATTCCTGCACAACACCCTGTTAGGTATCTCAGCTCTTCTATTAGCCATGCAATGAATTCCCTGCACTAAATTATTTTGTTTTAGGTATTAAAATTCCAATAGAACTTTCTGCAGTGATGGAAATGTTCTGTATCTGCATTGTCCAGGAGAGTAGCCACTAATTATAGTAGCTGTTGAGCACTGGGAATGTGGCTAGTGCAATGGAGAAACTAAAATTTTAATGGTTAATTAATTTAAGACCAAGAGTTGGACACTACTGAGTGACTGAACTGAATTTAAGCTGAGTTTAAATTTATTTAAATTTAAATAGGCATATGTGACTGGTACTTTGCATTATGTTGTCTGGGCTTCCCTGGTGGCTCAGATGGTAAAAGAATCTGCCTGCAATGTAGGAGAACCAGATTTGAACCCTGAATTTAATTCAGATGACCATTATATCTACTACTGTGGGCAAGAATCGTCTAGAAGAAATGGAGTAGCCCTGCCAGTCAACAAAAGAGTCCAGAATGCAGTACTTGGGTGCAGTCTCAAAAGCAACAGAATGATCATGGTTCATTTCCAAGGCAAACCATTCAGCATCAAAGTAATCCAAGTCTATGACCCAACCACTAATGCTGAAGAAGCTGAAGTTGAACAGTTCTGTGAAGACTGACAAGACCTTCTAGAAGTAACACCAAAAAAAAAAAAAGATGTCCTTTCATCATAGGGGGCTGGGGTGCAAATGTAAGAAGTCAAGAGATACCTGAAGTAATAGGCAACTTTGGCCTTGGAGTACAAAATGAAGCAGGGCAAAGGCTAACAGAAATTTTGCCAAGAGATCACACTGGTCATAGCAAACATCCTCTTCCAAAAACACAAGAGACAGCTCTACACATGGTCAGTACCAAACGGTCAATACCAAAATCAGATTGATTATATTTGTAGCCAAAGATGGAGAAGCTCTATACAGTCAGCCAAAACAAGACCTGGAGCTGGCTGTGGCTCAGTTCATGAGCTCCTTCTTGCAAAATTCAGACTTAAATTGAAGATAGTAGGGAAAACCACTGGGCCTTTCAGGTATGACCTAAATCAAAGGCGACAAATAGATTCAAGGGATTATATCTGATAGACAGAGTGCCTAAAGAACTAAGAACGGAGGTTCATAGCATTGTACAGGAGGGGGTGACCAAAACCATCCATGAGAAGAAGAAATGCAAGAAGGCAAAGTGGCTGTCTCAGGAGGCCATACAAATAGCTGAAAAAAGAAGTGAAAGGCAAAGGAGAAAGGGAAAGACATACCCAACTGAAAGCAGAGTTCCAGAGAATAGCAAGGCGAGATAAGAAAGCCTTACATTAACAATGCAAAGAAATAGAGGAAAGCAATAGAATGAGAAGGACTAGAGATCTATTCAAGAAAATTGGAGATGTCAAGGGAACATTTCATGCAAAGATGCGCACAATAAAGGACAGAAATGGCAAGGACCTAACAGAAGCAAAGATATTAAGAAGAGGTGGCAAGGATACACAGAAGAACTATACCAAAAAGTTCTTTTTTTTTTTTTATGTCTGATCTTATTTATTTGTTACTCTTAGAACATCTCATTTTTGACTGGACTCAGAAGTAGAAGCTCTCAGAGAGGACAGCCTCCGTCTCTTGGCAATCTATTCCTGCCGTTTTTCTTTGGCCTCCTTCATTCTCTTGGCCAAAAGTTTAGCATATTCTGCAGCCTCTTTATTTTTCTTAGTACGCTGTTTCTTCAGAGCACTATGCTGGCATTTGTGTTGCAGAACTCGTGGAGTCACGAGACGCTGAATCTTGGGTGCTTTAATCCTAGGTTTCTTACTGTCTTTGTTTAGGGGCGTTTGCACAATATATTGGCAGACATCATCTTCTTTAGAGAGATTGAAAAGTTTGCAGGTTCTGCTAGCTCTTTTGGGACCCAGGTGACGAGGCACTGTAGTATCAGTGAGTCCAGGAATATCCTTGTCCTCTTTTTTCACGATGACTAAATTGAAAACACTCAGACTGGCATCCACAATGCAACCCCGTACAGATTTGCGTTTTCTCTCTCCAGTCCTCCTTGGTCTGTAACAGGAATGCCCCTTACTCAGTAGCAGGCGAACTCGGCCATCGGTCAAGACACTCTGCTTCATGGGGAAACCCTGCTTATCGTTCCCACCACTGATTCAGACCACATAACCCTTCCATTCTTCATCCAGAGCATCAGCAGCAACTTCTGTGGCCATATGCTTCTTGAAGAAGGTACGAAATTTTCATTCATCATCCACTTCAATGAGCTTCTGGCAGCCAGTGGCTGGGAAAGAGATGTTCAGCTTCATTCTGAAGCAGCTGACAGAGGCACCATGAAAAAAAGAGCTTAAAAGTTCTTAATAACCCTGATAACCACGATGATGTGGTCACTCACCTAGAGCCAGACATCCTGAAATGTGAAGTCAAGCATTACTATGAACAAAGCTAGCAGAGGTGATGGAATTCCAGTTGAGCTATTTCAAATCCTAAAAGATGATGCTGTGAAAGTATTGCACTCAGAATACCAGCAAATATGGAAAACTCAGTGGTGGCCACAGGACTGGAAAAGGTCAGTTTTCATTCCAATCCCAAAGAAAGGCAATGCCAAAGAATGTGCAAACTGCTGTACAGTTGCACTTATTTCACATGCTAGCAAGGTTATGCTCAAAATCCTATAAGCTAGGCTTCAGCAGTATGTTAACCAAGAGCTTCCAGATATACAAACTGGATTTAGAAAAGGCAGAGGGACCAGAGATCAAATTGCCAACATCAGTTGGAACATAGAAAAAGCAAGGGAATTCCAGAGAAACATCTGTTTCATTCATATGCTAAAGCTTTTGCATGAATTACAACAAAGTGTGGAAAATTCTTCAAGGGATGGGAATACCAGACCACCTTACTTGTCTCCTGAGAAACCTGTATGCAGGTCAAGAAGCAGCAGTTAGAACTGGACATGAAACAACAGACTGGTTCAAAATTGGGAAATGAGTACGTCAAGGCTGAATATTGTCACCCTGCTTATTTAACTTATATGCAGAGTACATCATGAGAAAAGCCAGTCTGCGTGAATTACAGGCTGGGATCAAGATTGCTGGGAGAAATGTCAATAACCTCAGATATGCAGATGACACCACTCTGATGGCAGAAAGCAGAGAGGAACTAAAGAGTCTCTTGATGAGGGTAAAAGAGGAGTGTTTAAAAGCTGACTTAAAACTCAACATTCAAAAAATTAAGATCATGGGACATCTGTTCCCATCACTTCATGGCAAATAGATGGGGAAAAAGTGAAAACAGTGGCAAATTTTATTTTCTTGGGCTCCAAAATCACTGTAGACAGTGACTGCAGCCATGATATTAAAAGATACTTGCTCCTTGGAAGAAAAGCTATGACAAACTTAGTCAGTGTATTAAAAAGCAGAGACATCACTTTGCCAACAAAGGTCCGATAATCAAAGCAACTACTGGTTTTTCCAGTAGTCATGTACAGATGTGAGAACTGGAGTATAAAGAAGGCTAACACCAAAGAATTGATGCTTTCCAATTGCGGTGCTGGAGAAGACTCGGGAGTTCCTTGGACAGCAACAGATCAAACCATTCAATCCTAAAGGAAATCAACCCTGAATATTCACTGGAAGGACTAATGGTGAAGCTGAAGCGCCAGTACTTTGGCCACGTGATGTGAAGAGACAACTCACTGGACAAGACCTTGATGCAGGGTAGGATTGGAGGCAAAAGGAGAAGTAGGCAGCAGATGGTTAGATAGCATCACCAGTGCTCATGAATTTGAGCAAATTCTGGAAAACAGTGAAAGTCAGGGAAGGCTGACATTCCGTAGTCCATGGGATTGCAGTCGGACACGGCCCAGTGACTGAAGAAGAGCAACAGCAACATTGTGACTTCTGGCTGCCGTATTGGACACTGTGGCTGTGCATTAAGGCTAAAACCTCTTTATCCTAACTGCACAGCTTATTGTTTGCCTTTTAATGTTGTTCACATGTAAAAGTTTTAAATATTTATATAGTTCAGTTCAGTCACTCAGTCGTGTCCGACTCTTTGCGACCCCATGAATCACTGCATGCCAGGCCTCCCTGTATAGAGTTTCTCCATCTTTGGCTGCAAAGAATATAATCAATCTGATTTTGGTGTTGACCATCTGGTGATGTCCATGTGTAGAGTCTTCTCTTGTGTTGTTGGAAGAGGGTGTTTGCTATGACCAGTGCATTTTCTTGGCAAAACTCTATTAGTCTTTGCCCTGCTTCATTCCTCATTCCAGGGTCAAATTTGCCTGTTACTCCATGTGTTTCTTGACTTCCTACTTTTGCATTCCAGTCCCCTATAATGAAAAGGACATCTTTTTTGGGTGTTAGTTCTAAAAGGTCTTATAGGTCTTCATAGAACCGTTCAACTTCAGCTTCTTCAGCGTTCCTGGTTGGGGCGTAGACTTGGATTACCGTGATATTGAATGGTTTGCCTTGGAGATGAACAAGGCAAACTTTTTTGAGACTGCATACAAGTACTGCATTTCGGACACTGTTGCTGACCATGATGGCTACTCCATTTCTTCTGAGGGATTCCTGCCCGCAGTAGTAGATATAATGATCATCTGAGTTAAATTCACCCATTCCAGTCCATTTTAGTTCACTGATTCCTAGAATGTCGACATTCACCCTTGCCATCTCTTGTTTGACCACTTCCAATTTGCCTTGATTCATGGACCTGACAGTCCAGGTTCCTATGCAGTACTGCTCTTCACAGCATCGGACCTAAATCAAATCCCTTATGATTATACAGTGGAAGTGAGAAATAGATTTAAGGGCCTAGATCTGATAGATAGAGTGCCTGATGAACTATGGAATGAGGTTCATGACATTGTACAGGAGACAGGGATCAAGACCATCCCCATGGAAAAGAAATCCAAAAAAGCAAAATGGCTGTCTGAGGAGGCCTTACAAATAGCTGTGAAAGGAAGAGAAGCGAAAAGCCAAGGAGAAAAGGAAAGATATAAGCATCTGAATGCAGAGTTCCAAAGAATAGCAAGAAGAGATAAGAAA
>SJYX01009196.1:16013-79535 GCA_006410675.1 Oreotragus oreotragus | reverse complement strand
TTCCAAAGAAAGGCAATGCCAAAGAATGCTCAAACTACCGCACAATTGCACTCATCTCACACGCTAGTAAAGTAATGCTCAAAATTCTCCAAGCCAGGCTTCAGCAATATGTGAACTGTGAACTTCCAGATATTCAAGCTGGTTTTAGAAAAGGCAGAGGGACCAGAGATCGAATTGCCAACATCTGCTGGATCATGGAAAAAGCAAGAGAGTTCCAGAAAAACATCTATTTCTGCTTTCTTGACTATGCCAAAGCCTTTGACTGTGTGGATCACAATAAACTGTGGAAAATTCTGAAAGAGATGAGACTACCAGACCACCTGACCTGCCTCTTGAGAAATCTGTATGCAGGTCAGGAAGCAACAGAACTGGACATGGAACAACAGACTGGTTCCAAATAGGAAAAGGAGTACGTCAGGGCTGTATACTATCACCCTGCTTATTTAACTTCTATGCAGAGTACATCATGAAAAACGCTGGACTGGAAGAAACAAGCTGGAATCAAGATTGCTGTGAGAAATATCAAGAACCTCAGATATGCTGATGACACCAACCTTAGGTGTTGCCTGGTGTGCTGCGATTCATGGGGTTGCAGAGTCGGACTCGACTGAGCGACTGAACTGAACTGAACTGAGGCCTCCCTGTCCGTCACCAACTCCCGGACCATGTCCATCCCAAACTCATGTCCATCGAGTCGGTGATACCATCCAGCCACATCATCCTCTGTCGTCCCCTTCTCCTACTGCCCCCAATCCTTCCCAGCATCAGGGTCTTTTCCAGTGAGTCAGGTCTTTGCATTAGGTAGCCAAAGTATTGGAGTTTCAGCTTGAATATCAGTCCTTCCAATGAACACCCAGGACTGATCTGCTTTAGAATGGACTGGTTGGATCTCCTTGCAGTCCAAGGGACTCTCAAGAGTCTTCTCCAACACCACAGTTCAAAAGCATCAATTCTTCGGCACTCGGCTTTCTTCATAGTCCAACTCTCACATCCATACATGAGCACTGGAAACATATTTGTGTTTTTCTTTTGAATTTTATTACAGTGTTTTTAGGCTGACAGCTCTGTTTACAGACTTGGCAGATAACGTCTAGTTTCTTATTTTTCTTTTACATTTAAATTTTATCATGCCAAGTCTATTTTGGTCACTGGTATAACCATTTGAATCATCTGAAGCTTTTCATGACTGAGATTTATAAAAATTACCTTTTATTATTGAAGTATTGGACTCGAAAGCAGTCTTTATGTTAATTTGGTCCAATCTTTCATTGAGTTTTTTTTTTTTTTTAATCATACTTAGGGTATTCATACTCTTCTGATATGTCTGTTCTCCTCCACCTTTTCTTTTGTGGTTATTTCTGTTAGGAAATTCTTCCTTGTTGATGCTGATTTTGTTTTCCCTGTAGCTTCTGTAGCTTCTCTCAATTGACTTTATTTTTATTCTAATGGCAGTTACAGAATAACTGATTCTTCTTTTTCATGACGGTACCCTTACGTTTTTGAATTTTGTTACTATCCTCATTTGAGTTCTTTTCTCCACATCAAATGTTCACAGCTTCTTCAATCTTACTTCACATCGTTTTGCTTTAAAGCTTGCACTTTTGCTCTAAACTTTTCCAATTTACCTGTATCTGTTACTCTGTACTTCCCAGAAGTTAACATATCTGGCATTGGCTTGAGTAAAACAGTCTTCTAGGAGTCTCATTTAATCTACCTCTATAAAACACTATATATTAGTGTTTTGTAGCATTCTTTATTAAATTTATATTTTGCTTTTGGCTTATTGAATCCTGTCCTCCTTTTTCATACATTCTATCCTGCCACTCAGTAGTATATTCATTTGACAGGTTCTTGCCCAGCACCTGCCGTGCACCAGTGTTATCTCAGGAGGTAAAGTTGGTTGTTTGGACTCAAATACAGGATCTTATATTTTGTCCCTATAGAATTTTATCTCGTTCTAGTGTTCTGTTTACATGTTCCTTAACCGTTTGGGATGATTTGTAATGTATTTGCTTTTGGTCCTAGCTTCATGTCACCTACAAACTTGAGAAGAGCACCATATATTACATTGTGTGAGTTACAGAGCCAGCTAGGGGAGCGGTTGTGGGGAAGTAGTTAAGAACGGGGGTTCTAACCCACAATCTTTGAATTCTACTTTCTGGCTCTTCCACTTACATGTATGTGACTTTGAGCAAATTACCCTAACATCTTAGTTTCCCCATTGGTAAAATTGTAGATAATAGTATTTATCTTATCATATTGTTGTAGAGATTAAATAGTTAGTACATGTGAAGTGCTAGAATGGTGTCTAGTAAAGAGTATTGTTCACAGCAATAGCTATTATCATTATTGTTTATGTAATCTGGGGATTTGCTTTAATCAGAATATGAAGAGAGATCTAAATTTATCAGGATCCAAATATCTTGTCAGTTATTTTTCTCTGAGTGACCAGTCTGGTAGTAATCCTGCTAAAATAGAAAAGAAATGATTTTAGTCTTATAGGACTTGTTCTGAATTAATCTAGTGGGTTTTTTTCCATTTTGGGGGGATCTCAAACATTTTTAGTGAAAATATATGAAATTGAAAATTTACAGTGAATATCCATATGTCCACAACAAGATTTTGCCAGTAATATTTTAGTTTACTCGCTGTATCCCATCTATTCATCTATTTGTGCCTCTCTTATTCTTGATGCATTTCAAGGTAAACTGCAGCTGTTGGTGTACTTCTCCCTTAAATATTTTAATATGCATATCATTAAGTAGAGTTAAGTATTTTATATTCTTTTCTTTTGAGGTAAAATTTACATGCAATAAAAAGCACAAATCTTAACTGTATCTTCACTGAGTATTGACAGGTGCATCCACCTATATAACTCAACACTTCTGTCATGATAGTGAAAATTACCACCAGCCCGGGAAGCTCCACCTGGCCTTCAGAGTCAGGTGCCTAAAACACTCGCTGGAGAAAACTATTGTTTTTCCATAGACAATATTTATCTCTGGTAGAATCTCATAAAAAAGGAATCATACCATACATACTCTTGTGTATGAGACCTTTTTTGATCAACATAATGGTTTTGGCATTCAGCTCCATTGTTGCATGGCTCTTTCTTTTTAACTACTGAGGATTGGTTCTTTGAATGCATCACAGTTTGTCTAGGCATTTTCCTACTCATAGGCACCTGGGCCACCTTTAATTGTTGTTGTTGTTTTTGTACTGTCCAGCATTTATAGTTACCTTTGGGAGAGTTGGATCCATAACGAATTTCATCTGGCCATACCGAAAGCCTACATTTTCTCTCTCCACAAAAAATTAACTCTGCTTTTATTTGCATTTTATTTTTTGTAATCAGATGACTGGACAGGTTTTCATTCAGCATATGAAATCTTCAAATAAATACATTTAATACTGTCACAGAATGTTATGACCAGATATAAATGTTAACGGAAAATAGATTATTTATAGAGCTCAGTTACGCATATACTCTTAACCATAAATACGATGAATTGCAGGCAAAATAAATCATTTATTTTTAATGAGATTACCATTTGTTAATAGTTATATGTTCACTAGTTCTGTAATAGGAGAAGTTCTTGACAGTTCCCATCTTGCATTTCATTTAATTATTGTTAAATTGAGATGAATAATTATGCTCCTTTTTTGCATTTGAGTAGTATCTTCTTCCTTGAGAAGTTCAGTAATAGTGTATGAAATTTAATATTAAATAATTAGAAAACTTTATTTGTATTTTTATTACAAATATGAAAGCTTTAGGATTTTTTTACACTCTGGTGGCTATAAATATCTCAGTAGCCTGTAGTCTTGCCAACTACTCCTTGCCATTTTTCTCAGCCAGCTGACTGCCAGAAGTTGGAAGCTCAGAATAGCAGGTCTAAATCTTTCTTCTGATATTCATTTTCACTCTTTATTATTAATCAAAATATTGTTTACATGTTAAACTTGCTAGAATGAACTAAAGTTTACTTTTTAATAAAAGTGATTTTTTCATATGTTAGAAAACAACCATTTGGTATATTTCTTAAGCATGTCTTTGTTTTCTAGACTTAATTGTCTACTTGGGGCCTTTTAGGATTCTAATGTGGAGAAGGCAATGGCACCCTACTCCAGTACTCTTGCCTGGAAAATCCCATGGACGGAGGAGCCTGCTAGGCTGCAGTCCATGGGGTCGCTGAGGGTTGGACACGACTGAGCGACTTCGCTTTCACTTTTCATTTTCATGCATTGAAGAAGGAAATGGCAACCCACTCCAGTGTTCTTGCCTGAAGAATCCCAGGGACGGGGGAGCCTGGTGGGCTGCCGTCTATGGGGTTGCACAGATTCGGACACGACTGAAGCAACTTCACAGCAGCAAGATTCTAATGATGCTTAAGGCTCAGCTCGGATACCAGGAAAACATGAGTCCTTTCTTGAAAACCTATGATTTTGTTTTACTTTTTTGTCTATATTCCTAGCACTTACCATGATGTATAACACTTACATAAGTTTATCATATATGTTCTGCCTTGTAATTATATGCATGCATGCATGGTCAGTCGCTTCAGTTGTGTCCGACTCTTTGCGATCCTATGGACTATAGCCCACAAGACCCCTCTGTCCATGGGATTCTGCAGGCAAGAATATGGGCATGGATTTCCATGCCCTCCTCCAGGGGATTTTCCCAACCCAGGGATCGAACTAGCATCTCCTCTGTCTCCTGCATTGCAGGCGGATTCTTTACCACTGAGCCACCAGGGAAGCCTCAATTATATGCATACTTATTTACTTCAGCTGAGGGGCAAATATTGTATCTTGTATCTATTTGTTTACCCTATAGTACTCAGCACTGTATCTCACCAGAGTTTAGCCAGCTTTTGTCAGATGCATGGAAGACGTACAAGAAATATAAGGAATTTCCAGTGATGTTGTAGTGACCAGACACTTAGATTAACACTTGTATACATAAAAGAGCAAATGATTTACAGGTCTAAAACATTTCCAAGTACTTTATAATATGAAATGGTATTTCATATGAAACTGGCTAGTTTTCTATTTTCCATCCCTGAAGAGTACAGATCTTTCTCAACTTGCGATGTTACATCGCAGTAAACTTGGAAATGTCATAAGTTGAAGATGCATTCAATACACTTAATTTACAGACCCATTTTAGCCTGGCCTGCCTTAAACATGCTCAGAACACTTATATCAGTCTCACAGTTGGGTAGACTCATCTAAGACAAAGCCTATTTTATAGTCAAAGTGTTGGGTGTCTTGTGTAATTTATTGAATACTGAACTGCAAGTGATAAAGTAGAATGACTGCATGGGTACAGAATGGTTGTAAGTTTATCAGCTGTTTACCCTCATGACCACAGGGTTGACTGGGAGCTGAAGCTTGCTGTCACTGCCCAGGGTTACAAGGGAGTTTCATATCACATATCAGTAGCCCAGGAAAGGGTCAAAATTCAAAATCTGAAGTATGGTTTCTACTGTATGGGTATTGCTTTTGCCCCATTGTAAAGTCAAAAATTGGAAACCATGGTAAATCAGGGGCCATCAGTATTCTTACAGGTCTTTTTGTTTGTACAGCCTCATGGCTAAGTAATTACCTTACCCAGAGTTGTGTCATGTTTTGGGGATGGGTACCGGGTTGAATGACTGAAGCATTAAATGAAATTAAAATATTGGAAAAGAGAAGGAGCATGATGGAAAAAAATGATCGGGAAGGCCTCTCACATGATGGGAATTTGAGTTGAAGGTAGATTTGATGGACAGGTAGAACAAGGGTAAACAGAGGAGAGGGGAATGTATTTTATGTTGGAGAGCATAGTTTAACAGGAAAATTAGAAAGCCTCAGGTTGTTGTACAAGGAATGCTTAGAGACAGCATGAGCTCCCAGAAAGATGGAAACGGATCACCACATTGTTATAAGTTTTGTTTTCTTCCACCTCCATAAGCAGCATGTGGGACTTGGAATTAAAAATATCAGGAAGGAGAAGGAGCATGATGGAGAAAATTTATCTGGAAGTCCTCTCACTTGATGAGAATTTGAGTTGCAGGTGGATTTGATGGTTTGTTGAATTTGGAGTTGAATCTCAGTTAAGCCATTAACTATCTGTGTGACCTTGGGTAGCCTTACTAAACCGTTTTGAGCCTCAATATCCTCACTTGTAAAAGAGAGGTAATACTAACCATTTCATAGAGTAGTTGTAAGGGGTAAATATATACACACACATACGTATATATAGTTATAGGCTTTCAATATTTGTTTCTTTCAAAAACAGTATAATTCTTAGCTGTAAGAATAGGTTTTTGCTATAACTTCAGTTCAGTTCAGTTCAGTTCAGTCACTCAGTCGTGTCCAACTCTTTGCGACCCCATGAATTGCAGCACGCCAGGCCTCCCTGTCCATCACCAACTCCCGGAGTTCACTCAACTTGTGTCCATCGAGTCAGTGATGCCATCCAGCCATCTCATCCTTTGTCGTCCCCTTCTTCTCCTGCCCCCAATCCCTCCCAGCATCAAAGTCTTTTCCAATGAGTCAACTCTTCGCATGAGGTGGCCAAAGTACTAGAGTTTCAGCTTTAGCATCATTCCTTCCAAAGAAATCCCAGGGTTGATCTCCTTCAGAATGGACTGGTTGGATCTCCTTGCAATCCAAGGTACTCTCAGGAGTCTTCTCCAACACCACAGTTCAAAAGCATCAATTCTTCAGTGCTCAGCCTTCTTTACAGTCCAATTCTCACATCCATACATGACTACTGGAAAAACCATAGCCTTGACTAGACGGACCTTAGTCGGCAAAGTAATGTCTCTGCTTTTGAATATGCTATCTAGGTTGGTCATAACTTTTCTTCCAAGGAGTAAGCGTCTTTTAATTTCATCGCTGCAGTCACCATCTGCAGTGATTTAGGAGCCCCCCAAAATAAAGTCTGACACTGTTACCACTGTTTCTCCATCTATTTCCCATGGAGTGATGGGACTGGATGCCATGATCTTTGTTTTCTGAATGTTGAGCTTTAAGCCAACTTTTTCACTCTCCTCTTTCACTTTCATCAAGAGGCTTTTTACTTCCTCTTCACTTTCTGNAGGCCCCCCCCCCAACAAAATAAAGTCTGACACTGTTTCCACTGTTTCTCCATCTGTTTCCCATGGAGTGAAATTACTGTTGTCCAACAATGGCATGCATTCATGAGCTTCCTCCTGAATCAGCTATATGTAATTTTATTTGTTATCACTCAGGAAGACTTTAAGCACAGAAGCATATTTCCTTTACGGAAGGATACACTGTTCATTTATCTTACATTAAAGGAGCCAAGGGCTTCCCAAGTGGTGCGAGTGGTAAAGAACCTGCCTACCAATGCAGGAAACATAATGAGATGAGGGTTCAGTCCCCGGGTTGGGAAGATCCCTTAGAGGAGGAAATGGCAGTCCACTCCAGTATTCTTGCCTGGAGAATCCCATGGACAGAGGAGTTTGGTGGGCTACGGTCCATAGGGTCACAAAAACAATCAGATATGACTGAAGAGATGTAGCAAAGGAACAAAACTATGACAAGAACACATGAGGTGAAATAACTTCTCTCAGTCAATAGGCATGCTCTGATGTGTAAGGTGGGATCAAAATTGGGCTCCCCAACCTTGGCACTGTTGGTGTGTTGGACCAGATAATTTCCTGTGTGTGGCAGGGGCTTTTGCTCTACATTGCAGGAGGTTTAGTGTGGTTCCTGACAGTCATTCACTATATGCCTGTAGCACCCCTCTGCCAGTTGTGACAAATAAAAATGTCTCTAGACAACAGAACAATATCTCAGGGATCTAGACATTTGCTCAAAAGAGAGGGAGGTAGGAAGAGGTGAAAGCAGGCAAACGCTGATCCTGGGGTTAATCCATTACAGTCAAAACTGCTGTCAAGATAAGTAACATTTCCAGTCTAGCCATCCTTGACAGCTACTTCCTCTTGAGAACCTTCTCTTTCATTGTGACAGTCCCTGGTCTTAAGGAATGCAACTGTCTGTAACTCAAGAAAGAGAGGCGTCAAACTGGGGGCTATTTAGAACTTCAGGTATGGTCTGGAAAGAAGACTTTAAGATGCAGTGGGATTAAGAACAGCTTTGGGTTTTCTTAATTCCACATGCCTTCTTTTCTCTTTCCTTTCAACCCATTCTCTTTTTAGATGACAAGCATGTCCATAATTAAAATCAATCAGGCTCCCGTCAATTCCATTACTCTACAAAACCTATTTCCTCCTTAGTGGTGTTAATACTGGTTAAGCTCAGTTTACATGAACTGCATCAGAAGGATGATAAGAATCTTGTGATAAAAATTTATATGAATATATTGCATGTGAAGACAAGCAATCGCTTTTCTATCTTGAGATATTAAAATTCCAAATTGAAAATATAATGGGGTAGTCTTTTTGAAAACATTCCATAGACTAGCTGCCATGTAACATCACAAGGAAGCACAAATGGGTTAGGAGAGATTTTAAGAGGTCAAGAAATCCAAATTCAATGCAAACAAGATCTAAATAAGGATCCATGATTTACATTGTGACTTTCAAAATCATTCTTTACTTTGGGAGCATATGAGATGCCTTCATCTCAGATGCTGGGTGAAAAAATTCATCTCATATGCTGAAAAAATTCAAGTCAGCTTTGCTGCTATGTAAAAAAAAAGAAGTCATTAGTGTATATATTTTTTTGATTTTGCATGTCCCAAAGCTTTAGGGATAAACAAACAAACCACCCCCACCAACAAAAACCTGCTCTTTTCCAGTAGCCTGAACAAATCTCCAGGCTTTCTTCAGTGGGAAAGCCCAGTGGAAAGCTGTCTTAGTTTGACACACAGTATGAATTTACTTTTCCAGTTCTTGAGCCTACTTTTTTTCTTCTTTCTTCAAGTAATACCAAGTAATACCAATACACTTCCATTTTCTCTTCATATGTTCCTACCTCCTTTCAGCTCCAGAAAGACAGGCATCTATCCAGGCTCTTGATGACCTATGAGATCTATAAATTGGTTTATTTGGTATCTTCAGAGTATAAGGCAAAGAATAGCCTAAGTTCCTTTTAGGGAGGAGGGCAAGAGATCCCCCCTTTTTTTTTTTTGTCCTGACCCATGCGGACTCAGTTTAGGCAAGTTCATCCTACAAATATGTTTTTTTTTTTTTTTTAACTTTCTAAATTCAATATGTTGACATTTGCAGACATTTGAATGTTATTATTTTTCCTGAGAAACTGACATTTCTCAGTTTACAGATTTGCTACTTGTTGCTATTAAAAAGCATTGCATAAGCTTCCTTTGTAACATTAGTCTAGCACCTCAATATAAAGCAATAAAATTACTGCATACAAAAGACAACATTTTGATAAATAAATCCATCCTAATATAGTTTTATCATGTCTACAAAATTAAATTCTACACATTTAGTCTTAGAAGAAACTTGGGTCTGATTTTTATATCATTTACTTTTCTTAGCAAAACCCTTCAAATGGAAAATGAGTTTGAAAAAAATGTGTACGTCTTAAAGCACTTTGGGTTTTTCACATATACAGTTTTCCAAACTCTCAGTTAAAAGCTGAAGGTCTCATATGGGAAGAGGGAAATCCAGATACAAAGCATTCAAAGCTAACTGACTAATCAGATAAACCTTCGTGAGACTCTGGACATTCCAGGAACATGTCTGGAAACTATCTCAATTACCAGATTCCCAAGTAATGAAATGTTTGGGCATGCTCCTTCCTGGATTTTTGCTGACTCACGTTTTTCTTCCCAGTAACACCGTTCTTCTATCTCCCCTCACATCCCCAATGAAGGCCTCCCTCCTGGCCTTCACTCAGTCGTGTCTCTGAGTTGATGTTCATTGCACGAAGGAAAAAGGTTTTACAGTAATGAGATCTGGGGCATCAAAGAGCTGCTGCAAGGTAGAAATGAGAGGTGGCTGCCCTGTCACTCACTCGCTACATCCTGCCAGCATTCCCAAGGCACAGGACTCAGGTGGCCCTGACAAGGTCTAAGTCTTTGCCCATGATGGACTTTCAGTGTTGTCTGCAAAAGGTTAGGATTCTTTACTGCTAAATCCATGAATGTAAAGGAAATTCTGGAAAAAGACTATTTCAGAAGAAGTGAGATTTTCCTCCTCCTTCTTTCTTTCCTCCTACCCCCGCTCCCACCGCAGTTTCCCTTCTCAAAGGGGTAGGCAGGAGAGATGGTGGGTGAGAATGTGGACTTTGGAGCTGACTTGCCTGTTACTCTACACTTACCAGCTGTTTTACCTTTGGCAACCTGTTTAACTTCTCTGTGACTGAGTTTGTTCATCTGTAAAACCTATCTCTCGGAGGTTGTTGTAAGGATTAGTTGAGTTAATATGTACAAAACTAGCAGTATCTAGCACCAAGTAAGTACTGACTGGGAAAAAAAAAAGTTCCTATTGTATAGCAGGTGGATTATGCAGGATATTCTGTGTACATGGACAATACAACCCCCGCCTTATTTGTTCCTAGTCCAAGCCCTACTAGACGTAGAGATAGCACTTCTGATTCCCAGTCTCAACCTCACAGGAGAGAAAATGTAATTTTCTTGGTGGCTTGGTGGCTCAGAGTGTAAAAAAATTTGCCTGCAGTGCAGGAGACCTGGGTTTGATTCCTGGGTGGAGAAGATACTCTGGAGAAGGGATGGTGACCCACTCCAGAGAAAATGTAATTTTCTTCGTCCCTTAGTGGCTCAGACTCTAAAAAATAAATAAATAAATAAATCTGCCTGCAATGTAGGAGACTTAGGTTCAATTCCTGTGTTGAGAAGATCCTCTGGAAAAGGGAATGGTTACCCGCTCCAGTATTCTTGCCTGGAGAATTCCATGGACAGAGGAGCCTCTTTGCGACCCCTCTACAGTCCATGGGATCACAAAGAGCTGGTTGTGACTGAGCAACTAACACTTTCACTTTGTAATGGGACTCCCCTACAAGTCTGAACCTCTGTAACCATGAGACCAAGACTCTTTAGTACATACATTGGTTTAGGGATCCACCTACTAGAAAATCTAAAGAGACAGATTTTCTTCTCCAGGGGATTTTCCTGACTCAGGGATGGAACCTGGGTGTCCTGCACTGCAGGCAAATTCTTTGCTGACTGAACCACCAGGGAACCCTCTCTGCTACCTAGAGGCCAGTACTTTTGGAAGCAAAGAGACTTGGCTTCCCAGTTGTGTTTTAGGATGGGAGTTGAAACCTATGGAATGTGATCAACAGCAAAATGCTTAGCAAAGAAATCCCTGATGCTAAAGTAAATTTATTAAATGTGAGTTCCTCTATTTCTCAGATAATGAAATCATTTGTTATGGCAAACAAGCTTATTTATGAGCATGTTTATTTGCGATATCATATTTTGTGTGTGTTATAATTGAATATGCATGGCTGAACTGATTTTTGGCACAGACACTAGAAATTTGGAGTTTACATGCTCCTTTTTCTACTAACAAAGCAGATGGTTGGAGCTATTGTTTTCAATGGAGCATGTTTTATTTAATGTTAGAATTAAGATATAAATTCTTCATCAATCTAACACTAATTTTCTTTTTTGGCAAGTGCTCCTAACTTAGCAGATTCACTTGTCACTATGATTTGATTTGGGAACCTGGAAAGTAGGGGTGATAGTTTTACAAAGTCATTGTAAGAGAATAACAGCTGGCTAAGCCTGGCTCTCATATTTCATATTTCTTGAAACATGCTGTAGAGTTTAAAACTGAAATACAAAGGATGATGACAATTATTTATTCCATAAATATTTGATGGTAGGACTCTCTGTAGTATATTTATTCAGAAACTAATGGAATATAGATCCAATGCCTGAGCCTCTTCAAATTGCTGTTCTAGCAACTTGAACCAAATAGCATGTGAAGAAACTCAAAGATATTCTTTTTAAAAATTGTCTTCTTAATCTATTCACTAATGAATATTTTGCTTCTCATCGTCTTCAGGATTTATTTTTTCCATTTCCTTTCTTTGTCATCTAGTCACAAAGCCTATTTTTCTATCATCTTGGGTTCTTTGGCAGTAATTCTACTTCTTTCCTACTCAGTACTGCTTTAGAAAGCACCTTAGTTTGCCACAATAAAAGAAATTAAGCAAGAAACATGCTTCAGTTGTTTAAAGTTATATTAGCATAAGAACCACACAACTTCTTAGCATGGCAGCTTTCTAGCTTTCCAGTTTCCAATGCAATTTAGAGTAGTAAATTTGAAAACATAAATGGATCTTATCCATTAAAAACCAAATATGATGAGGACATTGTGCTTGTAAGTTGAAACCAGTATCAAATTTTTTAAAAAATATTTAATATTTAAATATCTTAAAATCAGCTTTTATTAGAGTTTCAGATACATAAAAATAGGATTTGAAATGCAAGCATTTCCATTAAAAATTATAAATATAGTACATGCTATCTTAACCATTTTCTAGTTTTGTGTATAGTTATAGTTATGATATAGTATAGGAAGGAGGTGAATGATTGGATAATGTTGATAATGATGATTTAGTATCAGGTAGTGATATAAATCTCATGCTAGTTGTGTAGATTTTATATGCTGAACTTTGAAAAAAAATTTTGACTGTGTCAAAGGATTTTCTGGAATATTCTAAAAAGAAAAATCATTCAAATGTCTGTGAATGTTAGCCATCTGTAACCACCTATCGCTCTTCTGAACTCCCATAACACTGTATTTGTACCTTGATTACCATACTTATCACTTTATTCCTTGTGTTATAGTTCTTAATATCTTAGCTCCCCCAGCAGCCTATAAACTCTATGAAGTCATGATATAGATCTAATTTATCTTTGAATGCTCCATAACACCTATCCCAGAAGTCAATAAATGCTTATGGAATGAGTGGATGAAGGAGAATAACAGATGATGTTATTTTTATATCACTACTCCATAATTAATATTGACAAATTCATATAGGCTTGTGGGAGTCAAAATGAAGGAAAGACTTCAAAACCACCAGACAACCTTTTACTTTATCTGGGATCATGGACTCTGCATGGATACAAAGCAAAGAAAGTCATCCTTGAAAAAAAAAAGTCTTCTTAAAATAGAGGTTTGCTATCTAAATCTCCTTTAATTCCTTGGGTTCAATCTTATAAAAGCACTCTCCTTGATGTTTAATCATTCCAAATCCCATAATAATAACTTGGGAAAAGATAAATGGTCACAGAAAACACAGAGGACGGTAGAATTATAAGTCTATCATTAGGAAGATTTGACCTGGTTATAAAACTCATTCATGGAAACATCGTGGTTAGAATTGATACAAAGCCACTCACCTCTACACTTGCTTTAAGATGCAAACAGGAAACAGTGAGAAATGCCTTTACACTAAGCAAAGGACAACCATAATTCCTAAGTTATTTAATTTAAAGCAGATGTTTTCATAGACACGTCTGATATTGTAATTGCTTTTACGTTTGTTTGGATGTTTGTGCTCAGAGAAGAAAAAGATATTGGAGGAAAAATAGGCAAAATGTTTTATGTGTGTTTGCATTTCTTAGGAAATTTGCAATTCTGTTAAGGCATGGAAATACTTAACTGTTAATCAATAAAATTCTTCCAGACTCATTACACTGACCTTGTCTCTCTATCTTTTTTTTTTTTGGGGGGGGGGGTGGTCTCAGATTTGACAGCTGTAGCAGAGATTGTGGTTTGCATGAAAAGTCTTTCTTTTTAAATGTCCATGTATCTACAAATGTAAAACTTCAGAATTTTAAAGTATGATAAAAAAATTTTTGTTACTTTATAGGTTTTGATTTAATTTATTTTAGAAGCTTCACCCTTCTTTTGATAGTAGCTGACGGATCCAATCCCGTTCCCATATGCTTCCTGCTATTTTAAAAGAAACAGTACACAATTGCCTCAGAGAAGCACCATGTGTTTCTGAAGTGTGAATCTGAAAACCATCCATCTGGTCATGCTGGCATCTTCCTGAATTGTATGTGATTGAAAGAAATGTATTCAACATTTTGCAACTCTTTGGCTAGATGAGGAAGCTAATAGGAAAAAAAGATTTTTTTCATCTCCATTTATTGAAAATCAACCCTTCAGCCTGGAATACCTTGCCTACCCTTCTACCTGGCTGACCCCATTATCCATCGAGATCCAAATCTCATGCTTTCTCTTTTGTGAAATTCTCTGTAACTCTAAGCTCTGTATTGTTTGCACAACTCTATTCATACTGAATAGAAATGAAATCCTCATGCAAATACTTATTTACTTAAATTAACATTATTTTTAAAATATTGATTCTTCTGTAATCCATGAACTCTTAAAAAGGAAGGCAAATGATCTTCAATGCAATTTATTGATTATATGACAAAATATGTAAATATTCCAGATTCTAGTCTAGAAGCTGCAGAGATAGAGTTGAATAAACAGAGATCATTTTTCTCTATATAGATTACAATCTATCTACCCAAAGAAAAAATTGAGTAATTAATTACACTTAAATGTGAAGTTCAGTGAGGAGATGACTACATCCATAACCTCATGTAAAGAAAAATTAACTTGGAAGTTTAACCTCTTAAAGGTTGCTCCTAGTATTAATAACTTTTGTATGACATAAATACTAGATCGATTTTCTACACTGGTGGAATCATTGGATAGATCAGTAATATACATGCCTCATGAAGGTAATGAATAGTCCCTGAATTATGGGGTAAGCATAGTGCTAGTTTTATAGATATATAATTTTATGATGCATTTGTTAGCCCTCTATGCTAAAGTTACTTCATGCTTTTGAAACTTAAATAATTTAACTTAGAAGTAATTTAACTCCTAACAGTCAGATTTTTTTCAGTTCTTTAAGAAGCAGGTAGGTCATATTGAATCATTATAGTTTCAAATATTAATATGTGATATTAAAATATGTCAGTATGTCAATTAAAAAGCATGATTAATTATGGTAAACTAAGAAAGTGAGACATCCTGCCACAAAACACTAAGGGTAGGATCTTCCTATATTTGGACCACATTGACATACACAACTGGATCAATTGTTAAAAAGAACAATTCAGTAAAAAGACTCAGTCCATACAATTTTGGTTAAATTGATAGTCACAGCTTTCATTAATGAAATAATCTGTTTCTGCCCTAAATGGGGACACCTTGATAATGGCTTCTACTAGAGATCAAATTCCTCAAGGGGAAACCATCATCTCTGCTTCTTTTGAATTTCATCACAAGAATTCAACAAAAAAAAGGACAAGAATTCTGCATTGAGTGAAACTTACTGAAGGTTGAATAAATCAACTTTGACCCTCTTTTCATACTATTTAATATTAATACGAGGGCTTCCCTGGTGGCTCAGCAGTAAAGAATTTGCTGGTAATGCAGGAGATCTGACTTTGATTCCTGGTTGGGAAGATCCCCCGGAGGAGTGCGTGGTAACTCACTCCAGTTTTCTTGCCTGGAGGATCCCATGGACAGAGGAGCCTGACCGGCTATAGTCCATAGGGTCACAAAGAGTCGGAAATGACTGAAGCAACTGAGCACGCACGCATGCACACAATATTAAAATGAAATAAATTTAATCAATACACATTGTTTTAGGCATTCTCTGCTCTCTGCACTCTTTCTTATCATGGAAGCTCTTTTGCTCTACGAACCCTGGAATAGAATGAAAGTACTTTAGAGGAGAACAGTACTGAATAAGATGGGCTTCAGGCACATTTTAGAAAACTAGTGATCTGTGCGCTGTTGTTAGGAAAGACTGCCTGTTCATTGGCAGAGATAAGGAAAAAAAGAGGTGGTTTTGCAAGAGTAACATGGGAGAAGCATAAGAAGTTACATGGATAGGAGGAAAAACAGAGATATGAATATCAGCTCAGTTCAGTTCCGTTTAGTCGATCAGTCGTGGCAGACTCTTTGCGACCCCATGGACTGCAGCACGCCAGGCTAGAGGGCAGTGATATTTAAGAAGTTGGGTTTTTAACTTCCTGTGAAAGGAAGCAGTTACTTTTAATTTTTTTTTAAAGTTGTACATTAGAAATAAATTTCAAATCCAAATTATTGTCCAACCATATTGAGTACATTTGCTACTCGGTTCTGTTTTGAGAAAGCTCCACTGAAAGTTGTGTGATCTTAGTGTAATGAAGAAGAGAAAAAGAAACCTTGAAAATCTCTCACTCTGTCATGACTGGGCTGAGGGCAGATGACTCAGTGTGAATTCAAGTTAAATCATTTAACCTTTTTCTCTTACTCAACCCATCTGGGGAGCTGAAACACAAGCATTTCACCATGAAACAGATGGTGCACTAAAGCTAAATTGTCCCAGATTAGAAAAGAAGAAGAGAAATGTGTTGTAAGTGCTAAAAGAACCAAACGTGGAAGAAGACCAAGGAATGAAAGAACAGAGCTATAAACTGGATCAAATTTTTTCCTGTGTAGAAAATAATGTAAGTACTTAAAAAATAAGCCCTGTGAAATGATCTGGGGACAAAGTAAAATGTTTCCTCAGCACCATATGTGTAAAGGTGATCATTATCAATGGTTATGTATGGAAATAAAATGCTCTCTGTTGGTACAGAATTCTGTGTTCATTTACCTATCTGTCTCAGAAAACAAGTATGATTCCTTTAGAGTATTTTTTTTGTTGTTATTTATTTGATATCTGTGAAAGTAATACTAATAACATTTCTTGAGAAAATGTGACCCATCTGATTATACCTCTGATGAAATTTATCACTAGTTGACAAATTTAAAATATTTCTAGTTGGCCTAGAATAATTATGTTTTCTAATCTATTCTTACTCTGTCTATGTATTATATATTTGCCTACATATGTGTGTATTTATGTTAGTATATATATATATACACACACACATATATATATACATTATTCTAATTTGATTGTATATGAAAGAGTATTACATTCAAATCTATGTATATGCCAGTACTCTTACATCTGTCATATTTTATGGGAGAAGACGTGTACTGTTGCAGTGAAAGTAAAGATATGTTGATGAATAAAGTAGAACATAATAGAAAGTAGAAATATTTCCTGGCTGGTTGTGATAAACTCAGGGGAAGTTAGCTTACTATTTAAAAGACATAGTTCATAGATGAGGCTAAATGTGAAACCCAGGAAATTCACATTGCAGAAACCAGATGCCATAGACTAGAAACCCAGATTGGAATTTAGGCCCAGGACTGCCTCCAAGGGTAGGTGGCATTGTGGGTCATACAAACCAGTGTTGCCTTTGATGGGGAGCCTTGGTCCTCTTAGACGGTGGATATTGATTTCTCCATCATTATGTCTAGAGTGAAAGTGAAAGTGTTAGTGGCTCAGTTGTGTCTGACTCTGCAGCCCGTGGACTGTAGCCTGCCAGGCTCCGCTGTCATGGGATTCCTAGGGAAGAATACTGGAGTGGGTTGCCACAGCCTCCTCCAGGGGATCTTCCAGACCAAGGGATCAAACCCAGGTCTCCAGCATTGCGGGCAGATTCTTGACCATCTGAGCCCCCAGGGAATCTCTAGAGTTACCTTCATATAGTTTTCTTTCTGAACGAAATACAGAACATAAATTCCTCTGTATCTAGTACTGAATTTTTTCCCTTTCCCCGCTAGACTAATCCTGAGATATGTCATGTAATCTGGGTTCCACATAGATTAAGAATATTTTCAAATCCTTTATCATGACCAGAAGTACATCATGACTGACAGTAGTTAAGCAGTCAGGCTCACTTAAGAACAGTGCATTTACATTCTTTTACTGATGGTGTGTAATGGAATTTGCTGAGTATAAACTCATATAAACACTTTAAAATCATTTCTACTCTCTCCATAAATCTAGCATAAAAGCATCTGGTGCTGTGTCTATAATTAACATTAAAAATAACTAGTGTTGTTTTATAAAGTCATTGTTATCATTTCTCTCTGAGCATCAATTCTCTATATATTCAAATCACACAAGCTGTTCCCTGTCCTCACTGCACGGCAAGAACCGCAACCAAAACAATGAATGTAATTTGAACACGTCACAAAATTCCAATTGGTGGCTTCAAGTTTTATGTGTTCCATAGTTACACGAACGTTATAACTCTCAGTGGCTGGGAAGAGTCTCCAAATAGGTGAAAGATATGAAAAAAACATTTCCTTAAAGGAAAATCCTCTAGATTACTGCCTAAGCTGAAACTTTATTTCAACTCTGCTGCAGTATAGTAAAGGCTTCCCTGGTATCTCAGCTGGTAAAGAATCCATCTCCAAGGCAGAGACCCCGGTTCAATTCCTAGGTTGGGAAGATCCCCTGGAGAAGGGATAAACTACTGACTCCAGTATTCTTGGGCTTCCCTGGTGGCTCAGATGGTGAAGAATCCACCTTCAATGCGGGAGACCTGGGTTTGACTCCTGGGTTGGGAAGATGCCCTGGAGGAGGGCATGGCAACCCACTCCAGTATTTTTGCCTGGAGGATCCCCAGGGACAGGGGAGCCTGGTAGGCTATAGTCCATGGGGTTGCAAAGAGTCAGACATCACAGAAACTAAGCACAGTACGGCACATAGTATAATGCATTTAAGTTACAACATTTTAGAATAGATAACCAAACTTATGGCCACTAAGATGACTGATGGTTTTATCAAATGAGAAAGCGTGAATCTTCCTGGGTGTCAGGTAGTGGTTGACAGCATACTCTTAGCACACCATGAAGAAAGAAAGGGAACACTTTTGCTATATCTTCTATTTCTTAGGCACCATGTTGAAAATGTTACTTGCTCAGTCATGTCTGATTCTTTTGTGACCCCGTGGACTATAGCCTGCCGAGCTCCTCTGTTTACCCAGACAAGAATACTGCAATGGGTTGTCTTTTCCTTTTCCAGGGAATATTCCTGACCCAAGGATCGAACATGGGTCTCCTGCATCTTAGGCAGACTCTTTACCATCTGAGCCAACAGGGAAGCATTTTAATACCACATGCTTACTCCTTGGAAGGAAAGTTATGACCAACCTAGACAGCATATTCAAAAGCAGAAACATTACTTTGTCAACAAAGGTCCATCTAGTCAAGGCTATGGTTTTTCCAGTGGTCATGTATGGACGTGAGAGTTGGACTGTGAAGAAAGCTGAGTGCTGAAGAATTGATGCTTTTGAACTGTGGTGTTGGAGAAGACTCTTGAGAGTCCCTTGGACTGCAAGGAGATCCAACCAGTCCATTCTGAAGGAGATCAGTCCTGGGTGTTCATTGGAAGGACTGATGCTAAAGCTGAAACTCCAATATTTTGGTCACCTCATGCGAAGAGTTGACTCATTGGGAAAGACTCTGTTGCTGGGAGGGATTGGGGGCAGGAGGAGAAGGGGACAACAGAGGATGAGATGGCTGGATGGCATCACTGACTCAATGGACATGGGTTTGGGTGGACTCCAGGANCGAAGAGTTGACTCATTGGAAAAGACTCTGATGCTGGGAGGGACTAGGGGCAGGAGAAGGGAAAGACAGGATAAGATAGCTGGATGGCATCACCAACTTGATGCATGTGAGTTTGGGTGAACTCCGGGTATTGATGATGGACATGGAGGCCTGGTGTCCTGCAATTCATAGGGTCTCAAAGAGTCAGACACGACTGAGCGACTGAACTGAGCTGACAGGGTTTTTGAGGATTAAATGAAATGGTATATGTAGCAGGCAGGGGCTATTGCATCCTAGACAGAAAAATACTAGTTTTTCTTTCCTATCTTTGATTCCTTTCTCATGAGAATATTCGCACAGCTCAGCTCTTTATGTATCTCGTGAAGACTAAGTAAAATTAAATTTCCTCACAGTACCTCACAAGAGAAGAGAATTAATTTTAAAAGATGCTTTGGGAGAATTACTTAAGTACACTCAACTGTAACTATAGAATTCAAATCCTAAGTAAGTAAAAACAATTTAATCAAAATTAAGTTGTATAATGGGATTGGAAATAGCTCCATCAAGCTGTAAGGACAGTTGTTTCATTTAGACTTCATGGTATTGCTTACTGGGTATACTTGTTCTTGTCTCATCCTGCCNGGAGAATTACTTAAGTACACTCAACTGTAACTATAGAATTCAAATCCTAAGTAAGTAAAAACAATTTAATCAAAATTAAGTTGTATAATGGGATTGGAAATAGCTCCATCAAGCTGTAAGGACAGTTGTTTCATTTAGACTTCATGGTATTGCTTACTGGGTATACTTGTTCTTGTCTCATCCTGCCATGGTCCAGCCCCAGTGGATCCAGGCTGATTCGAAGGGGAGACGGAGTAGGCAAGGAAAAAACTTCATTTATTTATAAATATAAGATTAGATTAGGAAGAAATAGTGTACTGGGAAAATTAAGTGGAGAAAAGAGGCTGAATAACTTGGTTTACGTGGAAAGACAATAAAGTTCCAGACAAGGAACTTGCACCATCTACGTTAGGCCACCGGCATCCATTTGAATATCGGAGAGTGCCCCGCCTTGGGCTCCCTCGCTTATGGATCTTAGAAGCTGGGGCAAGTAAGTAGACATGGCGAGCCTCCACGCCCCAGATGGGAATTCAGCCAGAAAGACAATAAAGTTCCAGACAAGGAACTTGCACCATCTACGTTAGGCCACTGGCATCCATTTGAATATCGGAGAGTGCCCCGCCTTGGGCTCCCTCGCTTATGGATCTTAGAAGCTGGGGCAAGTAAGTAGACATGGCGAGCCTCCACGCCCCAGATGGGAATTCAGCCTGAATATAAAGTAAAGAGGAGACACGGGGGAAACCAGTCCTTCCAATGACTTGACCGGCCTCTATTGTCTAGAAATGCCTTTTATACCATTTTGATTGTACATAGAAATTAAGGGGTAGTATGAAATTATGCAGTGTTAGCAGCCCAGACACTTATCAAAACCAGGCTTTTCTCTGTGCATACCTAGTTGTATACACAAGTCTTAGGTGATTTACATCATCTTCCAGCCAAAAGGGCCAATTAACANTGGAAGTTTTGGCCACAGCAATCAGAGCAGAAAAAGAAATAAAAGGAATCCAAATTGGAAAAGAAGAAGTAAAACTCTCACTGTTTGCAGATGACATGATCCTCTACATAGAAAACCCTAAAGACTCCACCAGAAAATTACTAGAGCTAATCAATGAATATAGTAAAGTTGCAGGATATAAAATCAACACACAGAAATCCCTTGCATTCCTATACACTAATAATGAGAAAGTAGAAAACGAAATTAAGGAAACAATTCCATTCACCATTGCAACGAAAAGAATAAAATACTTAGGAATATATCTACCTAAAGAAACTAAAGACTTATATATAGAAAACTATAAAACACTGATGAAAGAAATCAAAGAGGACACTAATAGATGGAGAAATATACCATGTTCATGGATTGGAAGAATCAATATAGTGAAAATGAATATATTACCCAAAGCAATCTACAGATTCAATGCAATCCCTATCAAGCTACCAGCGGTATTTTTCACAGAACTAGAACAAATAATTTCAAGATTTGTATGGAAATACAAAAAACCTCGAATAGCCATTCTTTCTTTCTGGGTCTGATTCTCTGTGCTTTATTCCCTGTTACCAGTATCTGAAGGTAAATATCAGGGAATCTTCCTCTTTGTTTTTATCATTCACCTCCCAAGTAGCTCATTTGCTCCTTCCTTCTTTTGCATCCAAATTCTTAACTTTTGCTAAACTAGTACACTAGTAACTGCAGTTGGCTTTCCAGTTCCATTCTCTACTCCAGTCTTCTGCCAAAGGATTGTTCTAAAATAGGAAATTAATCATCCAACTCTTGCTTTGTGTTCACTAGTTCCAAATTACCAACATGATCAAATTTGAGCTTCTCTGAATGACGCTTCAGGTCTTTTATAGTATAGGCTCTCTCTTTTCTTTTAACTTTATTATCCTCACTTTTCTTACCCCATCCTTCTTCTTTATTCTCTATGCACATGTAATGTGAAATTTACTGACTTCCTAAAAATGCTATGTTGGGATATCTCTGCATGCTTTTATGTGCTCCTTCCTCTGCATAGGATATTTCCTGCCTTATGTAATTGGTCAAATGCTAGTCATCCTTCAAAACCCTGTTAAATGTTGCATATTTTAGAAAGACTTTTCTTAGTTTCTTCTCTCCTCAACCTCCCTTCTCTGCCATGGCCTATGGAGTGGTGCTGTCCAATATGGTAGTTCCTAGCCACATTTGGCTATTCAAATATAAGTTAATTACAATTAGTAAAATAAAATGTACAATTCCTTAATTGCACTAACATGTTCAAATGTTCTTTAGTCATATGTGGCTAGGGACTTCTGTATTGGGCAGCACTTGTCTATTATAGAAACTTCTGTTAGACAGAAAGTACTTGTCTATTATAGAAAGTTCTGTTAGACAGCTCTGCATAGGGTTAACCATACCTTACTCTATGTTATCTGTTCTTTTGGCATTTCCATTGTTGCACTTACCATATTGTTTATTTATTTACATATCTATTTCTCTATTAGAGAGTGAATGATTAGAGGGCAAAGATATATCCTCTCCATTTCTGTATATTTGATTTTGAGCTGTGTTAACATATTGTAAGTATTCAACAAAATTTTTGAGTTGAATTGATTCAGTGAATTTTACAAAGCAGAATTGCCTCTATTTGAAGACTTCTAATGGTGAGACAGTCACATGGCAGCATATTGCATATATTCATAAATAATATTTATTATATATAGTATTTGTATTTATGTTTATTAGGTAAATGAATATAAACCAATTTAAACTTCCTTCTAGTTAATGAACATCTGCATATGTCTACCCTAGAGACAACAGTAGCTAACGTTTTGCCGTGTTTCCTTCCTCTCTCTTTGTCTTTTTTTCTCTAGAGGTGTATGTACACACACAGAAGTTTCTTGCTGATCCTAAATTGTTCAGTTGTATTTCCTATGAATAAGATATACTCTGTATAACTATCATGTCATTCACATGTAAGAAAATTAGCATTAATATTGAAATTTCTTCAATTGTTCCCCAAATACCATCTGTAGCTATGTTTTTGATTCAGAATCCAATCAAGAATCATGTATTGCTTTTTTTTTTAATGTCACTTCAGTCTCTTTTAATCTGGAAAGTATCCCTGTCTTTTTTGATTGTGTTTCATGACAGATTTTTTCCAAAGAGTTAAGCCAGTGATCTTACGGAATGTAGCATGTTCTCAATATGTGTGATTGCTTCCTCATGATTAAATTTAGGTTACATTTTGACATCAAGCCTACATAAATAAATCTGTATACCATTTATTACATTATATTAGGAGGCCCATAATTTCAAGCAGTCCTGTTGATAGTGATTCTGAGTTTGATATCTTAAGGTGGTGACTACCATGCCTTTCTATTACTCTCTCTCTCTCTCTTTTTTTTTTTTAAATTTTGACTGTGCCGGGTCTTAGTTGTGGCATGTGGGATCTAGTTCCTTGACCAGGGATCGAACGTGGGTCCCCTGCATTGGAAGTGCAGAGTCTTAGCCACTTGACTACCAGGGAAGTCCCTCTATTACTCCTTCATACTTAAAAATATGGGGTGCTTCCTCAAGATAGCTGAGTACAAAGACTCTGAACTCACCTCCTCCCAGTGGCATACAAAAATTAGAACTACTAACAGAGCGAATATATAAGAGGATGACCTGAAGATTGGCAGAAAAGATATAAAATAAAGATATAAAGAAGGAGGGGTGCAAATGTGATATAGGCGGGATCTACAGTCCTAGGTCAGTGACCCACAAGCAGGAAAGATATTGTAATTGCAGAGGTCCTCCCCAAGGAGTGAGGGGTCCAAGTCCCACCTTGGGTTCCTCAGCCAAGAGGTCCTGCACAAGCAGTCAGTCACCAGAAAGTCTGGCTTTGAAAACTAGCAGGGATTACGTTCAGGAGAGCCAGAGTACTCTAGGAAAGAGAGGGTCTACTTTTGATGGGTGCAGGTAAAATCTGACAGTCTCCAAGTCCCATTGCAGAGGCAGTAGTTTGAAGGGAACTGGGTTAGATCCACTTGAATGATCTTGAAGAGCTTCTCAAGACTGAACTAGGTAGAAGTAGAAAATATGAACAGACCAATTACTAGCAATGGAATTGAATCAGTAATTAAAAACAACAATAAAACATTCCCAACAAACAAAAGCCTAGGACGAGGTGACTTTTCAGGTGAATTGTGTAAAATATTTAAAGAAGAGTTGACACCTATCCTCAAAATTTGAAGAGGACGAAATACTTCTGAACTTATTTTATGAGGCTAGCATTGCCCTGATACCAAAACCAGACAAAGATGCTACAGAAAAAGACAATTATAGGCCAGTCTCATTGATGATATTAAGCACAGCACAGCACACCACACTACTGATGAACATAGATGCAAAAATTCTCAGCAAAATATTAGCTACTTGAATTCAGCAATACATTAAAAGACTCATACATCACAGTCAAGTGAGATTTATCCCAGTGCATCAAGGATGGTTAAGTATTTGCAAATCAGTCAATATGATACACCACTGAAGATAAAACTCAGCAAATTGAAGAATAAAAATCATATGGCCATCTCAACAGATGCAGAAAGAGCTTTTGACAAAATTCAACATCCATTTGTGATAAAAGGTTTCAACAAAGTGGGTATAGAGGGAACATACCTCAACATAATTAAGGCCATCTGTGGCAAACCCAAAGCCAGCATCATCTTCGGTGGTGAAAAGCTGAAAGCATTTCTTCTAAAATCAGGAACAAGACAAGGACTTGTTTATTTTACCACTTTTAGTCAACATAGTTTTGGAAGTCCTGCTGCTGCTGCTGCTAAGTCACTTCACTCGTGTCCGACTCTGTGTGACCCCATAGACGGCAGCCCACCAGGCTCCCCCATCCCTGGGATTCTCCAGGCAAGAATACTGGAGTGGGTTGCCATTTCCTTCTCCAATGCATGAAAGAGAAAAGTGAAAGTGAAGTCGCTCAGTCTGTGCGACTGTTAGCGACCCCATGGACTGCAGCCCACCAGGCTCCTCCGTCCATTGGATTTTCCAGGCAAGAGTACTGGGGTGGGGTGCCATTGCCTTCCCCGTTGGAAGTCCTAGCCAGAGCAATCAGACAAGAAAAAGAAATAATGGGAATCTGAACTGGAAAATAACAAGTAACACTGTTAGTGTTTACAGATGACATGATATTATATATAAAAAACCCTCAAAATATCACTAAAATCTACTGTAACTAATAAATGAATTCATTAAACTTACAGAATACAAAATTAATATATAGAAATTAGTTGCATTTCTATACACTACAGACAGACTAACAAAAAGAGAAATTAAGAAAACAATCCCATTTACAGTTGCATAAAAAGAAAAATAAAGAAGCCACCTGCAATGCAGGAGACCCAGGTTCAAACCCTGGGTCAAGAAGATCCCCTGGAGAAAGGAATAGCAACCCACTCCAGTATTTTTGCCTGAGTGCAAAAGTCTTAGCCACTTGACTACCAGGGAAGTCCCTCTATTGCTCTTTTATAATTACAAATATGGGGTGCTTCCCCCCATATTTCCCCGATGAGAATCCCACAGACAGAGGAGCCTAATAGGATACAGTTCACAGGGTCTCAAAGAGTCAGACACAACTGAAGTGACTTAGCATGCAAAAAAGAATAAAATACTTAGGAATATTTCTGACTAAGGTGATAAAAGATCTGTACTCAGAAAACTATAAGACACTGGTGAAAGAAATTGAAGATGACACTAACAGATGGAAAGATACACTGTGCTCATGGATTAGAAGAATTAATACTCTTAAAATGATCATTCTACTCAAGGCATTCTACAGATTCAGTACAATTCCTATTAAAATAACAATAACAATTTCTACAGAACTAGAACAAATAATTCTAAAATTTGTATGGAAACACAAAAGACCCCAAATCGCCAAATCATTCTTGAGAAAAAAGAACAAATCTGGAGGCATCATGCTGCCTGTTTTCAAACTATTCTACAAAGTGAAAGTAATTAAAACAGTATGGTGCTGGCACAAAACCAGACGCAAATCAATGAAACAGAAAAGAGCCCAGAAGTAAGCCCACGCTTACATGGTCAATTTATCTACAACAGAGAAAGTAAGAATACACAATGGAGGAAAGACAGCCTCTTTAACAATTTGTCTTGGGAAGACTGGATACCCACATGCAAAAACATGAAACTGAACCAGTTTCTCACACTCTGTGTGTGTTTAGTCACTCAGTTATGTCTGACTCTGTGACCCCATGGACTGTAGCCCACTAGGTTCCTCTGTCCATGGAATTCTCCAGGCAAGAATACTGGAGTGGGTTGCTATTCCCTTCTCCAGGGGATCTAGAACAAATAATTCTAAAATTTGTATGGAAACACAAAAGACCCCAAATCGCCAAATCATTCTTGAGAAAAAAGAACAAATCTGGAGGCATCATGCTGCCTGTTTTCAAACTATTCTACAAAGTGAAAGTAATTAAAACAGTATGGTGCTGGCACAAAACCAGACGCAAATCAATGAAACAGAAAAGAGCCCAGAAGTAAGCCCACGCTTACATGGTCAATTTATCTACAACAGAGAAAGTAAGAATACACAATGGAGGAAAGACAGCCTCTTTAACAATTTGTCTTGGGAAGACTGGATACCCACATGCAAAAACATGAAACTGAACCAGTTTCTCACACTCTGTGTGTGTTTAGTCACTCAGTTATGTCTGACTCTGTGACCCCATGGACTGTAGCCCACTAGGTTCCTCTGTCCATGGAATTCTCCAGGCAAGAATACTGGAGTGGGTTGCTATTCCCTTCTCCAGGGGATCTTCCCAATACGGGAATCAAACCCGGGTCTCCTGCATTGTAGGCAGATTCTTTACCAGCTGAGACACCAGGGAAGCCCCAAACAAAAGGTAATGGAAGAAAATTTTAAAAACAGAGACGATCTGCAAAAAATACGAGTTGGTTCTTTTGGTGTATAAATAGCAGAGACAAAGATTGGGGGAGGCGTGGAGCAGGGAGGAAGACTGGCAAGAAAAAAAGATTTTGTGAGATTAAAGATTTCTTTGTGGGAGAAAGAAATCAGGAGTAAAACAGAGAACTACAGATACAGTCAGAACTTTTTAAAAACCTTAAGTGAATATAAGTATTATGAACCTGGGACAAAATGGGCAGTTTCTTAAAAGTTGCAACTTACTAAATCTAGCTCAAGAAGAAATAGCAGTTTTCACACTACATGCAAAAATAAACTCAAAATGAATCTAAGACTTAAATGTAAGATTTGAAATCATGAAACTCCTCAAAGAAAACATGGGCAGTACACTCTTTGATATCAGTCTTAGCAGTAGTTTTTGGCATCTGTCTCTTCACGCTGGGGAGATAAAAGCAAAATAAACAAATGGGGCTGTATTAAATTAAACATTTGTTACAGAGCAGAGGATATGATGGAAGTGACTTAGCATGCAAAAAAGAGTAAAATACTTAGGAATAATTCAAACTGCAGAATGAAGAGGCAGCCTGCTGAATGGAAGAACAGAGTTGCAAACTGTATGTTTATCAGATAATTGCTTACTGTATACAAAAACTCATACAATTCAACATCATAAAAACAACCAATCAAGTGGACAGAGGACCTGAATAAATATCTTTCTGAAGGAGACACAGTTGGCCAAGAAACACATGAAAAGTTGCTCAGCATCACGAATCGTCATGTAAATGGAAATCAAAACCACAATGGTTTTGAATGGCTGTCAGCAAAACGACAGCATATAACAAATATTGGTGAGGGTGTATACAAGGGGGAATTCTCATGGTCTGTTTGTGGGTGTGTGATTTGATGTAGCCACTCAATCAAACAATATGAGAATAGATTCCTAGACATAGAGAACAAATGGGTGTTTGCCAGAGGGGAGTGGAATGATGGGTTGGGTGAAACAGATGAAGGGAATTAAGAGGTGCAAACTTCCAATTTTAAGGTAAATAAGCCAGAGGACATAATATACAGCCTAAGGAATATGGTATATAGTTTTGTCATAACTTTATATAGGGATGGTTGTATACTAGAATTATTGTGATCATTTCATAACAAATATAAATGTTGAATCACCATGTAGTTCATCTGAAACATAAAATTGTACATCAACTGTATTTCATTTAGAAAAAGGAAAAAATTATATGGTCAAATCATGTTAATATCCTGTTCACTAACAGTCTTTTACTAAGTGTTTTGTCATCCATTCATGAAGTGTCACTGAATCATTATTACATAAATGGTTACAAAATAGTGATTTTCTAATTTTGTCTTTTCCTTTACATATATTTCCTCACATATTTCTATAAAGAAGAGTTTTCTTTCCTTTTCACCTTTTTCAGCTTCTATTTTCCTTTGTCTTCCCAAAGTATCATATGAACTCATGAATTTTAAAAAATCCTCTATTGAGTGTTTTCTAATAAATTACCTACTTATCATTTTGACCCTTAAAGTATCCTATATTTGTCTAGTGGGAGCCCTTTAAACTGGTTGTCCTTTTGTATACCTTCGTTTGTTTTTGAACACTTTCTTGCTTTCTGAGAGAACAAAGTATTCCAGATATGCCTTGTACTTTCTCTGCCCTTAAACCTGGACTCAACTGTTTCTGCCAGGAACTCCTTTTAGTGGAGAATCATATTTAGAAACCAAGATCTGATTGCAAGGCATGATAGCTTCTACTGAAATGTTACTGCTTCACGTCCTTTCAAAGGACAGAGCTAGAAAATAATTTTTTTTTTTGAAAAGTCATCATTTTATCCAGATGTTCTCAGTTCACATTTAGTGTCACAGAGATTTCCTTCCCTTCCCTTTTGCATTTGTACCTCTCTCCAGAAGAGAGCACCGCTTTCCAACAGCACCAGTGTACTTCCTGATAAGCTCTATTCTTTAGCTGGTATTGGGGTTCCCAGGTGGTTCAGTGGTAAAGAATCTGCCTGCCAGTGCAGGAGATGCAGGAGATGTAGGTTCCATCCCTGGGTCAGGAAGATCCCCTGGAGGAGGGAACGGCAACCTACTCCATTCTAGTCTTCTTGCCTAGAAAGTCCCATGGGCAGAGAAGCCTGGCGGGCTACGGTCCATGGGTTGCAAAGAGCTGGACAGACTGAGTGACAGCACACACACAGGCTGTCAGCGTGCTCTAGCAGGCTCACTAAGGAAACTTCAGAATTCCTTTGCAGTTTACTCTTTGTTCTTAGAATGCATCTTACCAAGGCCGTATACTCAGAATACTGTGTTTGAGTTCCTTGAATTCTTGCTTTTGATATAGAGTTAGGGTTATTTGCTTCTGTCTTCTTCTGTTTGAAGGTTTACTTTTTCATCCTTTTTGAAGTGTCATTCTCGTTTCTCTCCCATGTACCCCATTGCCAGGCATCCTCTAGGAGATGAGCATGAGGCTTTTAATATATATCTGACTTCTGAGTCACGTAAACACTTTTCGTAAAATTGAACTAAAAAAGAATGTTAATAAGTGATGACTTTGTAGCCTTAATCATGTCCTTTCCATTCTATTATTAATGTTTCTGTAGCAGCTTTCTTTTGGTTGGTTTTTAGTTTACCTCATTGTCTTTTTCTATCCCTTTAACTTCAACTTGTGTGTGCTTATTTTGTAAGTGATATGTATACAGTTTGAGAAATTGATGTTTATCTAGGCAATTTTGTCATGACTTATACATTTGAATTTTTTCTGCCAGCTTATATTTTGTTTTGTTTTCCCTCTTCTTCGCTCTGTTTTCTCTTTTGCTTTCTATTACATTGACTGTTATTTTTACTTGATTTTTTCTAATTATTTGGAAGTGCTAGCATTCTATATCTATTCTTTTAATTTTTTTTTTTAAGAGTGGCAGTTTTTTTTTTTTTTCTTCAAATTTTATTTATTTTTGGCCGTGCTGGGCCTTCATTACTGCGAGGGCTTTTCTCTAACTGGGGAGGGCAGGGGCTAATCTGCAGCTGTGGTGCAGGAGCTTCTCATGTAGGCTTCAGTAGTTGTGGCTCTGGGGCTCCAGAGCTCAGGCTCAGAAGTTGTGGTGCACGGGTTTAGTTTCCCGTGGCATGTGGGATCTTCCTGGATCAGGGATCGAACTTGCATCTCCTGCAGTGGCAGGCAGATTCTTTACCACTGAGCCATCAGGGAAGCCCTTAATGGTCATTTTTAATGGGCATTCTTGTCAATCCTGTTAGTTTTGTAGTGAGTATTCAGTCAAATGAATCCATACTGCTTTTTTACATGAACCACCAAAACAGGTTTGTTGAATCCTCTACTTTCATATTTATATTTTTTTAACTCAAGCAAAGAAGACTATGTTTATTTTTTCAGATTTTATAACCTTAGTTTGAGAAGTAGTCTTATTCATGCAGTGTAAACAAAGGTTGATGGAAATCTGGACGCACCACAGCCTTTCTTTTATAGTCAGCTAGCCCTCATCCTCCCTTCCCCACCAGAATGTACTTATGATTACTGTTCTGTCCATTATGTCTAGAAAAGTAGATATGCATTAGCTTGCCCTTGACAGATAGGTTAGTTGAGTGAATAAAGTAGAAATACTTGGTCTGGAGGAGAAGGTATGGGGTAATGGTTGGGATGGAGGGCAGGAGACATTATGGAGCCCTTCAGTCTGAAGGACTTCCAGTCCTTAATCGCTCTGAGATTTTATGCTAAGTAGATTGAATACATTGCCATACTCAATTTACAGTCAGATTTAGGCACATAGGTTAAGTTTCATTTTTCATCTTTGACTTGTAGATGGTCTTAACCTTCAGTTCAGTTCAGTTGCTCAGTTGTGTCTGACTCTCTGCGACCCCATGAATCGCAGCACGCCAGGCCTCCCTGTCCATCACCATCTCCCGGAGTTCACTCAAAACTCATGTCCAGCGAGTCGGTGTTGCCATCCAGTCATCTCATCTTCTGTCGTCCCCTTCTCCTGCCCCCAATCCCTCCCAGCATCAGAGTCTTTTCCAATGAGTCAACTCTTCGCATGAGGTGGTCAAAGTACTGGAGTTTCAGCTTTAGCATCATTCCTTCCAAAGAAATCCCAGGGCTGATCTCCTTCAGAATGGACTGGTTGGATCTCCTTGCAGTCTAAGGGACTCTTAAGAGTCTTCTTCAACACCACAGTTCAAAAGCATCAATTGTTNTACTGGAGTTTCAGCTTTAGCATCATTCCTTCCAAAGAAATCCCAGGGCTGATCTCCTTCAGAATGGACTGGTTGGATCTCCTTGCAGTCTAAGGGACTCTTAAGAGTCTTCTTCAACACCACAGTTCAAAAGCATCAATTGTTTGGCACTCAGCTTTCTTCATGGAGAAGGCAATGGTGTCTCACTCCAGTACTCTTGCCTGGAAACTCCCATGGACGGAGGAGCCTGGTGGGCTGCAGTCCATAGGGTCGCTGAGTCAGACACCACTGAGCGACTTCACTTTCACTTTTCATTTTCATGCACTGGAGAAGGAAATGGCAACCCACTCCAGTGTTCTTGCCTGGAGAATCCTAGGGACGGGGGAGCCCAATGGGCTGCCGTCTGTGGGGTCTCACAGAGTTGGACACGACTGAAGCGACTTAGCAGCAGCAGCAGCAGCTTTCTTCACAGTCCAACTCTCACATCCATACATGACCACAGGAAAAACCATAGCCTTGACTAGATGGACCTTAGTCGGCAAAGTTATGTCTCTGCTTTTTAATATGCTGTCTAGGTTGGTCATAACTTTCCTTCCAAGGAGTAAGTGTCTTTTAATTTCATGGCTGCAGTCACCATCTGCAGTGATTTTGGAGCCCCCCAAAATAAAGTCTGACACTGTTTCCACTGTTTCCCCATCTATTTCCCATGAAGTGATGGGACTGGATGCCATGATCTTTGTTTTCTGAATGTTGAGCTTTAAGCCAACTTTTTCACTCTCCTCTTTCACTTTCATCAAGAGGCTTTTTAGTTCCTATGTGATCATTTAACAGTACAACACTCTGAGTGGCCATTCACAGCCATCACTCTGTATGCCTCCCAAGTAATCCCAAATGTCTTGGTGTTTTCAGTTTTCTGTTTGGGCAAATTAGAAAGCAGGTAAACCAGTTGTAGGGTTCTTATATTTTATCTTTTCTATAGCAAAGCAAACTGGGGGAAGCAAAGTACATATTTTCTCTGAATTTTGTTTCTGAATTTTCATTTGATTATAGAGTTATGTTAGTTTGGTTTAGATATTTACTGGGAGTGATATGCAAATTGGGGCAAGGAAAATATAATTTTATTAGCACCTGGAAATCTAAATTAGTGCCTTGAATGCTTCTTATGATAAAAATCTCTTCTCTTTCTCTTAGGGCTGCTGCTCAGAGTAAATTAGGTCACTACACAGATGCAATAAAGGATTGTGAAAAAGCAATAGCGATTGATTCAAAGTACAGCAAGGCCTATGGGAGAATGGGGTAAGTTTTGGGAGAATGTTCAAGGTACTACCAAGTAGTATCAGATATGCTGTTCTTAATGGCTTGGTTTTGAATTTTCTGCTTCATATTGCACCCTCTGGACTAGGATAAATATAACATTGAGGGAGGAAATGATTGCAATTCTGTCTTGGAAGGGAGATGATTAGTGTATGATGAATGGGTGGTTTTTGGAGAAAACCATAACAACCATACTGAGTAGACCTACTTCATATTCAAGGCTACAAATCTCAAGCACACAGTATTTTGACAGCTAATCTTACTACACTTCTAAATTCACCTTACCCTTCTCTGAGTTGACTGTTTCATACATACTCTTTTCAAATTTTCACTGCATTTTCCATGGTCCTCTCAACCTTTTACTAAACTGATAAAATAGATGCATTAAAAAAAAAATTCATCTTCTTACTTGCAAAGCCACCAATGTACCCACATGTGTATTTGCACAGATAGCCTTTTTTTCCTATTCAAATGGAAGGGGTCTTATCTAAGACTAATGCATTCACTCATGCTTTAGATCTCATGCCTTTGTACCAAGGACTTTACACTTGTAATCCTCTCCTGTATCTTCTACAATACCAGTTTTCCCAGCTCTAACAGTGATGATGACTACATATGAAAAGATCGTAAAAAATCATCTGTTAGAACCATCCTTGTACCCAGCTACATCATTCCTCTGTCCTCTTTCTCAGCAGAGCCCCTCATATTTGTCTGTACTTGCTGTCTGGTCTTTATCACCTCTTATTCTTTCAGTTCACTCCAGTAGGACTATTTATCTGTATCACTCTGTTGAGACCTCTATTCAAGGTCACCAGTTGTCCATATTTTTCCAAGGTCAGTATTCAGTTCTGTAGTCTCATCCTACCCCATCTTTTAGTATTTTCTTTTTCCTGCATTGACCAGCTCGTGGGATCTTAGTTCCCCCACCAGGGATTGAACCCAGGCCAAGGCAGTGAAAATGTTTAGCCCTAACCACTGGCTAACCAGGGA
The DNA here is from genome assembly GCA_006410675.1 of Oreotragus oreotragus. Classification (NCBI taxonomy): domain Eukaryota; kingdom Metazoa; phylum Chordata; class Mammalia; order Artiodactyla; family Bovidae; genus Oreotragus; species Oreotragus oreotragus. The sequence goes on along the minus strand of SJYX01009196.1, from coordinate 46,102 downwards.
ATTCCCAGGATTAACTTCTTTTTGAAACACTTCATTCTCTAGGCCCCTGGGACACCATGCTTCCTGGTTTTCCTTCTCCTCCACTGGATGTTCTTTTTCAGTCTCTAATACTGGTTCTTCCTCCTCTGCCACCTCTACATAATGATATGCTGCAGGGCTCTTTCCCCTGATGCTGCTCTCTCTCTCTATTTTCTCTTTGATTTCATCCCGTCCCATGTTTTTAAATTTCATCTGTTGTCAATACTCTGTATTAATGGATCCAAATCTGTACTCAGTATGCTTTGTGGGCATCTGCAGAATGGCGAAAATCTTCAGTCACCTGATGTACAAGATCTCAGTTGAGGTCAGATAAGGCAGTGCTCAATTTTTTTGGTTTCAGCTCTCATGCTGTAAAATGAGTGTCCTTTCCCCAGCCTATTTAGTGCTATATTTTTTGCATTTTTGTGTTTTTATTTACAGTGGCTGCCCAAACATAGGCTGAAGTGTTGTCTAGTGTTTCTGTGTGCAAGGAGGCTGTAATGTGCCTCACCAAGAAAATATGTGAGTTAGATAAGCTTTGTTCAGGCATGAGTTTACAATTGACTGTGAATCAATTAGATAAGGTTTCTTTAAACAGAAACACATGTAAAAACAAGTTGTGTATTGATTGGTTGATGAAAATGTTGTGACCAGAGGCTCACAGGAACAAAACGTTATATTTCCCCTAGGAGCAATTGTTCAGTGTTTGCTAATTTAGTGTTTGCGGTGTCCTTGTAGTGCATAATTACTATAGATGATGAAAATAAACTGTATATGTTTATGGAGCTCTTAAGTTATATGTCTAAACCCCATACTCATATAATCAGCTCTTTTCCATCTCCACTTAGATTTTTAATAAGCATTTAAACTTAACATGTCCCAGACAGAACTCCTGTTCCCTTAAATCCTTCTCCTCTCACTAAACATGCTGTCATTCTACCTACCCTGAGCTTCGTTCCAAAGCCTAGGAATCATCCTTCACTCCTATCATAGCTGAGACGTCTGACCTATCAGGACGTCCTGCCAATTCTAGTTTCCACATATTTTTTGAACTCAAGCATTGATTGCTCTCTTGTTTACAACTCTAGTCCAAATTGCCATCTCTTATCTAGGCTACTGCAGTAGCCTTCTAACGCATTTCCCTGCCTTCACTCTACTCTGTCCATCCATGTTGATCCTCTGCAGAGAAGCCAGAGTGAGCTTTTTAAAGCGTAAATCAAATTATGTCATTCTGTTGCGACCAGGATAAAATCCAGACTCCAAACAGTGGCTCCATAATCCCATAATGCTCCCTGACATCACCTCTTCCCGCACTTTGTTCTCTGTGCTCCCGCCTCAGCCTTTGTCCTCTTCCTTAAGCATGCTAAACTTGCAGCATCTCAGGGCCTTGGCGTTCATTGCTGCTTCTGCTTAAAATGTTGCTCCTTTAATTTGCTTAGGACCGCTTTTCTTCTCATATTTTAGTGCCCCTATTCATTCTCTTTAATATTATATTTTTTTATTTGCATGTTTATTGCTTGTCCTCCCCGATAGAATAAAATTTTCTCAAACCCAAGAACTTTACCTTTTTCATTGAGGAATCTAAAATAGTGCCTGGTAAATAGTATGACTCCAATAAACATGTATTGACTTAATTAATTGAGAAAGTATCTTTCATGATTGGGAGAAAACTAATTAGGTTCTGAGATTTTTCTCTGTGATTAGGCATTATATTTTGTCTAGATCAGAAGTCTATGAGGTAAGTGAGTCAAGAAAGAATTGGAGTTAATTTGTTAAAAAATAAACTTAGAAAAAATAAAACCCTCAATGCTTTCTCCATATACACCATTAGTTTTCAGTTCTGAAATAATTTTCCAGTAAATAAATCCTAACTAGGTAGAGGAAAACATTAAATTTAGTAACTAATTCTTTGGTCTGTGCCTGGGATAATATGTGTTATATGAGGCATAAGGATTGCCAGTTTTATCTATTTAAAAACTAACATGTCTTATTCAAGAGTAATTAGCTGACACCTCACAGCTTACTTTTTTTTAACTTTTTATGGTAAAGTGATATTTATTGTGGTTCAGTGTCTCTGTTAAGAAGGAAGAAAGTGGGCCGTAGTGAAGGACAAATTTAGTTTGGAGTTCTTAAAGCAGTTTTAGCATCATGGAGTTACATGACCACAGAACTGTTAGTCAGCTCACATTTTTATGGAGCTTAATCATTCATAAAGCAAATTAGTTCACATAGTAAGCTTAAAAATGGAAGGGTATATAAGATTCATTTCTAATCATCAAGTTTAAAAAAATTTATTTTCAATTGAAGGATGATTGCTTTGCAGTGTTGTGCCGGACATCATGGAGTTACATGACCACAGAACTGTTAGTCAGCTCACATTTTTATGGAGCTTAATCATTCATAAAGCAAATTAGTTCACATAGTAAGCTTAAAAATGGAAGGGTATATAAGATTCATTTCTAATCATTAAGTTTAAAAAAATTTATTTTCAATTGAAGGATGATTGCTTTGCAGTGTTGTGCCGGTTTCTGCCACACATCAACATGGATCAGCCATAGGTATACATGTGTCCCCTCCCCTTTGAACCTCTCTCCCATCTCCCAGCCCGTCCAGCCCACTCGATTGTCACAGAGCCCTGGTTTGAGTTCCCTGAGTCATACAGCAGACTCCCACTGGCTGGCTGTTTTGCGTATGGTGGCGTCTGTGTTTCCACGCCACTCTCTCCATCCACGCCACTCTCTCCATCCGCCCCACCCTCTGCTCCCCGACCCCTGCCATCTTCACAGGTCTGCTCTCTATGCCTGTGTCTCCATTGCTCCTCTGCAGATAGGTTCATAAGTACCATCTTTGTAGATTCCTTATATATGTGTGAATATGATGTTTTTCTCTTTCTGACTTACATCACTGTATAATAATTTCTTTTTAAAAAAATAATTATTTTTATTGAAGTATAGTTGAGTTGGACATGACTTGGCAACTAAACAATGATAGTTGATTTACAACATTGTGTTAGTTTCAGGTGTACAGTGAAGTGATTCAGTTATATGTACATAAACATTTATTTTTTGTTGTTGCTGTATTTTGGTTTTTTGTTTTGGCCATGGCACACAGCTTGCAGGATCTTAGTTCTCTGAGCAGGGATTGAACCCAGGCCCTCAGCAGTAAAACCACTGGACCACTAGGGAATTCCTCATATTTATCTATGTTTTTTTTTTTCAGTATGTTTTCCCTTTCTAATCATTAAGTTCTTGATTCATGTAGGTCAGTCAAGCGTGGCACCAAGCAGAATGGAGAGAATCCAGACTTACAGAATCTTGGAGTTAAATGATACTCCTGTGAACCATACTGTAGTTGATTCTTGAACAATGTGGGTGTTAGGAGTACTGACGTGCTGCATTCAAGAATATGCGTGTAACTTACAGTCAACCGTTGTATCCACAGTTCCTCCATATCTATGGTTCCTCTGTCTGCAGATTTAACCAACCAGATTGTACAGTACTGTAGTATTTACTGTTAGAAAAAATTCACATATAAGTGGATTTTTGCTATTCAGATCCATACTGTTCAGGGGTCAACTGTACAATGAATAAATAAAATGTAATCTGGATTCAAACTAAATACCAAGATGGACTTTTGATGACATTTGTGGTGTCCTAATGTTCTTCAGTCATATAGCTTATGCTCTCAAAATGCATTCTTTTCAGGCTGGCCCTCACTGCCATGAATAAATTTCAAGAAGCAGTTACAAGTTATCAGAAGGCATTAGATCTTGACCCTGAAAATGATTCCTATAAATCAAATCTGAAAATAGCAGAACAGAAGTTAAGAGAGGTATCTAGTCCTGTAAGTTACTAATGCCAAATAAGTGAAATATTTTATCATTCAGAATTATCAAATTTTAGTGTTTAGAGTAATTCTCAGATGTAATTGTTTTACAGACAGGAACTGGACTGAGCTTTGACATGGCTAGCTTAATAAATAATCCAGCCTTCATTAGTATGGTGAGTATATTTCCTTTTCTGCTTTGCTGGCTCTATTTCCCATTAGAACTATATAGTTCCAAAGTTTTTAGAAACAAGTAAGAGAGCTTTTGCGATGGCAGTGGTAGCAGTGGTGGTATGATGTTATTGCTGAGGTTTTTAACCTACTCATGTACTGTTTTGTGAAAAAGCCATGGGTGAACTTCAGGAAGCCCATGGATTCCTTGGAACTGTAGATGAAACTTTGTATACATATAGATATATGCATTTTTCTAGGGAGAGAATCATATTTTTCATGAGATTGGCAAAGGGATCTGCAAATTTACAGAAGGCTAAAAACTACCCTCTTAGGTGAAAGTAACCCTAGGAAGGTATCTAGTATTTGAAGTCTGAGGATTTTGTCTCTTGTGGTTCCTAAGCTCTTTTGGCTTTATTTGTCTGATCAGTAGGAGGAAGTAAACTGCTGCCAATATCCTTAGTTTATAGTGTTTGTAATCTCTTTATTGTGCAATGTGTTGTTAATACCATTTTTCCTAGTACCTCTTTTTACATTCCCATTCACTTTGTATAGCACACCAAAACTCTGTAAAATGTTAGTATATACATGATCTAGCTTCTCTCTGCTTGAAAAAAACACACTTTTTTAAAGATCCCTAAATATTAACTGCCTTTGATGAGAGATACCATTTTTCAATTCCAGGCAGCAAGTTTAATGCAGAATCCTCAAGTTCAACAGCTGTAAGTATACAGAAAGAGTATATTACATTTCTCCTTTCCACTTGTCAGGCTCCTAATTTGAGCACATTAGCTCCAAAATGATACCTAAATGTCAGTCAATTGGAACTTAAAGTCACACTCATTTGGCCTCCCCAGTGTGGGTATATCTACCTGCTTTCCTTGGCTGGTATTCTGCCTGTTAAAAATACATGCCAATTCACTGAAAAAGACACATGTACCCCAATATCTGTTGCAGCACTATTTACAATAGCTAGGACATGGAAGCAACCTAGGGGTCCATCGACATATGAATGGATGAAGAAGTTGTGGTACACGTATACAATGGAATATTAGGCAGGCATAAAAAGGAATGCATTTGAGTCATTTCTAATGTTGTGGAGGTACTTGGAGCATGTTATACAGAGTGAAGTTAGAAAGAGAAAAAACCCAAATGTTGTATATTAACACATATATATGGAATCTAGAAAAATGGTACTGATGAACCTGTTTGCAGGGTAGCAGTAGAGGCAGACATAGCGAAGAGACTTGTGGACACAGTGGAAGAAGGAGAGGCTGGGACAAACGGAGGGAACAGCATGGAAACAGAAACATTACCATATGTAAAACAGACAGCCAGTGGGGATTTGCTTTATGATGCAAGGAGCTCAAACTCGGGTGCTCTGTGACAACCTGGAGAGATGGGATGGGGTGGGACATGGAGGGAGGTTCAGGAGGGAGGGGACTTACATATGCCCATGGCTGGTTTCATGTTGATGTCTGGCAGAAGCCAATACAACACTGTAAAGCAATTATCCACCAATTAAAAACATTAAAAAAAAGAATATATGCCAATTTGATTTATCTCTTGCTTACTCTAGAATGTCAGGAATGATGACAAATGCTATTGGGGGGCCTGCTGCTGGTGTTGGGGGCCTAACTGACCTGTCTAGCCTCATCCAAGCGTAAGTTTTATTTAAAATAGAAATAGTTAAAAAAACAAAAAAGGTATTTTATGTTTTACAGTTTGAGTACTTTGTTTTACCATTTGTCTCCAAGGTAAGGGGACCAAGGCTTTCTTTTTAAATTTTTATCTTTTACTGTTAGTTATCAGTGACCTCATTAGTTATTAAATTTAAAAGTGGTTCATAAATTGAAATTTTCTGCCTGAAAGGCAGGAGTCCAGAAGATTGGATCCAAGAAAAACTTTTTTAGCAAATCAGATGACAAATATCTACTTACTGAGTTTTATGTACACATATGTATTTAAAAATCATATATTGCATAGGATTCAGGATACTTTAATTCAAACTTTTGCAGTGCATGTCTTGCTAAACGAACTCATTTTATCTTCTCTTTACTTGAACACATTATCTCTACCTCCATCCAAGTTGCTTAGGCTACTGTGCTGTATGAATCTGTGTGATGCTGTCACTGGAAATGTTATATGAAGTGACAAATATAATTTTTTGTTTGTGATCACAATTGTATAAACCCACTTGCAATATGGCATTTTTAGAGGGATCTTTAAGTGGCATGATTTTAATGATACCTAACACTTGCAATTGGGAGGTACACACTCAGTAGTTTGGATCAAATCTCTGCCTTTCAAAAACTCAGTTCTGTTAGGTGACTTCATAAGCATTCCCAAATAGGTGTGCCACCTGCCATATGAGAGACTGACCTGATCACAAGAACAAATACCTTGCATTATATTTGCACACATATAATAAAAAGCATATTCTTTTTAGCCCTTTGCTTATCTGTGGTTAAGCACTGGGTTGGGGAGGGGTGGATTTCACTCAGTTCAGGAACTCACTTGTTAGCTTGGGTGTCCGAGTTCTCATAAAGAATGCTACACTGTATAAATGTATATGGAGGTGCTGGTATACTTGCAGATAAGTCGAATCTAAAAGTTGTTTTTATAGAAACAGTTCCCTTGGGGTAGTATCCACATCGTTTGCAGTTCTTTTTGTGTTGGTATTGTGTGGTTGGAAGTTCTCTAATTCATACTACTTTGCCTCTTTACTACAGGGGACAGCAGTTTGCTCAGCAGATACAGCAGCAGAATCCTGAGCTCATAGAGCAACTTAGAAATCACATCCGGAGCAGGTCTTTCAGCAGCAGCGCTGAAGAACATTCCTGACTTGACTGGGGCCCCTCACTCAGAATGCAGTTGGTGATGGCTCTCAAGTGTCTGCTGTAGATAGTGACCAAAACAAAAACAAATCTAAAAAATAAATCTGTCTAGATAATAGGTTTATCACAAACAGATAACATAACATGATTATGTTATGTTGACTTGACCATAACATGATTCCTTTGTGAGCAGGTGATCAGTAGCCTTGTTAAGTGCCAGTATAGCACTTAACTGGACATGGTTCCATTTTCATATCTTCATTGTATTTGTATACTAGACTTAATAGCAGAGTATATTTACTGAACAGTAGGGCTGTTCACTGGTGAGTTCTCTAGCACCAAATTCCCATAAGCAAACTTTTTTGAAAGGGGAGATAACCAAGAGGAAAGGATTCTCATGCTGATTTAGAAGAAATATACTTGCCACTGAGTAGCATCTTTGGAGAGAAGAAATTCGTTACTGGGTTTAGCTTTGATAGTGCTATCAGTAGTGAAGATATGACAGGGGCCAATACTGTCTTTAATGCTGCTTCTTTTGTTGGGTGACAAAAATCTTAAGAGCTGGTGGAAAGCAGTATTTGGTGTTGTTTAGAAAAGAAAAAAATAGATGCTGTGAATGTATAGAAAGTGAATGTAGGGTGCTCAGGTTTTTTGCATAGGTCTTAACTAATCTTGCCTACAGTTTGGTATAGATAACGTTAGCATGGCCACTTATGCTAAGTACATAATAAAATACATTTAGAAATCCTTAATAATATTGGTTAGGTGAGTTGTATAACTATTCAATTTCACTAGCACAATCTCTCTAGTGACCTTACCATGGAAACTTTCAAATATATCCACATTTAAATAAGCCAATAGCTTGGCCCTTAAGGATTTCCTAAGTGGCATTTAATTATGTGCCTGCAGACACTGATTTTTTAAACTAGTAATTATTTGATGGGTTACAAAAAGTATCTGTCATTAACACTTCTTGTTCATGTTCATCCTCTGCTATAATTTGGCTTGGCATGTCACTTTTATGTTTCTTAATTTGTTGCAGCTTAAACATAACAGGGGACTTGAAATATTGTATTGAAATTAGAATACATATTAGTTATTGAAGAGAAGTGGCATTAAGTGTTGGAATGGCTTTAACTAGAGTGATGGATGAGACTGTTCTAATTCTAGCTGGAATTTCTTTGGTTTGTTAATTATAAAATTGGTAAAGCTGGTGGACACATAATGAATTTCACAAGTGTTGTGAAAGAAAACTGAAACAGTAATACAAAATTAAATCAGTACTACTGATGACTGATTTAATTTTGTATTACTTTATCTCAAAAGGCTAATTATTTGATATCTTAAACTTTAAAAACCAACTTTCCCTTCTTTCCCTTTGTTGGATTAGAACAGTTCGATAATTTCACTATAAAAATCACCTTGGAATTCGTTAAAAATCCAGATTCAGGGGCATACTTTTCAACTTTATCAGGTCCTGTAATAAGGTCTGGGAATCACCATTCCACACAGCACACCAAGTGGTTCTGATGTAGATCCCAAGGGCTCTAATTTAAAAGCAACACTGGGTTGGAGATTTCTCCTCTTTTAGGTCAGCAAATATCTAAAATGCCTGGGCTCAGGGTATAAGGAAGAGCTACATGAACCTACAGTTCTTTTCCAGAGAAAAGTAGGACTTAAGTCTAATATAAGCCTTCTGAATTGTCTCCTATATTGCACTTAAATCAACTTGGGTGGTGATGTAGTGGTTAAGACGCCATACTTCCAAAGATTCTGCCAGCCTAAAGGTTCCTAGCATAATTATCTTGAATGCATTACAGATGCTTTCAAATTGGTAAAACTGGTAAGCCTCTGAGTAGGAAAATAAAGAGAATATGAATCAACAGTATCAGAAATGAAAGAAGGGATATCACTGCAGACCATGTAGACATTAAAAAGATAATTAGAAGATACTATGACCAACTGTAGGTCCATATCCATGAAACAGATAAATTCTTTCTAAGATACAAACTACCATAACTCACTGAAGAAATAAGGTACCTCCAGAAAAGAAAACCACAGGCCCAATTTCAATGGTGAATTCTACCAAACACTTAATATTAAATCTACACAGTTTCTTCCAGCAGAAGAGGAAACACTTCCCAACTTATTTTATTTAGCCAACTTTGATACCAAAATCAAAGACATTATAAGCAAAAATACTTTAAGACAATGTCTTTACTAGTATCTGTAAAGTAGCCATTCTTTTTATATGAAGTAATGTGAATTGGTGTATTTCTTCCATTTCATTTTTCTAGTTTGTTTCTTTTCTAATGTATCACCCATAACACATCTAGATAATCTATCCACTTACCTGGATTTCCATTCTATTCAAGCCACTTTTGCTTTTTAAGTACTTTCATCACTTTGAAATTACTCCATTGCACATTGTTTCAAAGTTTTGTGTAGCTGTATTGTGTTAGCTACTCTTAAAATTATAAAGAATGCTCCAAATGTTATTTGGCTTGTCTGAAACAAGAGGGCATTAAAGTAAATCTTTATATACATTCTACTTAGGAATGATTGTTTTCCATTAACCATTTTTCATTATAGTAGCTGTAATTGTTATGATGCTATGTAAAATTTTTTATTGTTCAGTCTCTAAGTTGTGTCTGACTCTTTGTGAACCCATGGACTATAACACGCCAGATTCCTCTGTCCTTTACTGTCTCCTGGAGTTTGCTCAACTTCATGTTCATTGAGTTGGTGATGCTATCTAACCACCTCATCCTTTGCTACCCCCTTTGCCTTTCGCCTTCAATCTTTCCCAGCATCAGGGTCTTTTCCATTGTAAATGTAAAATTTACAATGTCCTTTGTATGCAAATGACATTTCTACTTAATGTACCAAATTGGTTATCTAATTTTTACAATATGGTTTAAACAGATCCTTTCTAAGATGACACTATGTAACCTTTACTTAAGAAGGAACAATATGTGTCTAGGTTGTTGCTTATAAAACGGAATCTTTGTAACTAAGTCAAATTATATAGCAGAATCCCAAGTGACCATCATGTTACTTTTAAAATTTGAATGGAGTGAAACAGAAGGTTCAGTCATGAGAAGACACCTTGAAAGCTACTGAAGTATTCAGTGCAGGGGTTATAAAGGCTTATTTTATCATTTAACCAATTGTACTCATTTTGGAGAAAAGACTGTCTTTGGACAAAGATAATTTTACACTGCTTGCACTTTATTTTGCACGGATGTTTCATTAATTACCTCTTCAATTTAAGGGCAAATCTCATTCTGAATACAGCTTTCATTTTGGACCAAACAATTTGTCATGGCAATAAATAATTATGCATTTAAGAAAAACCAACTTTTGTATTTGACTTAATGCATTTATATTTAAGCAGTTATATATACATGCTCGAATTTCAACTTTTTATTTAACAGCATTAGTTTTTGTTTTGTTTCAAAGTATTGAAACTTTTATTATATCCATGTTTCAAAGTTGTTTATAGTCTTAATCTCCTTACTGTTTTGTATATGACATAAGTAAATTAATGTGATTACATGCAGAAACAGTTTTGTAATAATAATACACGATGTAGAGTTCAAAATCAAGTATCAGAAGCTGGAAATCCTTTATGCCGTTAAAAAAAAAGTGGTTTATTTTTCAATGGGAAAAAAACAGGATTTTCTTGGCTTAGAATTAGAAACTGATGAGGCTTCTTAGCTTAGAGTTATCTGAGTAATTGACAGTTTAAGAAATAAAACCAATTCTTATCTGCTTTTAGTAACTGAAAGTTAGACGTTTGTGTTTGTATGCACACAAAAATACAGATGTCAATATGATAATTTTGAAAACAACTAGAAAAATTCAAACTGTGTTAGCAAATACAAGATTATATGAGGACCACCACAGTTGTTTTAAACTTTTTTTGTTGACTGAGGAAAAAGCTGGTGTTAACGAAAATACTCCTGAATAAAGTATGAAGAGAATTCTAAAGTTTTAAGAAACAACTGTATCTTCTAGATTGAGGTCAGCAAACTATGGCCTGCAGGTCAAGTCTGGCCAGCTGCTTGTTTTTGTAAATGCTGTGGCACAATTTTTGCCTAAAGTGAAAGTCGCTCGGTTGTTTCCGACCCTTTGCAACCTTATGGACTGTAGCCTGCAAGGCCCCTCTGTCCACTGAATTCTCCAGGAAAGAATATGGGAGTGGGTAGCCATTCCCTTCTCCAGGGGATCTTCTTGACCCAGGGATTGAACCTGGGTCACCTCCACTGCAGGCGGATTCTTTACTGTCTAAGTCACTAGAGCCTACTGGCTGCTTTTGTATTACAACCGCAGGGTAATTTCAGCAGAAACCTCGTGGGCTGCAAGGTCTACCATATGCAGTATCTGGTCCTTTACATGTAAAGTTTACTGACTGTTGTTCCAGATACCTGCTAGGGACACATGGCCTCAAATATAGAGCTTTTGGAGAACAAAGTCCAATCGTCATTTAAAGTGAAGCAAAATCACGTGTGCAGAAAATATACAAATGTTCATTTGGAATATAATTCACAAGAAAAAATCAGTAGATGGTTCTTTTCAAAACAAATATTTAATATTTTAACTTTTATGGGAAAGAAATTTAAATAACATACTTATTTTTACTGTTGATCATTTTACAAAGGTGACAAAAATACAGAAAATTCTGGGCAACTCAATGAAAAGTGTAACACTGGACGTTTTCTTCAGCTTTCCACTTTAATGGCCGAAGATACCACACAGACTTGTGCGATGTCATCGTATTCATATGTTCTCTTTAAGAACGTGTCTGTTAGTCTTAAGCCAGAGACGCTCTATTGAGAGAAAAACACAGACCCAAGTTTTCATTCATTGGTAATGACCAGAGAAAGAATGGATATAATAAATGACTATGGGTTAATAGCCTCTAAATACTGAAGTTACTGAGAAGATAGCATACTTGCAGTCCTTGCACTGAAGACAGTAGTGTGAGGGCAAGGCAGAGAGAGGAACTTGGATGGAGCTTTCCAAGCTGTCTTCCTGAAATGCCACACCAGTGGATAGAATTGGTATTGCACATTTCCAAAACAAGATCCATCGTTCTTTCACTGCTGGAGGAATCAGAAAAACAGGAATAAATCTTGTTCTTTCCACAAAGGGATACTGCAGTGTTTCTAAATCACTATTGCCAGTGAATTTCTTTTCATGGTATCCAGCTGCAAACCAGGAACAGAAATGGAAATCTATTATATCGTTTTTATTTCACTTAAGACAGAATCAGGAAAATGAAAGGACATGGTTTTGTTCTGGAGTTTACAGTGGCACTGAGACTAATCTGCCTGTCTGGATGTAGGCCTTCTGGTTCTGTTATTGAACACTGGCTCTCTGATGCTGATCTGTTAAAAAGAGTTTTGCCATTTCTCTGGGAGACTTCCAGACATCTGTGTCTAATCTTGTTGCTATGTAGCCTTCCTATTTCTGTTAGATACTCTGTGGGTAAGAGAATGAAAACCTGAGGCTGGTCCAGTGCTTTTTCTATTTAATCTATTTTCCTTTACCATGCAGTGTGTGCTCAGTCGCTTCAGCTGCGTCCGACTCTCTGTGACCCTATAGACTGTAGCCCGCCAGATACTCCAGGCAAAAATACTGGAGTGGGTTGCTGTGCCCTCCTCTAGAAGATCTTCCCGACATAGGGATCAAACCCGTGTCTCCTGCACTGCAGGCAGATTCTTTAACCACGGAGTCACGTGGGAAGCCCTTACCACACAGATAACATAGCAAATGACTGGCAAGATTTACAAGTAAAACTATTCAGGTATTCACTTGACATGAAAGAGACTACTCCTTATAATTGATAACATCAGTTCAATTAAACTTATTAAGTTAAAACCACACTTTTAGTGAAAGTATGTGCACTGTTTTTAAAACAAAAACAAAACTGAAAAGTTTCATAATGAAAAATGTCTGCTACTCTTCCACCATGCTTGACTTACTTTCAACTCTTTAAGCTCTTTTTCTCTCCTTAGTTGGCTCCACATTTTAAAATACTCATTTAAAATTTAAATTTAAACTTGAATTTTAGATCTATTGATTTACTGATATTTAGCTTTTATATGTCTCTGTCGCCCCTCTAAAATTTGAAATGTTCACTGTGTGCCACAGACCAGTTTAGGTGCAATGCATGAATTTCCTCATTACATTTCACAAAAATCCAGTTAAGAGTAGATTCCATGTATGTGTCTGTGTGTATTGTGGGTTGGTAGTAATCCCATTTTTATAGATGAAGAAACTGAAGATCTAAGAAATAAGTGCTTTTTAGAAAACTTATTTGAATTACCAAAAGGTAAAGTAAATACTCAAACTGTTATTTCTTTATTTATTACAACACTGTCATTTGGTGAATAATTTTTTATAACTCAAAAAACACAAATAATCCAAAAGCAGACCCATAAAGGGTATATGTAGCACAAAGTCTTTATCCTGTGTGTGTTTTTTACTGAGCTCCTATGATGTGGCAGGCACTGCACTTATGATGCTGGTAAGACATGATCTCTTCTCTTAAATTATTTGCAATCCAATACAGAAGAGACTAGTGATTAATTATAGGAATATATCAGTATCACAAAAAGATTATATTACAATTTGCTATGATTATGTGTGATAAGGTCTAGGAAGCATCACAGGGTAAGTAGGTATTTTGTAATTTTGAAGGATAAAAGCTTATCTTCCTAATACCATAAAGTTGTAAGGGATATAGAATTAAAAAGGATTATACATTCAGACTATGATGATTTGGATTCATTACTGTGATATTATCAAAATGCCCCAATGGCAACCCACTCCAGCATTCTTGCCTGGAGAAGCCCATGGACAGAAGAGCCTGGCGGGCTAAGGTCCATAGGTCTGCAAAGAGTTGGACAAAACTGAAACGACTTAGCATGAACGCACCAAACTACTCCAAGGAGCAGCAAAGTGATAGGACTGGGATTTAATCCTAGGTTTTTCTGGCCTCAAAACCCTATGCTCTTTGCTTCTCAATAGCTAGATTATACTCTATTATCAAAGTCCTGTTTTCCAGTCTATGGCTATCCCTTATATTAAATTCATAACTACATTTTAGTTTCTTAATACTAAAGATACAGCTCAGGTATAAATATGGCTCAGAAAAATCTGTCTTATTACAGTAAATCTATAATGTATTCTTCCATAAGAACCTACTAGTTCATGTTTAGTACTCTGAAGTGTGAAAAGAGTGTAAACAATGACATGAACACGGACCTTGAAGTCAAATACACTGGTTTCAAACTCTGATCCCATCTTTTCTAGCTCTCTGAGACTGAGTAAGCCACAAGCTCTGAGTTAACTTGCTCTTGCAAAGAATGTGAATAATTAATACCTACCTCACAGGTACGGAAATAAAATATCAAAAAGTGCCTAACAGAGTAGGACCTCTAAAATATGTAATATTAGCTACCAGATGAAGAACTTTATAGTATTCAGTGGCAACGTCAGAGAAGACTATATGGCAAGAGGAAACTTACAAGAAGATAGCATATTTAAAAGCTTTAAGAAGTCTCTCTCAGGTAAAAAAGAAAGGCTATCCATCCACAAATACTGGCATTACCTGCAGTTTGTTATTTTACAAGTAATATGAAAAGGTTCTTCAAGGTTTACAGTATCTGGGATTGCCTCCAAAGACAACCTAACATCTCCATAACCTGGAGCCTATGAGAAAAAGAAATACAGTTAATATACATCTGTTATAAAAACGTTTCCAGTTTAAAAGAGTGCCACAGTCCTACTGTTATCCATTCTAACTTCTTTTGCTGCTCCTATTTGTAAAATAGCACTAGAGACCCTGACTGCTTTTGTTATAATTACTCCATGTCTAGTAAAGCTGAAATGAGTCTCATAGGCAAATAGTAAAGCAATTTCAGGGGGTCTGATCTTAAGGGGAAGCTTCCAAAGACACTTACTGTAGCTTATAGAAACATAACTCTGCATAGGTAAGGTTACTGCCTAAACAGGCAGAGGAAGACACTGAAATAACTGGAAGACATTGAAGAAGCAAATCATGTCTGTTTCACAAGACACTGACATGGACAGACAGTACAATAAAAATTCCAAGACAGGATGATAGCTAATGGCTATGTTTTAAACTAGGCCCAGTGGTAATCTCTCTCTCTTTTTTCAATTTTTACCTCAAACAGTAAATTTTAGAACGTATCTCAGCAGGTAATATTCAGTATAAATATAGGACTCTGTAGCATATTTTCATTAGCACAAGAAAAAGAAGGCTGGTTGCTATCCATACTGACATTTTAAACATCTTAAAAAAAATTGATCTAAGTAGGTAAATACAGTATAAATCCAAGAGCTCCAAAAATTGCAAAAAGAAAGAGATAACTAATATAGTGGAAGTCAGATAACAATGAGCATGAATTACCATAGGAGGAAACAACTGATATAGTTATTTTAATTTGTTTGGTAAAGTAAAAAAGTTCTTTACATGGTAGAAAGCCATGTATGATGGATAAATTAACATCTGAAAATTTCCCATTCATATCAATACCAATTTTCTACCTAGGTATCAGTGAAATTATTTGTTTTTTATTCTCTGGTAATATTAATGCCTTTTATAGTGCTCTGATTTTTAGTCACAGACCTAGGGAAATTTAACTTGTTCTAACTATCTGAATCCCCAACATACCAAAACCCCCATCAATGTTTTTTCTAGACTCACCATTCTTTGAAGTTGGCTGGTCTGTAATCTTCCCCTTTCACCTAGATTTGTTTTCCATACTATATCCAATTTTCCAATTACTGTTACTCCCTTAATGATGCCTGCTTTTTCTGCAAACTCCTTCTTGGGTTTTAGGCAGTATAAGTACTGGCGTGTATCCATCGGCTGCAAATATGCTCTTGACCCAAATGTAGTTACACTGAGGGGTGAAGACAGAGATGGAAAAAATTCTCTAGACTCTTTTAAAAGAAAAACCATAGCTGTGATTGTTCCTTTGGATAGGACCTTAATGATCTACCATCCAAAGATCTAGAATACAACAGGTCAGTGGTTTCAATACAAATGAAAAAAAATTGAACTGAGAAGACTTATTTTTCTTTAATTTTTTTCAGTTGATTAGGAAAATCTTCAGATTCTTTATAATAGAATGCAAAATATTATCTAAAGTATTGGATGTATATCAATTAGCTGAAAAAATGCAATAGAAATAAGAACCTTAAGTATCCTGTCCCTTTTCTCTAAAATTATAAACGAAAATAAACATACCATTCTAAACTAAGGAATCATTTTCAAAATGAATAAAAGGATCAGGCAAAGAGGGGAAAAATATTGTTTTCCTCTGTGGGGGTATAAGAGGCTACAAATTTTACTGTATTCTAACATAATAAAAGTAAAATTTCCATTCTTGATTAATAAAATCAGGTATTTCTCCAGCTATTACCTTCTTATATATATTTATGTTGATCTTACATTTATTTATTCTTCTTTTACAAATTACTCATAGATGTATATTTCATTTTTATAAAAAAATTAAATCATCTATTCCTATGCTCGCTCCTTTTGATGTTGAGAGAATACATCATCTTGAAACTTACTGCTCACTCTAACTTCTCCGTCATTCCTTCCCATGCCTCAGTTTTATCCTTTGCAGGATAAAGGATGAAGTGTTCCATGTTTATCTCACTGAGTTACTATGAAAATTGAAAGAATAAGTGCTCCAGGTACAAATGGTGAAGATCTTATTTTTATGTGAAGGGAGAGCTTGATGGACCCTGAGAGATTTTAAGGGCAGTGAAATTATTTTAGAAGGGAAAATCATGATGGCTATGTCATTACATTTGTCAAAACTCATAGAATGCACAACACAAAAAGTGAACATGAATGTAAACTGGATTTTAGTTAATAATAAGTATCAATATTGCTTCACTGATTGTAAAAAATGCACCAAGTTAAAATGTAAACAATATGGGACCCTGTAAGTGGGGAGGGCACATGAGAACACTGCTCTGATAAATTTTTCTGTAAACTGAAAAATTCTCTTGTAAAGTCTATTAATTAAAAAAATCATACATCACCCAAGAGACACAATGATAAAAAAGTTCATGTTTTTTAAAATAAAAACAAACAGTTCACAATTCATATTTACCATTCTCCAGCTTGGTTGACTGAATTTAATTCTGCTACATTGTACATTATAGATGGCTCCAATGAAACTTTCTCCATAAACATGGGTGAGGTTGTAATATTCTGAATCTGGGCTTCAAGAAATACTTCATCAGTCTGAAAAAAAAAAATCCACCAAAGTATGATGGTGTTTAAAGTATTTACCTCAACAACAATATCTGATTTATTTGAAGAAAAAACATTAACCATAAATGTGATTAGTTCATGCCTGCAAATCAAAGTTATCATAATTAATGCAAGAAAAGAAATCTTTATCCTAACATAATTAATAGGGGCAAAGTCAAGTGTTAGTCAACTGATAAGTTATCAAACAATGGATGGGGGATAACTATGATATTTTTTGTATTGACATCCAAAAATGTTTAACTGGAATTTCATTCACATATATCTTAAATTTTCTGGTAAGTTATTAAAATATGAAAATGCAATCTAGGATAATGAATACACCTGTGCACTTAGCATTTCATAAATGTGTTAAGATAATTAGGTCTTTGTTAGACTGTTCAGCATAATTTTTACCTTAATTTTCATTATTATTTCAAATTAGATAGTATAGTGAATAATCTATTTTATAATCTTATAGGATTTAACTTTATAAAGCAATTATTTTAGTGTTCATTAGTGATTTCCCAGTTTACTGTTAAGTGTATATTTAGGGGAAAAAAAAGTGAGTTATACTTGAAATCTTTGAGTTTTTAAATCAAAGAAAAGGTACTTTGTAGTCTTATTGACAGATACAGCAGTATTTCAGTCATGGGGTAATTTACATATGTACTTTTACATAATTTTTGAAATTCCTTAATTATGGTAAACATTATTCCTTTTATGCTATTTTGTTATTTTTTGGGGTATATAATCCCAAGATAACAGACAACTTGCCTCTTTTTTGATACAAACATATATAAAATGGTATACTAAGGATATTCTAGAATTACTTTATTCAAAATTTCACAGTAATATATATACAGAAATAAAACAAACTATGACCAAAAAATGTTGGTACTTAGCTTTTTTAACACTAAATCCAGAAAAATGGAAATTATTTGCAAAAATATGATACCAAGATAACAGACAACTTTGCCTCTTTTTTGGTACAAACATATATAAAATGGTATACTAAGGATATTCTAGAATTACTTTATTCAAAATTTCACAGTAATATATATACAGAAATAAAACAAACTATGACCAAAAAATGTTGGTACTTAGCTTTTTTAACACTAAATCCAGAAAAATGGAAATTATTTGCAAAAATATGATGATGAAGTTATAATGTAATATATTATTATCTAAAACAAAACAGATTCTTTTGTCCTGGGTACATGTGCCTTAATAAAACAGAAATACAATGATTTATCAGTTTAAAAGAAGGTACACATTCAAAGGCCTTTTGTTATTTTTTCTCGAAAAAACAAAAAGTAAATATATCCCATCAATCCATTGCTTAAAAAAAAAATAACCATAGACCCACTTTTCAAATTTAAAAATTCAATTTCTGCATAAGTTTAGAAGAGCTTAGATAAGATGAAAGGAAAAACAAGCAGCATAATGGAAAATTAAGTTAGTTTGAACAGTTAGTATAAAGTTACTTGACATTTAAAAAATTAAGAATTCAGTGCTAAGGCAGTTGTTTTTATAAGCCTGGTGGGCTGCTGTCTATGGGGTCGCACAGAGTTGGACATGACTGAAGTGACTTAGCAGTAGCAGTAACTCTTCAATAAACTTCCATCACTTAATTTCTCACAGCCCTAAAAATTCAAGTTACCAAAATCCAGTGAGACTATTTTAGATAGACATTCCTAAGCATAATTATTTTAATAGAGTTTATCTAAAAGTTCTTATCTCATTTGCTTTTTCTTTCCTTAAAAGTTTCTTCACATCAAGTTACTTTCTTTGCTGACAAATTAGTAACAGTTATAACAAGGTTTTGTTTAATTTATATTAAACCTAGGCACAATGAAAATATTACACATAATGTTGATGACTCTAAGGCATGCCTATATTAATTAGATCAATAAGCATTAATACCAGGTATTAATTTAATATTGAATATTTCTCAGTTTATGTGAACCTGAAATTAATTCTGTCCTTCTGTATTTTTTTTGAGAATTTATATAAGCACCTAATTTCCTTTAATCCAACTATAATAAAAGCTCACGTACAAATTAATTTTTGGTATTGCCATTCAAAGGTAAAAAGCAAAGATAATACACATGTAAACATACACAGACACAATGAAAAATCTCAGTTTCATTTTCTAAATTTAGTCATGAATCAGATAGCACAGTATAAAACTTACTAGTTGTAAATAACACTTATAATAAGAAAAAATTTTAAATGCTTTATTCTCTGTTTTTTTACTCAGTTTCAGGTATCAGAGATGGTCTAGATAAGTGATTTTGAGAGCTCTGGTCTCAAAGCACAGGAACAACTTATTCCCTCAGGATCTGAATTCTGAAGATATTTTTTCTTTCAAGCTAGTTTTCTCTACTGATTAGAAATTAAGCGGGGGATCTGGGGAGAAGGGAGTAGCACCCCATTCCAGTACTCTTGCCTGGAAAAGCCCATGGACGGAGGAGTCTGGCAAGCTGCAGTCCATGGGGTCGCGAAGAGTCAGATACGACTGAGCGACTTCACTCTCACTTTTCACTTTCATGCATTGGAGAAGGAAATGGCAACCCACTCCAGTGTTCTTGCCTNTAAAAAATATATATATATATAGCTAAAGTTGGAGAAGGTGATGGCACCCTACTCCAGTACTCTTGCCTGGAAAATCCCATGGGCGGAGGAGCCTGGTAGGCTGCAGTCCATGGGGTTGCTAAAAGTCAGACACAACTGAGCGACTTCACTCTCACTTTTCACTTTCATGCATTGGAGAAGGAAATGGCAACCCACTCCAGTGTTCTTGCCTGGAGAATCCCAGGGACAGGGGAGCCTGGTGGGCTGCTGTCTATGGGGTCGCACAGAGTCGGACACGACTAAAGTGACTTAGCAGCAGCAGCAGCAGCAAAAGCTGCTTATTTCCCACGGGCGTCAGCTCTTTCATCAAACATCAAGCTGGAAATCATTTTTCGCCTATGTTCCCAGAGTATAAGTACACTTCATGATCAGGGTGGGTGGCGGTGCTTACACTGTGATATCAAGTCATATCAACTGCTAAGTCACTTCAGTCATATCCGACTCTGTGACCCCATGGATTATAGCCCACCAGGCTCCTCTGTCCATGAGATTTTCCAGGCAAGAACACTGGAATGGGTTGCCATTTCCTTCTCCGGAGGATCTTCCCCACCCAGGTGATGAACCTGGGCCTTCCGCACTGCAGGCAGCTGTCTCTTATACACATCTAGATGTGTATAAGAGACAGGTATAAAGTTACTTGACATTTAAAAAATTAAGAATTCAGTGCTAAGGCAGTTGTTTTTATTGTGTATATAATATGTTATAAGCAAATGTTGCTTATATTAAACAGAAATTTGAAAATATGATTTTAACCAACTTGGGAAAATTTAATTTTCTTCAGTTTATTGTTAAAGGGCCATCTTTACCTAACCCAGAATTAAGACTAAAACCACTGTGCATTTGAAGATGAATTTCAACTACACAGTTCATTCAAAGATGTGAAGGATCACAGACTATTTTAAGATGTTGAAAATTCAAAGGCTATTTAAACAAGGCTAACAAGGCCTCTTTTAAAAAATATCTACAGAAAACACACTAAAATAAGAATTGTTTCAATATGACAATTTAATCTTTGATGTATATTTTCTCATATAAGATGACAATCAATATAATATAAAAAGTACAAATTATATACATATTTTCAAAGTCACATAAGTATATTCACAACTAACTTTGTTTTTCCACTATGTTTTGTATGGAGAGATTAATTAGGCAAAGTAAAAAAGTGGTAAGTAAGAAAAGCATATAAATTTATAATAAAAAATCAAATTACCACAGAACTGAGGTCACTCTAATGGAAAAATAAAAAGAAAAATTAGAAAAATCAGATTAAATGTTAAAGGAAAAGAATAACTTTAAAATAAAATGCATTTCTGCATTTTTTAAATTTACTAAACAAGACAGCATTAGTAAAACAAGGACATAAACAGAAAGTAACACAAAGAAATATGACAAATAATTTTTCTAAAAAGGTGAAACTGCTAAGGTTAAATGAATAGAGAAGAACACTGGAGGTGAATACTTAAACAGGAGCAAATATTCAAGGGCATATTCTGGTGGGGAGAGGCATATCCCATGCCTTTCTAATTCTTTAAATTCTTACCACTTTGTAATTCTTCATAGATTACTTTGTATGGGTATACAAATATCTGCCACATTCAGGACAGACAATGCTTCTTCTAAATTCATCTAATAATGGGATCTTACACTTCAGGGAATGCTGAAGTAGACCACTTCAAATAATTGAGAGTTAACAGATTTCATAGTTTGTCTTTTCATATATATATAAAAAATATATATATATATAGCTAAAGTTGGAGAAGGTGATGGCACCCTACTCCAGTACTCTTGCCTGGAAAATCCCATGGGCGGAGGAGCCTGGTAGGCTGCAGTCCATGGGGTTGCTAAAAGTCAGACACAACTGAGCGACTTCACTCTCACTTTTCACTTTCATGCATTGGAGAAGGAAATGGCAACCCACTCCAGTGTTCTTGCCTGGAGAATCCCAGGGACAGGGGAGCCTGGTGGGCTGCTGTCTATGGGGTCGCACAGAGTCGGACACGACTAAAGTGACTTAGCAGCAGCAGCAGCAGCAAAAGCTGCTTATTTCCCACGGGCGTCAGCTCTTTCATCAAACATCAAGCTGGAAATCATTTTTCGCCTATGTTCCCAGAGTATAAGTACACTTCATGATCAGGGTGGGTGGCGGTGCTTACACTGTGATATCAAGTCATATCAACTGCTAAGTCACTTCAGTCATATCCGACTCTGTGACCCCATGGATTATAGCCCACCAGGCTCCTCTGTCCATGAGATTTTCCAGGCAAGAACACTGGAATGGGTTGCCATTTCCTTCTCCGGAGGATCTTCCCCACCCAGGTGATGAACCTGGGCCTTCCGCACTGCAGGCAGACTCTACTGTCTGAGCCACCAGGGAAGCACTGTTATGTCTCCTCCACTAAATCTAAGTGCTATGAGGATAGGGAAGATGTTCAGTTTACATTATTTCTCTTCAGTATCTGGCACAGAACACTGTGCTCAGCAGGTGACCAAAGGTTTGAAGCCTAGCTTCTTATGTCATTTTTTTTCCCCTAGCAAAGCTTTCTTAAACTTGCTTTCCTTTTTGTGATTCACATAGCATTTTTAGATGCAGCATAAAAAAACATGTTTGCAACAAATGTGGGGCTAACAATAGTTGTCAGGTTAAGGTCTATGGAATAGTGTAATAAACTATTGAAACTAGTGTGCTTAACTAACTCCCAAATTTCCTAGTTGGGGTTAATAGAATCTGCTTTATGCCACAGGCAGGACAGTATTAGTTTGCCTAATAGGTAATACCAAACATATTAGAAAGATCCTAAATGCTATTTGCTCACTCCTCATTTTTAAAGAAATGTCACTTTCAAAAGTTCAGGATTTTATGAAAATTTTTTAGCTGAAGTTGTTGGCAAAGTCTACATTAAAGATTATGTCTATATTTAATGTTAATTGAAAGCAAAATTGTTACTATGATTATAAGAACAGAATATTATATATAAATGAGTAAAGACTGAAAGAGAAAACTGGTTAATGAAGAACCAATTACTTTTTGCTGTGGTAAAATTGTGGGTTTCTTCCTTTCTTCTTGGGGAGTATGTTACTTTTATGTTATTTATGGAATTATTAGCAATTTAAAAAAATTTGCATTTCACCCTTAATATTGGTGTGATAAAACTACTTGACAAGTACCCTCATGTACCACCATATTTCCACAAAGAAAACTTAAAATAGTTTAGTATGTGCTTTCCTAGGCATCAATTACAGGAAAAAAAGACCCACCTACATATTTGTTTTTAATTGTCCAAACTATTTTTTCTAATAGAATAGTTTCCGGTCTCCCCTCATACTATGAATGAAATCTTTCCTAGCAAAATAAATTAATACTATTTAAGTACATATATTATTAATAACAAAAAAAGGGAGAACAAATATGTATTATCCCAATTCTCCTGTCCCTCCCCACAAAGAAACATCAACTCTTTAAAAATCTAATAATCTCCTTGAGACTGAGTCCTCCCATCAAACAGTGATATGTATACTCTTCACTACATACTCGATGTTCCCCTTGCACCTCTGCTTGGAATGCCTTCAATGCTCTGACACTACACTTCCAGCACCTACTCCTTCTAGACTCTGAGGCAGTTCTCTTTCTTTACCATGAAGCTTTCTTAGACTACTCCAGAATCTCATTCCCAGAGTTCCTGTAACACATTTTTTTTGTACCAGTCTCTCTAGTCTCACTATATACTATACTAGTAACTTTTTAATTTTATGCACTTTTTTCTTTTCTCCTGATAGGTTTTTACTTCAAGGTTAGGTTCCTTATCTTAGATGTTTTAGTATGCCCAGATGTAGCACAAACTTTATAGTGAATAAAAACTCTGAGATGCTGATGGTAAAAATAATATTGTCAAATATGACATGTGACTACAAATTTCTTATCACCTGGTTTTGGAGTAACAGACCTAATTTGCATTTCAAAATGCTGTATTTGAATATCTCTGAGTTTATCATTATGATCTGAAACACATGATTTTTCGGGGGTAAAAGGCCCATTAGGAAATCTGTTTTTTCTGGAACTCTAGGTACCAGGATAAAATAGAATTTTGTAAAAGAAATTCAAGCAATAAAACCCTTCCTTATGATAAATTCTATTCTATATCTTTTGTTAGAACAGAAGATAATCTTCTATTCTCAAAGTTACTCCTTTCTATATTTTTGCCAAATTTGTTTCTCCGAAGGAGAAGTTCAAATCATTCACTAAACTTAGCAATCTCACACTGACTTTTCAGGACAAAGAATTTAATGTGTTGAATTCTACTTAATATTTTCTATATAAATATTAAATATTTTTTGCAGGTTTAGATCTACTACTTCAATTTTTACAATATGACAACCACATTTATAAATATTTAACAGATTGCTAATGTTTTTAGACAGGAACAACAACTATTAAATGGAAGCATAGGGTCATCATTTAATGAAAGGAGGTGAAAGCCTCAAAGTTAATGAGAATAAAAATCAAGGCATATTGATTCCATGTAAATTGAAAACAGCAGATTAAAAGAGATCTGCAGTGAAATTAATCACTTGTGATTTAACTTTATGCTCATTTTTCACAATTAATTTATAGTCATATCAGTAATTTACTCTGATATGAAAAGAAATATAATACATGAGAATTTTAGTCAGATAAGATCTTAATGTTGAACATGAAATCCCATTAAGTGCTCAACACTTACCTCTGCATTGTAAAATTTGGTTTTCACATCCAATGGTTTGAGAACCTAGTTGAATAAAGCATACCAATCAAAGAAGATTATTATCATTTGGCCATTTATTTTGCTTATTTGTTTTAAATCTTGGGTTTAAGCTTGTCAAAGCCATTTTCCAATTTTAATTGTAATAGACTTTTAAAATGTGTATGCAATATTCTTGTAAAAATAAAAACAAACAAAAACAATCCCAAAGACATTTTAAAAAAAGCTACCATAATTTCTTGACTGGGTGACAATTACATGAGTTATATGGATTTACACTTCACAGTATTTTGCTAAACTGAACACATATATGCTTGTGTATTTTTCTATATATATTTCACAAAGTATATTTATAAAAATAAGCAATCAAATATTTTATTTTCTTTTAAAAGGCATACAAAATCTTAAACAGATGAGTGATAACAAAAGCAATAACAACAAAGCAACAGCAATCTTTTTCTTCCTATTGATAGTACTTTTTCTTCCACACACAGAGGAGTGAAAACTATATATAATGTCATATCCAGATCTACATAACTGAACATGGTCATCTCATTTCCCTATCCATACACACAGATGTGTTAAAACAGTGGTTTTAAATTATTCTTTGATTATGGGCTTTGAAAACTGTGTGTTAATAAAAACTTCTAACTGCAGTTTCAGTGACTCATGATTTCTCTGAAGGAAGCTTGGTCCACTTAACCCAAATCAATAATCCTTCATTTAAATATTTCTTTAGAAATCTGATATTATTTACACTTATTTTGTCTGGACTTTACAGTCATTTTATCCATCTTTTGGATTCTTGCATGTTTTGTCAAGGCATGAAAACCAATTTTTTAAAAAAATAAAAACATTATACTGCCAATGATAATTTCTCTGATTTTATTTAACTTACTTTAGTCTGACTTTAGATTGCTAGTAACATGACAAATTAAAAAACAGTAGGGTATCTGCTTTATTTGGAGTCTGTTTTTACTGCAGATAAATAGCTGTAATTTCCTGGGGGCAGGGTGGCAGGGAGAAGGCACCTGAACACAATTTACACCATCAGATTTAATACCTGAAACTTGAAGAATTTTCTAAAATACATTTTTTCTCCACCCTGAGTCGTGTAACTCACTGCACACACCAAGCTGAAACAGAAAGACGTCTTAATGATTTCTGAATCATTTTCAATTTTGTTTTTTAATACTTAATCTACTACATTTCAACTCTATCAACAAATTTCAAACATATACCAATGATGTGAAAGTGTAGTCAAATGAACCTAGAGCAGGAAAAAAAGTTTCAGTAGATATAGATGTAATTCCATGAACAAGAAACCTATGATTAGTAAAATAAGATACACCATTTTTAAAGATGGAAGTCAGAAACTTTTTCTTCAA
Source organism: Oreotragus oreotragus (assembly GCA_006410675.1). Taxonomy (NCBI): domain Eukaryota; kingdom Metazoa; phylum Chordata; class Mammalia; order Artiodactyla; family Bovidae; genus Oreotragus; species Oreotragus oreotragus. The sequence continues at coordinate 20,181 of SJYX01009196.1, read as the reverse complement.
AAAGTGAAGCATGATCCAAAATAAATACCAGGATAACTAAGCAGTTGAATATTAAAAATAAGTTCACATAAACTAGAAGAAAATACAAATTAAAAAAAAAATTCCAGGATGAGGAAAGGCTTTTAAAATTTTTAATATAAATCCAATGGAAAGGATGACCTCTACAAATTTACAAACTGGATAAATCAAAGACACTAAAACAAAATTTAAAAAAGGACAACATATTGGGATAAAAGGCTTCTAACAATATCAAGCTTTGTAGGCATAAATTAATATCTCACTCAAAATAGGAGAAAAGTATATACATATAAATCACAGTACCATGATTTACTAACAAAAATTTGAAATGTGAATGTTCACCCTTACAAGTAGTCAAAGAAACAAATTACAAATTACAATAATGAGGTAAGATTTTTCCCCATCTTAGGATCTGGCAAAAATTCTTTCCAATAAATAATAGGGTTGTTGAGGGTTTAGAGAAACTGACTCTCTTTATACTGCTACTGGTTATAAAAATTGAGAAAACAATCCTTCAGGAAAGGAGTCTTAAAAATTCCTTATATGCTCCTATAGTAAACCCATTTCAAGTAATCTATCACAGGAAATATTAAGGTGTTCATCACTGTGTTATTTATAACAGTGAACAAGTGGAAAGTTTAACGTCAGAGTAAACAAATTACAGTACATGGTCCAAGTGTGTAGATAAAATCATTTTGAGAATCTTTTCAAAGAATACTGACTCAAGCGGGAAAATGTTCTTGGTGCATTAAAAATTATAAAGCCATGGGTAATTTTATCAAAATTTTACAAAATATTATTTATTTATACATATCTGTTATATATACCCATAAGAAGACTAAAGTATACCAATATTTTAATAGTGGTTACGCTAGGTGGTGACATTATAGGTTATTTAATTTCTCTTTTAGATTTGTACCTGTTACTAAACTAGGTGCTAGGGATTTAGAGTTGATCAAAACTCAATACTTGCTCTCCTAGTGCTCACGGTTGGACACAAAGTACAGATTTTGAAGCCAGATCTGAGCTCTATGCCATTATTTACCAGCTATTTAAAAGAGTCTCATTTTCTGTAAAATGGGGATTTTACACGTTTATTTCAATAAACTCAATTTCAACAAATGTTGACCACTATTTCTCTGCTAAATTCTGAGGATACAGCCAACTTTGTGGAATTCATACTTTAATGGGAACAGAAGGTACTCAGTGAGCAATTTCAAGTATAAAAGACATAGAAAAATATTTTAAGAAGTAGAATTAAACTAAACAAAATGACACAAGCATTCCTTTATAAGAGAAGAATACATTTCACGTTGTGGAGGAATTTAGAGGTAAAGAGTCCAATATAACTGCAGTATAAAGTGGGAGCAAAGTATGATGAAAGGTGTACTAGAGTATTTGGTAAGGAATAGGTATGGAGAGCTCTGCAAAACCTATATAAAGTCAGAATTTCCTAAGGGTAAACCTAGATAGCATATTGAAAAGCAAAGAGATTACTTTGCCAACAAAGGTCCATCTAGTCAAGGCTATGGTTTTTCCAGTAGTCATGTATGGATGTGAGAGTTGGACTGTGAAGAAGGCTGAGGGCCGAAGAATTGATGCTTTTGAACTGTGGTGTTGGAGAAGACTCTTGGGAGTCCCTTGGACTGCAAGGAGATCCAACCAGTCCATTCTGAAGGAGATCAGTCCTGGGATTTCTTTGGAAGGAATGATGCTAAAGCTGAAACTCCAGTACTTTGGCCACCTCATGAGAAGAGCTGACTCACTGGAAAAGACTCTGATGCTGAGAGGGTTTAGGGGCAGGAGGAGAAGGGGACGACAGAGGATGAGATAGCTGCATGGCATCACCGACTCAATGGAAGTGAGTTTGAGTGAAATTCGGGAGTTGGTGATGGACAGGGAGGCCTGGCGTGCTGTGATTCATGGGGTTGCAGGGAGTCAGACACAACTGAGTGACTGGACTGAACTGAACTGATTGAGAGATCACTGAAGTATTAGGTGACTTATTCAAGATCACATAGTTAAATAAATGATTGAGCTAACATTTGAATTTCAGAAAATCTGACACCAAAGCTTATACCAACCACACAATATATATTAGTGTTAGTTGCTCAGTCATGTCCAACTTTATGTGATCCCATGGATTGCCTCCTCTCTTCATGGAATTCTCCAGGCAAGCAAACTGGAGTGAGTTGTCACTCTCTTCTCCAGAGGATCTTTCAGACCCAGGAATTGAACCTGTGTCTCCTGCGGAAATGGCAATCCACTCCAGTACTCTTGCCTGGAGAATCCCATGGACGGAGAAGCCTAGTAGGTTACAGTCCACGGGGTCGCAAAGAGTCGGACACGACTGAGCGACTTCACCTTCACCTCCTGCATTGCACGCAGACTCTTTATGGTCTGAGCCACCAAGGAAGTCCAGAATATACATTAAAAAGTGCCTAAACAGAACTTGTCACTAAAATGAATTAACTGATAGATAATATTATATGTACTTCTTTCAGACAAGAAAGAGAAACAGAAAAGGTGATGTAAGAGGAGATGAAGAGAGGCTACTGAGAGATAATCAACAAGCATAGGACTCTGAGAATCAACTATATGTGGGAGTGGTAAGGCAGACAGAGAAATCTAAAATTAATTTAGGTGGCTCTGAAATGTTCATTTTTGCCTCTCAGCCAAAGAAAAACAGAGTATTCACATTCAAATGCCTACACAGGCCAGGGATACAGAATTTGACATTTCTTTTTCCTCTCACAGTTTGTTTTATTTTGGTTCTCTATTTTTGGACTCTCAGGATAGAGTGTATTTATATAGTTAAACCCAGAACTGAAAAGCTGTGAATTTAAAAATAAATGTTATTAACATCAGTTATTAGCATTTCAAAAGAATAAACATACTCTAAAAGTATTTTTAGAGTACCACCTGGGTTTTAAAGGTTTGCAGCATGGATTTTTATTTTTCAGTCAGACTGCAGATGCAAAAATAAAACTAGAGATAAATGAACTTTTTTTTCCCCTTAAACAATAAATATTTTGTTTAAAGTCTGTTTCTGGCAAACATGTTAAACATGGCACATAAAACTCCTTCTGAAGTAATTTTTTAGGCTTGATAATGAGTGGAAATAAAGCAAAAATTTCAAATAAAGGCTTTTATAAGTAAAAGCCTTTGAGATGTAGTAAAATTAATTCTTACATGTGTGTTCCAATTTCCTTTACTTCATGGTGTATGACATCATCAATACAACAATCGGGTTTAAGTTCAGCCACTGCAGCGTTAGAGGCTGAAAGATTCAAACGCTGAGAACTTGTCTGAAGATCAGCCTTGAAAGAAAGAGAGAATAAAATACAAGTGAACTTGGTCACCTACAGGCTGTGGGTAAGTATGGGTAGAAGGAATAGGGTAACAGGAACAAGGCAGTAGGGATGAAAGGAGAGCGACACTTCTCTGTACACATCTCTCTGTATAGATGTCACATTTCTCTGATGCTTAGAAAAGAATAATGGTTCATACAAGTGCATACCTGAAAATAAATAAAATCAGCCATGAAGTAGGGGGAATCTAAAATGGAATCCATACAGCATCAAATGAACCTAACTCTACTGCAAATGAACACAACCATACCAAGAGTAAAGGAAAAGTAAGAACCAATTTAAGTTTGGCGAACAAAAGCTAAAAACAAAAAGAATGGCATACAAATGTTTTACTCTTGAACATCTGCTTTTTGGCAAGGGTACAGATTAGCAATTCTAAAACTTCTATGTGTATACCAGGATTAAACAAAAAATATGTACATTATGGGTAGCAAGAGACAGGTTTCTGACCTTTGGAGACAAAAAAGTACAAATAAAAGTGAGAAGGCTACAATGAAACCTTTGGTACTGGACTGGAATTTGGGGCATTCATATGAACCTATGGTTTTAAAATTTATATATATACAGATGGATATTACAGAAATGTATACAGATGTGTATACATGTGTTAGAATATAGTACTAAAAGGTAAACAATCATTCAAAACATTGGAAGTCAGAAACCAACTGATTTGCAGAAGTAGAGATCAACATTAAAGTCATCAACTAAGAAAGAATGAAATGGCAACCCACTCCAACGTTCTTGCCTGGAGAATCCCAGGGACGGGGGCGCGGGGGGGT
>SJYX01009190.1:0-12453 GCA_006410675.1 Oreotragus oreotragus | reverse complement strand
ATTGGTTTTGGCATACATTGACATGAATCTGCCACTGGTGTACACGAACTCCCAAACATGAACCCCCCTCCCACCTCCCACCCCACATCATTCCTCTGGATCATCCCCATACACCAGCCCCAAGCATCCTGCATCCTGCATGGAACATAGACTGGTAATTCGATGGGAAAGCCAGCATTTCTGTCTCCACTTGAATCAGAGAAGAGAAAAACACATTTCTGTTATAACATGAGATTAACTAAAACATAAATATATTTGTTTATATTTGGAAGTATTTGTTTACTTTGGAATGGGCAATCAAGAAAAATATGGATTCTTTCTAGAAGCCTTGGTAGGGGATTTGATTTTATTTGGATTTGCTAAATACTGATATGACTGGGTAAAAATGTAGAGTCTTCCTCTAGAAAGATTTGGGTTAAGATCATGTTGCTGTCACTTTTAAAGCTCTTTGTCTTTGGACTATTCATGTAAGCTCAGAACCTCAGTTTCTTATTGAGCAATTGTACATGATGATATGCTACTTCATTTTGGTAAATGAAAGAATTAAATCCTTCAGCAGTGTGCCTGGCATAGAATGAGAATCCTTGAGAAAATATCAGCTTATTATCACAAAGGGGGAGGGAAAGAAAGAGAGAGATTTTTATCAATCTCTTCTAATTCCATATTGATGTAATGCAGTTTTGAGAAAATTCAACGTGTTTGTCTTCAGTGGGCAGGCTAGATAAATATATACTGTAAACATCAAGAAGTTAGGATTATGGACAATTTTAAGATTATAATCTATCTAAATTCTTGTTAATCTAAATCTTCTTTGTCTAAAAAATCACAAATACATAACTCACACAAATGCAAATGCACACATACACACACACCACAAAAACCAACAAAAATTCCCCCAAGATTCTTTGAAAATAAATCAAATCTGTTAGCTGTTATTTTCACTAATGCAGTATGAATTGTTATACACTCAACCTAAAATTTGTCATAGTCGTTGTTAAGACCACAGTCTTAAGAGTCAGAAGGTTTGAATGAGTTTTTGTCTTACTGTGTACTCTTGGGCAGTTACTTACCTTCTTGTGACTTTCTTGAGTTGCCTTTTCGGTAAAATCAGGATAATAATAGAATGTACTCTAAAGTATTATTTGGGGGGGTTTAATTAGATTATATTTCCCAAATATTTGGTTTAATCCTGACAGTAAGTACTTAATAAACATATTAGCTATAGTTATTATAAAATAGGGATAATAGATGACCGAATTTATCTTACAGAGTTGACCTAAGATTTAAATCTGTCTCTTATACACATCTAGATGTGTATAAGAGACAGCTCTACTACAAATCCACAGTCATCAAGACAGTATGGTACTGGCACAAAGGGAGAAATATAGATCAATGGAACAAAATAGAAAGCCCAGAGATAAATCCACACAACTATGGACACCTTATTTGACAAAGGAGGCAAGAATATACAATGAATTAAAGACAATCTCTTTAACAAGTGGTGCTGGGAAAACTGGTCAACCACTTGTAAAATAATGAAACTCGAACACTTTCTAACATCATACATAGAAATAAACTCAAAATGGATTAAAGATCTAAATGTAAGACTAGAAACTATAAAACTCCTAGAGGAGAACATAGGCAAAACATTCTCCGACATAAATCATAGCAGGATCCTCTATGACCCACCTCCCAGAATACTGGAAATAAAAGCAAAAATAAACAAATGGGATCTAATTAAAATTAAAAGCTTCTGCACAACAAAGGAAACTATAAGCAAGGTGAAAAGACAGCCTTCGGAATGGGAGAAACTAATAGCAAATGAAGCAACTGACAAACAACTAATCTCAAAAATATATAAGCAACTTATGCAGCTCAATTCCAGAAAGATAAATGACCCAATCAAAAAATGGGCCAAAGAACTAAGCAGACATTTCTCCAAAGAAGACATATTAATTACTTTTGATCAGGTCTTATATTATTTGTTTTATAAATAGGAATATTATGCTACAATGTGCCAGTCACTTAACTTTTAATTATTTCAGTAGATTTATGGGATAATTATTTTCATACTTATGTAAGAAATAATAAGAAAAAATATGCAAGTGGAAAAGACCTACTTAAAAGCTTCATTTATATTCTTTTAAATCAAAATTTTATTTAATAGCATGTGTTATTGGAATGGTATATATTTTTTCAGTCTTATGGGATATATGTTTTCTATACTTAGCCCATGAGTCTATTGATATAATTTAAATAGTTAATATATATTAAAAAAATTTTTCCTGGCTTTTTGTAGTCCATGGGTTTGCAAAGAGATGGACATGACAGTGACTGAACAACAACAAATGGGATAGGTACTAATTCTCTTAAAGTTTTTGTTATAATATATATGGTATTTTATTTAAAGCTGTATATTACTCTTATGCAAACTGTATCCTTTTTCTCCTTTATCTATTAATAAATCAAATTATGTTTATGGATTTTTTTAAAGTGAAAGCATCCTTAACAGACCAGGACTCTATAGAGCCTTCCTGGAACAGACTTTCCCCAATATCCTCTGCTTTAGTTCCTCTCTGAAGTACCTGTTGAATCAATTCAGTTCAGTCCAGTCGCTCAGTCGTGGTCCGACTCTTTGAAATCCCATGGACTGCAGCACGCCAGGCTTCCCTGTCCATCACGAACTCCCAAAGTTTACTCAAACTCATGTCCACTGAATCAGTGATGCCATCCAACCGTCTCATCCTCTGTCGTCCCCTTCTCCTCCCACCTTCAGTCTTTCCCAGCATCACGGTCTTTTCAAATGAGTCAGTTCTTCGCATCAGGTGGCCAAAGTATTGGAGTTTCAGCTTCATCATCAGACCTTCCAATGAATATTCAAGACTGATTTCCTTTAGGGTGGACTGGTTGGGTTTCCTTGCAGTCCAAGGGACTCTCAAGAGTCTTTTCCAGCACCAAATTCTGAAGCATCAATCCTTTGGTGCTCAGCTTTCTTTATAGTCCAACTCTCACAGCCATGCATGACTACTGGAAAAACCATAGCCTGACTAGACAGACCTTTGTAGGCAAAGTAATGTCTCTGCTTTTTAATATGCTGTCTGGGTTGGTCATAACTTTTCTTCCAAGGAGTAAGCGTCTTTCAATTTCATGGCTGCAGTTACCATCTGCATTGATTTTGGAGCCCCCAAAAATAAAGTCTGTCACTCTTTTCATTGTTTCCCCATCTATTTGCCATTAAGTGATGGGACCAGATGCCATGATCTTAGTTTTATGAATGTTGAGTTTTAAGCCAACCTTTTCACTCTCCATATATAGATAACAGTATTTGATACAGATTTCCTAAATTGTTTCAGTTGTGCAAACCCCCCTATCAAATGAAAGATGTTCACTACTTGATGATCATGAGCACACAGTCCCTGGCCTCCTGGAGCCTAAGGAGTAATAAAGCTAACCCCTGTGGCCCACCTGTTCCCTCATCATCAGCCAATCAGAGAACTCTGCATGAACTGATCAAGTACCCTCACCTGGCTTTTAAAAATGCTCTGCTGAAACCTTTCAGGGAGCTCAGGGTTTTTTAAGGAAGGAGCTACCTGACTACTTGCGTGAACCTACAGTAAACCTTTCTTTGCTCCAAACTGTGCATCAAGCACATGAACTTGTGCTAAAAATCCTTGCAAATTAGATAAACTCCAACTGATCTTGATATATTATCCATTATATCCATTATATATATAGACATAGAATACATAGATATACTGTTTCTTAATAATTCCAGCATCACAATTTTCCCTTCTATATTGGTATAGATCATTGATTCTTCACTTGAACCACAGGTAAATTATTATTGTTGTTGTTTTTACAAAGGCTGCAATATGAAAAATATATACTTTTAAAGAGTAGACATAGCAAAGTCAGATGTTATTGCTTTAAGATGAACAAAGGAACTGAGACTAAACAAGAGAGGAATGTATTTTAGACTGCAAATTGTTCCCTCTGGAATACGTGCCCAATTAGTGGAATAATGACAAATTATTTTTACATTTATGCTATAACCATCTCTCTCACTCTAATTTATTTGCCCAGAAAACAGATTTGATTTTGAGTAGGTCAAAAGCATGTATGTGACTACACTGTGCCTAGTTTATCGTGTCATTGTGAGGATCAAATAAGATGGGCAATGTGATTGCCTTAGAAGTTTCAGTACTAAGTGCTTAGGGAGTGCTGGTTTTTCTTATTGACATCAATATATTTTAAATTGCTCATTGAACCAGAACATCGATTATAAATTTACCAATTCAAACAATTTTCTTACTTTGCTATACTTTAGTATTTCATTTAGGAACTTCCATTATTTAAGACCTTCATCTTAGATATCTGATATTCATTTTACAAATAAAAAAGAAATTTTCATTTTATATTTGGAGGTGATGAGGGAGAGTCAGTTATCCTTGTTTCTGCATTTGAATCCACATTATTTAATCCTATTGTTATCACTGACAAAAAATAGCTACCATGATGGATCTACCTGCTCAAAACCTAGGCATAGCACTGTGATTAAGGGCTCCTTGATGACCTGTGTTTAAATCCTGGCTATAATACTTGCTATCTTGTTAACATTAGGCAACTTGTTTAGTCACTCCGTTCTTCCATTCCTCATGAGTAAAGTGAAATAATGGAATCTACTTCATAGGATTATTATGAGAATTTATGATTTTCTGTGTAGCAAGTACAGAGCCTGCTAGCTATATTTGTTTTAATACCATGCTAATCCCATCTATCTTCTCATTTAATTTTCATTGCAACCCTATGAGGCAGGCAGTAATATCTTATTTTTTAGACAGGAGAAATTAGATTTAAGAGTACATACACAGTTTTACAGAGTCACAAAAATCGGGAAATTTGGGGTATAGGATTTTAATTTAGGGCTGCCTGGATCATAATCAACTACATTGAATATTACTTGAATGCATCTTCTACCAAAATATGATGCTCCATTAAACAAAATAATAAGTTAGTGTGAATCTTTAATGTGAAGAATGGGAAATTGGGGTTTTTTTTCTTTTTAATTAACTTATTTATTTATTTATTTTACTTTACAGTACTCTATTGGTTTTGGCATACATTGACATGAATCTGCCACTGGTGTACACGAACTCCCAAACATGAACCCCCCTCCCACCTCCCACCCCACATCATTCCTCTGGATCATCCCCATACACCAGCCCCAAGCATCCTGCATCCTGCATGGAACATAGACTGGTAATTCGATGGGAAAGCCAGCATTTCTGTCTCCACTTGAATCAGAGAAGAGAAAAACACATTTCTGTTATAACATGAGATTAACTAAAACATAAATATATTTGTTTATATTTGGAAGTATTTGTTTACTTTGGAATGGGCAATCAAGAAAAATATGGATTCTTTCTAGAAGCCTTGGTAGGGGATTTGATTTTATTTGGATTTGCTAAATACTGATATGACTGGGTAAAAATGTAGAGTCTTCCTCTAGAAAGATTTGGGTTAAGATCATGTTGCTGTCACTTTTAAAGCTCTTTGTCTTTGGACTATTCATGTAAGCTCAGAACCTCAGTTTCTTATTGAGCAATTGTACATGATGATATGCTACTTCATTTTGGTAAATGAAAGAATTAAATCCTTCAGCAGTGTGCCTGGCATAGAATGAGAATCCTTGAGAAAATATCAGCTTATTATCACAAAGGGGGAGGGAAAGAAAGAGAGAGATTTTTATCAATCTCTTCTAATTCCATATTGATGTAATGCAGTTTTGAGAAAATTCAACGTGTTTGTCTTCAGTGGGCAGGCTAGATAAATATATACTGTAAACATCAAGAAGTTAGGATTATGGACAATTTTAAGATTATAATCTATCTAAATTCTTGTTAATCTAAATCTTCTTTGTCTAAAAAATCACAAATACATAACTCACACAAATGCAAATGCACACATACACACACACCACAAAAACCAACAAAAATTCCCCCAAGATTCTTTGAAAATAAATCAAATCTGTTAGCTGTTATTTTCACTAATGCAGTATGAATTGTTATACACTCAACCTAAAATTTGTCATAGTCGTTGTTAAGACCACAGTCTTAAGAGTCAGAAGGTTTGAATGAGTTTTTGTCTTACTGTGTACTCTTGGGCAGTTACTTACCTTCTTGTGACTTTCTTGAGTTGCCTTTTCGGTAAAATCAGGATAATAATAGAATGTACTCTAAAGTATTATTTGGGGGGGTTTAATTAGATTATATTTCCCAAATATTTGGTTTAATCCTGACAGTAAGTACTTAATAAACATATTAGCTATAGTTATTATAAAATAGGGATAATAGATGACCGAATTTATCTTACAGAGTTGACCTAAGATTTAAATAAATATATGTTTAAGCTACTTTGATAAATGAGGACTAAGTGAAAAGATATATTATTTTAATCTGTTTTTGGCATTCAATAACTATTCTCAGGTTGGAAGACTTTCTTAGTTTCTCTTTATCTGATAATTTCATTCTTAGTATAACTTAAACATATGGACTTCCCTGATGGCTCAGATAGTAAAGAATCTGCCTGTAATGCAGGAGACCTGGGCTTGATTCCTGGATCAGGAAGATCCCTGGATTGGGAAGATCCCTTGGAGAAGGGAATGGGTACCCACTCTAATATTCTTGCCTGGAGAATTCCATGGACAGAGGAGCCTGGCAGGCTACAGTCCATGGGCTCACAAAGAGTTGGACATGACTGAGTGATGACTAATATGGACATGTAAGCATATGGCTATGTGGCTTCTGCTTAATTGCTTCCAATGTCTAGAACCTCTCTACATTTCACAGCAACCCATTCCATTATAGAGTACATTAGAAAATATTTCCTTTCATTGAATTATTGTGTGGCTATTTATCAAACCAGTCAGTCCTAAAGGAAATCTATCCTGATTGTTCATTGGAAGGACTAATGCTGAGGCTGAAGCTCCAATACTTTGGCCACCTGATACGGAAAGCCAACTCTTTGGAAAAGACCCTGATACTGGGAAAGATTGAAGGCATGAGGAAAACGGGATGACAGAGGATGAGATGGTTGCATGGCATCACCAACTCAATGGACACGAGTGTGAGCAAGCTCCAGAAGTTGGTGAAGGACAGGCAAGCCTGGCATGCTGCAGTTCATGGAATCACAGAGTCAGACATGACTGAGTGATTGAACAACAACAATGGCTATTTATAACTTGCACTAATTATACTTAGTTCTCTCCTTTGCAGTCACACAAAAAATAGCAGTCAATTTATGTTCTGGTTAGTATTGATACATAGCAAAGGACATCACAACTTAGCACTGTAAAACAGACATCTTTTGCAATTTTATATGATTTCATGAGTCAGGAATTTGAGGGATCTTCATTGGATATTCTGTCTTTTGTTCCCTGTGGCCATCTTTTGAGGTCAGAATCATCCAGATGTTAGGAGGGCTAGTTTGGGGGCCCCCAGGATGGCATCATTTTCATGCCAGGTACTTAGTGAGGATGAACTGGACTGTCAACCTTTACATATATGAGTGGTCTCTCTCACTTGATGTTCTCAGGGTCTAGTTGGATTTCGGCATGGTAACTGCTTTCAATCACAGTAACCAGTATGCTTCTAGCTAAGTAGACCTCTGCCCTTAAAGCAGAAAAAGGCTCTGCCTCTGGCAAGATTTATAAAACACTCAACTTAGAAGGAGGTCTAAGCCACCACATGAGGGTCTAGAAATCTATGCACATCATCTGGTCCTCTCTGGACTGGGTCATTTCTTGTCATTGGAAACTGGACAGAAGCAACCATAATTCTTGTCAATATATTTGATAAAATCTTCAAAGCAAAATTGTTATGGCATTGTTCAGTGTATAAATAGCAGACAAAAATTTGGTCAGAATCTGCAAAATCTTAAGATTGCTGTCTAATAACCAAATGACAATGATAAATACAGCTACAGACCCATTGTTTTCTAATTATAATTACCAAATGATGCTTGGCTAGAATTTTGATTATGAAATCCAGAATGTAGGAATCCTAGTAACCAAAGTTAGAAGCTTAAAATGTAAATCTTTTTTATTGTCACATGATAGAAATGATGTTGACAGTTGTGACACCAGCTCCTTATTTCCCTCTGGGTTTCCATTAAGGAAGTCTAATGGCCTACAGTAGATCGGTCCTACACTGTTGGTTTGGGGCTAGAATCTAAAAATAAATTAACTTGACTTAAACAACAAAATATTTAGTATAGCTTACGTAGAATAAGTATAAGCCTTATAAATATCATAATCCATGTTCTATTCATTCTTACAAAGTTGACAGGATTCTGTATATGAAAGAAATTTTATAATAAAAATAAACAGAAAATATTCCTCTATAAAGAAGTGAAAGTAAAGTAAAATTGAAAAGAAAGAAAAGAAAGTAAGTAATGAAAGAAGAGAGAGAGAAAACCTAAGTGAAAAAAAAAAAACCTGATTGTCAACAAAACTATGTTTAAACTCTTTTTATAAAAAGTTTAAACTGATTGTATGATTAAAATGATTTACCTAAAGGAAATGGCAACCCACTCCAGTATTCTTGCCTGGAGAATCCCATGGACGGAGGAGCCTGGTAGGCTACAGTCCACGGGGTCGCAAAGAGTCGGACACGACTGAGTGACTTCACCTTACCTTACGTTACCTTAAAGGAGGTCAAACATGAAAGTTCATTGGAAGGACTGATGCTGAAGCTGAAACTCCAATACTTTGTCCACTTGATTTGAATAGCTGACTCACTCAAAAAGACCCTGATGCTGGGAAAGATTGAAGATAGGAGGATAAGGGGATGACAGAGGACGAGATGATTTGGTGGTATCACCAACTCAATGGGCATGAATTTGAGAAAACTCTGTGGTGAAGAACAGGGAAGCAAAATTTCAAATACCATATGATGTCACTTATACATGGAGAAGGGAAAGGCTACCCACTCCAGTATTCTGGCCTGGAGAATTCCATGGACTGTATAGTCCAAGGAGTCTCTTATACATGGAATCTAAAATATGGTACAAATGGCACAAAGGAACATATCTGTGAAACAGAATCATGGATACAGAGAACAGAATTGCGGTTGACAGTGAAGGCGGGAGGATGAAGGAGGTAAGGATTAGGAGTTTGGAACTAGCATATGTGAACTGGTATATGGGGAACTGTATTCATTATCTTGTGAAAAACCATAATGAAAAAATATGAAAAAGATTATATATATGTATAATTGAGTCACTTTGCCATACAGCATAAATTAACACAAAATAGTAAGCCAACTATACCTCACTATTGATTATCATACTAAGTGAAGTAAGTCAGAATTTTGTTTCTGACTTACTTCACTTAGTACGATAATCTCTAGTTCTATCCATGTTGGTGTAAATGGCAATGTTCTATTCTTTATGGCTGAGTAATAGCCCATTGTATTAATATGTGTGTTTGTATATATATTTTGTTGTTCTTGTTTAGTCACTAAGTTGTGTCCAACTCTTTTGTGACCCCGTGGACTGTAGCCCATCAGGCTCCTCTGTCCATGAGATTTCCTAGACAGAAGTACTGGAGTGGGGCTACCATTTCCTTCTCCAGGAGATCTTCCCAACCAAGGGATTGAACCTCCTCCTGCGCTGTGAACACAGAGGTGCATGTATCTTCTTGCATTATAGTTTTGTTTGAATATATATCCATATGTATTCAAAGTAGATGTATATGTACTTCAAAGTAGAAGTATATATCCAGGAGAATTGCTGGATCATGTGGGAACTCTATTTTTAGCTTTTTGAGGAACCTCCATATTGTTCTCCATAGTGGATGCAGCATTTTACATTCCTACCTACAGTGTAAGAGGGTTCCCTTTCCTCCACACCCTCACCAACTTTTATTATTTGTAGACTTTTTAATTATGGCCTCTCTGACTGATGTGAGGTGGTGCCGCATGGCAGTTTTCATTTGCATTTCTCTATTAATTAGTGATGATGAGCATCTTGACATGCCTGTTTCCTTAGCTCAGGCTCCCAAACAAGAGAAATAAAAGTAAAGATAAACAAATGGGACCTAAGCAAACGTATAAGCAAAATAAACCAGAAACAAAATGAAAAGACAACTTGCAGAATGGAAGAAAATATTTACAAATGGTGTAACCAACAAAGGTTTAATTTCCAAAATACACAAACAGCTAACACAACTCAGTAACAACAACCAAAAAGCAACCAAATTGGAAAAGGGCAGAAGACCTAAATAGAGATTTCTCCAAATTCTTTTTTGGACTCTGTGAGAAGACTTTGTTCCAGTCAGAATACTAGTTATCCAGTCCCAAGGAAATGGTTTATATGGTTTATGCTTTCCTTCTTTATGTTTCTCTGTCTACATTATATGTACCCAAATCCAAATCTTAAGGTTCTGTCCCCATGCCATCTCTTTAACAAACTCTAATTGGTACTCCTGCTTCAGTGTGATGACCTGCTCTCATCTATGACACCTAATTTAAGATGCTGCCTTATTTATATGAACATTTTGGTAAGGGCAGTTGCTACTCAGCTCTAACCCACAGTCACCATATTACAGCCCCTGTTAATGGGTCATCGGAGTTTGTTTTGTTTTTTTTTTAAGAGAAGCTGAATGGGAGACTATTACGTGACTCTCTTCATTAGTAAATGTGTGTGTGATAGTCGTTTAGTTGTGTCCAACTCTTTGCAACCCTGTGGACTATAGCTTGCCAGACTCCTCTGTGCATGTAATTCTCCAGGCAAGAATGCTGGAGTCATGAGTAAATAGTGGTTTAATTTTTAAAAAAATCACCATTGTACTGGCTGAAATAAATCTGTAGCCTGTGTAGGGTCTGTCGGGCTTCTATTGATACTTTGACACTTTGTTTTAGAGCATCATTTGTAAGAATAAAAAAATAAACAGGAAGGTCTCCCTCTTCCTTTTCAAAGAAGCATGGAGATATTCACCATGAATATCTCTCTGCCTCTTTCTCACACTTCTACCCCACTGTTTCTACCTTCTTATCTATGGGTTGAAAGCTAGGTCTCAAAATTTACCCACCCTTAGGAATAAACTGTGGAAAATTCTGAAAGAGATGGGTGTACCAGACCACCTAACCTGCCTCTTGAGAAACCTGTATGCAGGTCAGGAAGCAACAGTTAGAACTGGACACAGAACAACAGACTGGTTCCAAATAGGAAAAGAAGTATGTCAAGGCTGTATACTGTCACCCTGCTTATTTAACTTCTATGCAGAGTACATCATGAGAAACACTGGGCTGGAAGAAGCACAAGCTGGAATCAAGATTGCCGGGAGAAATATCAATAACCTCAGATATGCAGATGACACCATGCTTACGGCAGAGAGTGAAAAGGAACTAAAGAGCCTCTTGATGAAAGTGAAAGAGGAGAGTGAAAAAGTTGGCTTAAAGCTCAACATTCAGAAAACAAAGATCATGGCATATGGTCCCATCATTTCGTGGGAAATAGATGCGGAAACAGTGGAAACAGTGTCAGACTTTATTTTGGGGGGCTCCAAAGTCACTGCAGATGGTGACTGCAGCCATGAAATTAAAAGACGCTTACTCCTTTAAAGGAAAATTATGGACCAACCTAGATAGCATATTCAAAAGCAGAGATGTTACTTTGCCAACAAAGGTCCGTCTAGTCAAGACTATGGTTTTTCCAGTGGTCGGGTATGGATGTGAGAGTTGGACGTGAAGAAAGCTGAGCACTGAAGAATCGATGCTTTTGAACTGTGGTGTTGGAGAAGACTCTTGAGAGTCCCTTGGACTGCAAGGAGATCCAACCAGTCCATTCTGAAGGAGATCAGCCCTGGGATTTCTTTGGAGGGAGTGATGCTGAAGCTGAAACTCCAGTACTTTGGCCACCTCATGTGAAAAGCTGATTCATTAGAAAAGACCCTGATGATGGGAAAGACTGAAGACAGGAGAAGGTTGAGATGGTTGGGTGGCATCACTGATTCAATGGATATGAGTTTGAGCAAGCTCCAGTAGACAGTGATGGCAGGGAAGACTGGCCTGCTGCAGTCCATGGAGTGGAAAAGGGTCAGACACAACTGAGCGACTGAATGACAACATGCAGTATTATAGTCCGCTGTCATTAACAGAACACCATCATTAACCCCCTTAATGGGCCACAGGGGTTGACATGTTATCCAATTAATTGATATTTGCATTTGGAGTCCAAGCACCCTGCAAAGCACTGATCAAATAAATGCTCAATACAGAAATCATGAGGAAATGATGCTTTAGATTAGAGGGCTCTCCACTCTATTTCCCCCTGGACTTCTATCTACAGTTAGCGACTTCCTGAAAACTGCCTGACCAGTTAATGAAATGTACTTACTGGTAGGCTACTGTGAATTCAAAAACCGTTCAGAATTGCGGGGGGGGGGGGGGGGGG
>SJYX01009189.1:165417-176765 GCA_006410675.1 Oreotragus oreotragus | reverse complement strand
CAGGGTTGAGACTGGCTTTCTCTGTGAAGCAGAAAGTATATTCAGAAGATAGGGATCAAGAAGGAATGGGTTGCTTGACAGAGTGTTGAGCTCCCCAGGCTCTGGAAATGTTCAGGTAGATGCTAGTAGCTGTCAATCAGGGTAGCATATACTAGATTTTTTCATTTTGTGAGATTCTGGAAGTTCTTGGTGAAGAGAAGCACCCGGATCCAACAATGCTGTGCTTTTATAAGGGGAGAAACATCAGAGAGTGGTGAAATCAACATTGTTAGAATACATGAGCAAGCCAAGATGCTGACACTGTAATGGCAGGTATTTGGGGGCAGGTCTCTTGGCCTCTTTGTTCTTTAGCCTTTATTTTAACAAAGAGATTTGAATCAGTGTCATCCAGTGTTCTTTCTGGATCAACAGTTTAGGGTAATAGTTTTCCCAGCCTGCACTTTTTTTTTTTTTTTTTTTGTGCATCCCAATATTTATTTTATTTTATTTTTTTTTGTATTTATTTATTTTTTTACACGAACTCCAGTTGACAGTAGGCCCTAAAATATTAATGGACCAAACCATAAGGCAGGAACAACAGAACCGTATGCTTGTTGAAGACAAAGACGTACTGTACATGGGACTTGTATTTGAAAGGAACCTTCCTGAAACTTCTCTTGTTCCATACTGTAATATAGTAATGGTTTGTATGCAATAACCCATCAGTTAGCCCATTTAAAATAAAATATAATCTTGGAGGTTATGATTTTTAATTTAATTAAACTCACCTGCACTATGGATCTATTATGAGCAAAGCATCAGGACTATAAAGATGAGTAAGAACACACCATCTCTAGTTTCAATAAATTTAGTCTTGTGGGAATCACAGCTGGATTAAACTAGCAGTAATGGAATGTTCCAAGTTCAGTGTAAAGATACAGCATGGTTGTATACACTGATTGGTGGGACAGGGAAAGACTTGCAGAGGAGTTGGCATTCCAGTGGGTTCTTAGAAGTTGAGGAGGACTTTGCCTGTTTTAAAAGGTCATTCCAGGGATAGGGATTCTTATGAGGATACACACAGAGGTTTGAAAGGCCATGGCATGCTTAGGAAATAATAGGTATCTGGTAAAGCTAAACACTAGGCCTGGGATGTGTGGTTAGTGACCAGACTGGAAGGTGGTTTGGGACTAGTTTGGAAAGGGTCTCAGATGTTAAGGTGCTAGTTTGAGCTTTAATCTTTAGGCCAGGGGGAATCCTAGAAGATTTTATACATGACTTTGAGTCTACAGTGTATTATTATTGTCTATTCAGTCGCTGAGTTGTGTCCAACTCTTTGTGACCCCATGGACTGCAGAATGCCAGGTTCCTCTGTCCTCCAGTATCTCCCGGAGTTTGCTAAAATTCATCTCCATAGAGTTGGTGATGCTATCTAATCATTTTATCCTCTGTTACCCTCTTCTTTAATCAATTATTTTAAATTAAATTCATAATTTTAAAGAAATTGAACAGTTGAAAACTTGAGCTAGACTTAAAAAAAAAATCTTAAAAAATAGAGTAAAAGGGAAAGGAGATGCAAGACAATATCAGTTTGGAGGCTTTTGTAGCAATCTGGTCCCAGAATGGTAAGGATCTGTCTAAAGCACTGCCCTGGGGATGGAATGGTGGATATTCAGCAGTTTCAGAGGACATTTAAAGAGGATAATGAGTCTGAGGCTTGATAATCTAGGGAATGCCTGTAGGATATCCTGGTAGAGATACATGCGTGAGCGTTTCCACTTGTAGACCTCAATGACGGCTGAAACCATGCGAATACATGAAAAAATAGAAGAAATTCTTGTTAAAGTGGGAATGGACAAAACATGGAGTCCTTAAGAATATAAAAACTGCGAGAAGTGGGGCTTTGACAGAGTTGTTAGAGTGGTAGAAAAAAGTGAAAGTGTTAGTTACTCAGTTGTGTCCTAATCTTTGTGACCCCATGGACTGTATCCCATCAGACTCCTGTCCACAGAATTCTGCAGGCAAGAATACTGGAGTGGGTTTCCATTCCCTTCTCCAGGGATTCTTCCCAACCCAGGGATCAAACCCAGGTCTCCTGCATTTCAGGCAGATCCTTTACCATCTGAGTCACCAAGGGAGTGTGATAGGAAGAGAACCCTAAATAAAAAGATTCTGGTGATGTTTTAGGCATACAGAAAGAAAACTTGAAGATTAAAGTGTGTGATATGGGCTCTTGCTCTGTTCAGAGGGTTAGGTGTTTTGATTTTAAAGGACTCTTCTGAGATGTGACTGAGAGAGTCCTTGAAAGAAGACTGTTGAAACATCTGTCCTGTACATGGGTGGAAAGAGGCCTCAAGAAGACTCAACTTTTCTTGCTGTTATTCATTGCTCACTAGCAACCCTTGGAACTGTGATTTCATCTTAAAATGGAGCCATCTGAGGTAGGTTGCAAAGAGTCAGACATGACTGAGCGACTGAACTGAGCTGAACTGAGGCAGCAGATTCATTGTGGTTCTGTGGATACAAGATTTGTTCTAGTTTTTGTGGATACAAGATTTGTTCTAGTTTTTGGACCAGGCATAACCATTATAAAATAAAAGTTGGTGTCCTGATTTTTGTTGTTCAGCCCCTTAGTCATGTCTGACTCTTTGTGACCCCATGGACTGCAGCACACCAGGCCTCCCTGACCTTCGCCACTCCTGGAGTTTACTCAAACTCATGTCCACTGAGTTGGTGATGCCATTCAGCCATCTCGTCTTCTGTCATCCCCATCTCCTCCCACCTTCAATCTTTCCTAGCATCAGGGTCTTTTCCAATGAGTCCGCTCTTCTTATCAGATAGCCAAAGTATTGAAGCTTCAGCTTCAACATCAGTCTTTCCAATGAATGTTCAGGACTGATTTCCTTTATGACTGACTGGTTTGATCTCTTTCCAGTCCATGGGACTCTCAATAGTCTTCTCCAACACTACAGTTCAAAAGCATCAATTCTTCGGCATTTAGCCTTCTTTATGGTCACTTCTCACATCTCTACACGACTACTGGAAAAACCATAGCTTTGACTATACAGACCTTTGTTGGTAAAGTAATGTCTCTGGTTTCTAATATTCTGTCTAGGTTTGTCATAGCTTTTCTGCCAAGGAGCAAGCGTCTTTTAATTCTGTGGCTGTGGTCACCATCTGCAGCGATTTTGGAACCCAAGAAAATAAAGTCTGTCACTATTTCTGTTGTTTCTCCATCTATTTACCATGAAGTGATGGGACTAGATGCCATGACCTTAGTTTTTTGAATGTTGAGTTTTAAGCCAGCTTTTTTACTCTCCTCTTTAGTTCCTCTTCACTTTCTGCCATAGCAATTTTGGAACCCAAGAAAATAAAGTCTGTCACTATTTCTGTTGTTTCTCCATCTATTTACCATGAAGTGATGGGACTAGATGCCATGACCTTAGTTTTTTGAATGTTGAGTTTTAAGCCAGCTTTTTTACTCTCCTCTTTAGTTCCTCTTCACTTTCTGCCATAGCGTGGTGTCATCTGCATATCTGAGATTATTGATATTTCTCCTGGCAGTCTTGGTTCCAGTTTGTGCTTCATCCAACCTGGCATTTCATATGACATACTATGCATAGAAATTAAATAAACAAGGTGACAATATACAGCCTTGACGTACTCCTTTTCTAAGTTGGAACCAGTCCATTGTTCCATGTCCAGTTCTAACTGTTGCTTCTTGTCATGCATACAGGTTTTTCAGGAGGCAGGTAAGGTGATCTGGTAGTCCCATCTCTTTAAGAATTTTCCACAGTTTGTTGTGATCTACACAGTCAAAGGCTTTAGCATAATCTAGCATAATCAATAAAGCAGAAGTAGATGTTTTTCTAAAATTCTCTAGTTTTTTCTATGATCTAGAGGATGTTGACAATCTGATCTCTGGCTCCTCTGCCTTTTCTAAATCCAGCTTGTATGTCTGGACGTATTTGTTCACCTACTGTTGAAGCCTAGCTTGAAGGATTTTGATTTATCATGTATATTATTGTTGGAAAAGCACATAGATGTCATGCAGTCAAGACACAGCCCTGTCCCCAAGATTTCATATCACCCTGGGTTGTAGAATTTGGTACTACGGTGCTGGACCTGAACTCAGGGCCAAGTACTCTTTTTGTATTTTCTATGCCTCTCTGCCTTTCAGCCTCTGGCTTAATTAGAGTGAACTAGTCCTCAAGAATTTGA
This sequence comes from Oreotragus oreotragus, assembly GCA_006410675.1. Taxonomy (NCBI): domain Eukaryota; kingdom Metazoa; phylum Chordata; class Mammalia; order Artiodactyla; family Bovidae; genus Oreotragus; species Oreotragus oreotragus. Next base: position 172,565 of record SJYX01009189.1, on the reverse strand, counting down.
GCATGTCTAAGTAGACTTTGAATATTGTATTCTTAAACTTCAAAGACCTGAAATAATTTTTGGATTTTGGTGGCTACACTAGGATGCACCAGTAAGTAAGATTCCACTTGAAGCTGTCATCCTCTTTCATGTTTTAGAGCATTCAAATGATCCTGGTTAATGCAGGAAGGAAATCTAGCTTCCTGTGACTCTCATCTGATGAGAGTAGCTCTGTACCCTGAAAGGACCTGCCTGAAGTAGGCACAGGTGTCTCAAGAGGCACAGTTCTCTGGTGAAAGTGATCAGCACACAGCCTGCTCTGACATCAGGGCTTTGTTTCACCAGACTTTGCAACATGGTGCCCACAAAGCACGTGAATAAAAACATCATGTTCTGTGCCTCAAAACCCTGCTCTCATAGTCCTTGTTTGCTTTGCTAATTAAGAGACTTTCACAACTCCCTCTTGACCTAAGTGTGTAAAATATTGCATGTTGTTTTGGCTCTTCTAAATAGCTTTTGTTTGGCACATTTTGAATTTATAAGGTCAAATGTAATTATCTCCAGATACCGAAGTCTCCATTAGGAATAATTTCAAAGACAGAGGAGCCTGGCAGGCGGCAGTCCATGGGCTTGCAAGAGTTGGACACAACTTAGCAACTAAACCACCAAATAGCAGTACATCTCAAAACATACTTACAGGTCTCCAGCCTCTGCAGCTTTCAAAAATGTTTAGATTTCTAAATTGACCTTGATTCTGGATGGATAAACGGGGAGAAGTTTGAGGGAGTAGTTGGGCTGGGTCGGCTACTTATGCTGAGGGCGAGGAGATTAAAATAAAAAAAAACCAACAAAAAATCAGCAAACCTTTTAGATGAACCTTTCATAGCTGTGTTTTAAGATCAGTATTCAGGCCTGCCATATGGAGCCAGATCTCTGGCTGTCATGATGCAACAGTTTGGCCTTGTGTAATGTTGCCCTGATGTGTGATGCTAATCGCCATGGGAAAGCCTAGTGCAGATGGCCTCCCAGCTTCAGCACACAGCCCCTCTGGATATGGATTCTGTGCAGCAGAGTGATGTGGGCATGTAAGTGGGTGGAAACTTTCTTAATGTGTCACAATAATAACAAAGCAGAATCCACTGCTGTTCAGTTTCCCCTAGAACTTCAGCCCACGCAGCAGCCTACTTGGTTCACAGTCCTATGTGAATGCTAGACAATTAGCAGCTGATAATGAAGAATGCCATGGGAACCAGTGGGAAAATAATAGCTTACTCCAAGGATATAATGAAATGAAATTAGCACAGACAGTAAAACAGACAATTTATGGTGGTTTTTTTTTTTTTTCTCTTTGTAATTAAAAAGAACCAGTAAATACTTCTAGTAGAGAAATCTGAGAATCGATTAGAATCCCATCTGTTTTATTCAGAAATTAATTCCAAGGAGGCTTCTTAACATCCACTAAGGAACAAGAATAGGTAAAATGTGCCTAGTTTATTTGAACACAATGATAATTTTGTTCAAGTGTTGTTACTTAAATGGTTGTCAAGAGTGGTCTGAACTTTAAAAAAGGACACAAAGAGTAGATAGTAGATTTTGTTTTACTTGCTAAGTCTTGTCCAGCTCACCTGTGATCCCATGGACTGTAGTCTCCTCTATCCATGGGATTTCCCAGGCATGGATTGCTGGAGTGGGTTGCTGGTTCCTTCTCCAGGGAATCTTACTGACCCAGGGACTGAACCTGTGTCTGCTGCATTGGCAGGCAGATGCTTCTCTGCTGAACTTCCAGGGAAGCACAAATTTTACTGTTATCCATTATGCTCTTAGCTAAAATGCCAGTAGACTTTGAGTGTTCCCAACAAATTCTTAGTAACAGGGTGACCTTATATCTCTGTGGATGCATAATTTTCTGAACACAGGGCAATACTTATATCATCGGAGAAACTGGGGATTTAAATGGTCCTTGCTGCTGCTGCTGCTGCTAAGTTGCTTCAGTCGTGTCCGACTCTGTGTGACCCCATCCATGGCAGCCCACCAGGCTCCCCTGTCCCTGGGATTCTCCAGGCAAGAACACTGGAGTGGGTTGCCATTTCCTTCTCCAATGCATGAAAGTGAAAAGTGAAAGTGAAGTCACTCAGTCGTGTCCGACTTGTAGCGACCCCATGAACTGTAGCCCACCAGGCTCCTCCATCCATGGGATTTTCCAGGCAAGAGTACTGGAATGGGGTCCCTCCTTAAATCTTCCTATTTCGAGATGTCCCATGTGCTGCTTGGCCCTTGAGCACAAATATCTACGTATTACTTTTTAGGGTCAAAATGTAAATTTGAAGTCTCTTCAGAATAATCTTTTAAAAATATTTAATTGCTTGAGACTGCAAGAAAAAATTTGTTTTGAGGATATTGGATTAGTGAAAAACAGTTCTGTTAAAATTCAGTCTGACTGTGTGGGCAGTTCTGTGAGTTGAAAAAAAGTTATAAAGAAATCAAAATTATATTTCACTCCAAATGCTCTCCAAATGGATTTGTTTTGGAGAGTTGAAGGAATTTGGGTATCTTTCTACTAAGACATTTTTCCTGTCTTAAGTAGACCTGTCTCTCAATTTCTCATTTATAAAAATATTCTATTTTCACTTGAAAGATAAATTCCCATGTTGATTCAACAACCATTCCACCAAAATCTTGTGTATGTTCCCTGATGTTTCTACATGACATGCTTTTACTGGGCGTGTGTTCCTAATCTGACTATATAGTTAAGTTCAATGATGTTCAAGCTATATTGAATTATATCCATGCTAACTGATAAACTTTTTTGGTGAATGACATACAAGTTGTACAAGGCCCATATATCATTTATTTAAATTCAGCAATATAAACATGCCATTAAAATCCAAAAATGTCGATTGTAGCCTTATAAACCATCAGCATCATCTCATTCCTTTTGCTTCTTTTTCTATCGTCCTCCCCACTGGGAAGATGTAGGGAAAGGGAGAGGCTGAGGATGGCGGAGAGGAGCTAAAGAGTTCGGGAAACTCAGATAAATGAACAAAGTCTCAGAGATCCTTTTGTAGACCTATTGGTGCATTTCAACCATTTTCATCCTTAAATGCTGCTTCTGAGCTCACCATCTGAGTATTAAAGAAAAGGAAAGCAAGCTAGCTGATAATTCTTGGCTTCTAGAGACGTGTGAGTGTGTGCATGTGTATGTGTGTTCATGTTCATGCTAAAGGGGGATTTACATTTTAAACAAGTAAAGCGGACAGGTTAGATTACTTAATTCTCAGGAGAAGATGGACACATTTCAACACATATATATTACTGTATTAAAGATAGCACACCATGTATATCCCCAAATGCTGTGTTCTCAAGTGTTTGAGAAATGATTGGTTGCTAGTGACTCCATATGTTGCTACGTTTTATTTTGGAACATGTTAAAATCTCACTTAGGTTTCATTAAGCCAATTTTTTCCCCTATTTTTTTAAAGGTCTATTTTTCCCTTCCAAAGAATTCATTTGAATATGTAGTTAGCATATCCTTGTTAGCTACTACTAGGAAGAAAATTTAAGTAGCACTACCCATTTTCATATATATATATATATATACACACACACACACATGCACATACATATATATGTAATATTTTATATTTTGTAGTTCTAGAAATATTTAGAGAAGTGGTTGACTATCCACGATGGTTGTTTGAGGTTATAGTGCCTAACTAGCCCTAAATTTAGTATGCTGGCAAAATGATATGCTTGTAAGTATTTAAGGCTTTGTTCTTTTATTTTTTTGGTTCCAGAAGCATCACTGTAGGAAAAAGGAACATTAAAATTCTCAGTTTAACTTGTTCTTAATTTTTTAAATGACATTTAATTTTGTATTTGGTTGTAAAAGCATGGCTGATAGTATCAGTTCAGTTCAGTCGCTCAGTTGTGTCCGACTCTGCGACCCCATGGACTATAGCACGCCAGGCCTCTGTGTCCATCACCAGCTCCCGGAGTTTGCTCAAACTCATGTCCATTGAGTCTGTGATGCCATCCAGCCATCTCATCCTCTGTTGTTCCCTTCTCCTCCTGCCTTCAATCTTTCCCAGTATCAGGGTCTTTTCAAATGAGTCAGCTCTTTGCATCAGCTGGACAAAGTATTGGAGTTTCAGCTTCAACATCAGTCCTTCCAATGAACACCCAGGACTGATCTCCTTTAGGATGGACCAGTTGGATCTCTGCAGTCCAAGGGACTCTCAAGAGTCTTCTCCAACACCACAGTTCAAAAGCATCAATTCTTTGGCACTCAGCTTCCTTTATAGTCCAACTCTCACATCCATACATGACTACTGGAAAAACCACTTGACTAGACAGACCTTTGTTGGCAAAGTAATGTCTCTGCTTTTTAACATGCTGTCTAGGTTGGTCATAACTTTCCTTCCAAGGAGTAAGCATCTTATTTCATGGCTGCAGTCACCATGCAGAATCACCAAGCAGTGATTTTGGAGCCCAAGAAAATAAAGTCTGCCACTATTTCCACTGTTTCCCCATCTATTTGCCATGAAGTGATGGGACTGGATGCCATGATCTTTGTTTTCTGAATGTTGAACTTTAAGCTAATAGTATAAATGAGTCTCATTGTACAGATATTTTGAATCTGTGCACTGAATTAGCTGTATATGGAGTTGTCACATTGGTGTTCAGCTCTTAAAAGTTTCTCATTTCTTTCCTTTTTGCAGAGAAGTTCTGAGCTCAAGGACCTCAACTCTTATTGTGCCACCATTACTTTTGAAAACATCTCCTTGTTTTGCAAAAGCTGCTGATATCTAATGCTATAGCTTTTATTGTCACCTCCTTGCCCTGGGACCAAAGGAGTCTGGGCTTGGGCTAACCTTAGTGGTGGACACCCGTACTGCACTCAGGTCACCTCTTCTCTGACCCTGTTCTCAGGACCGTGGGTCCTGAGGTGGATGGATTCCTGGAGGAGGATTCCCTTCGCCAGGAAATCGAACCCAGGTATCCCTTATTGCACGCAGATTCTTTACCAGCTGAGCTACCAGGGAAGCCTGTCGGCATGTCCAGGCAATCCTAAATTCTTTTTGAAAATGTATTAAGACACAATTGATATATGTTGTGTTGGTTTAAGGTGTACAGTGTGTTGACTTGCTAATTCGTATATTGTCATATGATTACCATCATAGTGTTAGCTAACACCTCCATCTTGTCACATAATTCACGTCATGAATTTGGTTTTGTGTGAGGGAACAGTTAAGATCTAGTCTCTTAGCAGCTTTGAGTACTGCTGTCTGCAGCCATTGTGTTGAGCCTCGGATGGAGCTGGAATTTTAAAGGTGAACAAGCTTATGCTTAAGTCAGGGACTTATTCTGTATGACCACACTTGAACACCTCACAGAAACAAAGTCATGCTATTTTTTATTTACTTATTTTATTTTTTTTGTAGAAGGATGATTGCTTTACAGAATTTGTTGTTTTCTGTCAAACCTCAACATGAATCAGCCATAGGTAACATATATCCCCTCACTTTTGAACTTGCCTCCCATCTCCCTCCCCATCCCACCTCTCTAGGTTGATAGAGAGCCCCTGTTTGAGTTTCTTAGCTATACAGCAAGTTCTGGTTGGCTATCTGTTTTACATATGATAATCTCAGTTTCCATGTTACTCTTTCCATACATCTCACCCTCTCCTCCTCTCTCCCCATGTTCACAAATTTATTCTTTATGTCTGTTTCTCCATTGCTGCCCTGTAAGTAAATTATTCAGTACCATTTTTCTAAATTAGAATATGATATTTATCTTTATCTTTCTGACTTACTTCACTCTGTATAACAGGTTCTAGATTCATCCACCTCATTAGAACTGACTCAAAGTCCCTTTTTATGGCTGCGTAATATTCCAAGAGAACACACTGGTCATAGAGACACCCTCTTCCAACAATACAAGAGAAGACTCTACAAATAGACATCACCAGATGATCAACACCAAAATCAGATTGATTATGTTCTTTGCAGCCAAAGATGGAGAAGCTCTATATAGTCAGCAAAAACAAGACCGGAAGCTGACTGTGGCTCAGATCCTGAACTCCTTTTTGCCTAATTCAGACTTAAATTGAAGAAAATAGGGAAAACCACTAGACTATTCAGGTATGACCTAAATCAAATCCCTTATGATTATACAGTGGAAGTGAGAAATAGATTTAAGGGACTAGATCTGATAGAGTGCCTGATGAACTATGGGTGGAGGTTCATAACATTGTACAGGCGACAGGAATCAAGACCATCCCCATGGAAAAGAAATGCAAAAAGCAAAATGGCTGTCTGAGGAGGCCTTACAAATAACTGTGAAAAGAAGAGAAGTGAAAAGCAAAGGAGAAAAGAAAAGCTATAGGCATCTGAATGCAGAGTTCCAAAGAATAGCAAGGAGAGATAAGAAAGCCTTCCTCAGTGATCAATGCAAAGAAATAGAGGAAAACAACAGAATGAGAAAGACTAGAGATTTCTTCAAGAAAATTAGAGATACCAAGGGAACATTTCATGCAAAGATGGGCTCAATAAAGGACAGAAATGGTATGGATCTAACAGAAGCAGAAGATATTAAGAAGAGGTGGCAAGAATACACAGAAGAACTGTACAAAAAAGATCTTCACAACCCAGATAATCACGATGGTGTGATCACTCACCTAGAGCCAGACATTCTGGAATGTGAAGTCAGGTGGGCCTTAGAAAGCATCACTATGAACAAAGCTAGTGGAGGTGATGGAATTCCAGTTGAGCTATTTCAAATCCTGAAAGATGATGCTGTGAAAGTGCTGCACTCAACATGCCAGCAAATTTAGAAAACTCAGCAGTTGCCACAAGACTGGAAAGGTTCTGTTTTCATTCCAATCCCAAATAAAGGCAATGCCAAAGAATGCTCAAACTACTGCACAATTGCACTCATCTCACATGCTAGTAAAGTAATGCTCAAAATTCTCCAAGCAAGGCTTCAGCAATACATGAACCATGAAATTCCAGGCGTTCAAGCTGGTTTTATAAAAGGCAGATGAACCAGAGATCAAATTGCCAACATCTGCTGGATCATGGAAAAAGCAAGAGAGTTCCAGAAAAACATCTATTTCTGCTTTATTGACTATGCCAAAGCCTTTGACTGGGTGGATCACAATAAACTGTGGA
>SJYX01009189.1:135220-150606 GCA_006410675.1 Oreotragus oreotragus | reverse complement strand
CAAAGTTAAATAGAGGTAGATATAGAAGATTTATATATATTAAAGATTAACTGCAAGGGGAAAAGAACAGTAGGAAAAGCAAAAAAAAAAAAAAAAAGGAATAAATGTAGGAAAAATCATAATAGGTTTAAAAATTAAAATTAAAAAAAGAGAAAAGAAAGAAAGAAAGGAAAACTCCACAGAACTGCAAAAGCCCAACATAGAGGCAGAGGTTTATAACAGCAATAAAAAAAAATGTGACTGAGGAGAAACAGAAAGCTCAAAAGCTTAATTAAATTTTATAGTGCCAATAAAATCATCAACTACAACAGAGGTGGAAAAAAAAAAAGGAAAAATAAATCCAAAAGCATCTACAGAACAAGTCAAAACATAAGCATAATAAAGGTTTTTCTTAAGTCACTGCTGTTAGAGTCCTTCCCTCGCTGGGAGTCACAGTCTACCTCACCTCCCTAGGATGCCCTCCAACACTGCTCATCTCTGGACCTATTGTGGGTGCAGCTCAGATTCTGATTTGGTCCTGCTCCTGTGTTTCTTGCCTCCAATGCCCACAACTATCTGAACTAGTGCATTTTCTTTTGTAGGAGCTCTTGATGTGCTTTTATATATGCTATAGACACAGGGTCTGCCTAGTTGATCATGTGGATTTAACCTGCAGCTTGTACAGCTGGTGGGAAGTTTTTGAGTCTTCTTCCTTAGCCACACTGCCCCTGGGTTTCGATTGTGATTTTATTTCCACCTCTGCATTTGGGTCGTCCACTGGGGATATCTCCTGAGGCTGCCCTTGAGGACTTGGGTTTGCCCCTGTGAGGGCCAGGTGTGGAAGTGGTGTAGCTGCTTGGGTCTCAGGGTTTCTGGCAGCACCAGGCACTCAGGGGAGTGGCAGCTAAGGCAGCAGGAAATATAGTGCTCTAGAAGGGTATGGCAACCAGTATTGGCCAATACACTCCAGTATTCTTGCCCGGAGAACCCCTCTGATGGAGAAGCCTGGCAGGCCACAGTCTAGAGCGTTGCAAAGAGTTGGACATGACTGAAGTAACCCTGCACACATAGACACAAGATTTCTTTATCCTGTGGCAGCTCTGCCTTCATGGGAGTTGAGCATGAAGATGGCACAGTGCAAAGTGTGCAGGGTCACAGACTGCTTCATCCCAGGAGTTATGGCCCTATCAGAGTCTTTTTTCAAGCCTCTTGTAGCTGGCGGTCAGAAGGCCTCTTTGGCCAGTCTTTCTCCATAGCTCCGCTGTTCAGGCACTTAGAGGGCTCCCTTGCGTGGGGTCCTTCTCTGATGTTTGGTGCGTCAGGCACATAGAGGGGCCCCCTGGTTGGGGTCCTACTCTGCAGTTCAGCGTGTCAGGCATTTGATGGGCCTGCCTCTCTATTGTTCAGCTGCCAATGCTGGCCTGTGGGGGGAGAGAGGCTATGGTGATGGCTCCACCCACTACGTGTGACTCAGCAGTATCGCCAGGCTTCCATGGCTGCCTGGCTTTCTTCCACAGGCATTTCCCAGCACAATCTCCTCCCTCACATCCCCTCTATCAGTCTCTCCACAGTCAACAGCAGCCCTCACCCTGGGATTGCTCCACAATCCCTAAACTCCAACTCCAGCTGCTGCGCCTTCCAGGGACCAGCATCCCTGTCCGGGGTAAGTATAGCTGTGGCAAGGACTGTCTGATTCTCATTCTGTTTAGGCTGCCACAGATCAGCTGTTTGANCCCCTCTATCAGTCTCTCCACAGTCAACAGCAGCCCTCACCCTGGGATTGCTCCACAATCCCTAAACTCCAACTCCAGCTGCTGCGCCTTCCAGGGACCAGCATCCCTGTCCGGGGTAAGTATAGCTGTGGCAAGGACTGTCTGATTCTCATTCTATTTAGGCTGCCACAGATCAGCTGTTTGACTCTCAGCCTTAAATGTTTCTCCTCTGACTCAGACAGTTGCCCCGATGTGGAGATCGAACCCCTGCTTCAGTTCCCCCACTTGCTGAGGGCAGGTCCAGTCCTATCAACACTCTTGTTTTTCTCCCTAGTTCCTTCCTCCTACCGAGTTTTGTGTGGTTCTGTATATTCTTTTCTGCTGGTCAGGTACTCCTGTCCGCTCTCAGCTGGTGTTCTGCGTGCACTTCTGTGTCTGAAGGTGTACTTCTGATGTATCTGTGGAGAGTCCACATCCACCTACTCCTCCACCATCTTGTTCTCTTCCAATGCTGCTTTTTAAAGGGAGGAATGAAATCAAAATGGTGTGATGGAAAATAGGACTGTCAGGTTGATGGCTACTTGAGGATGGTAGAGGTGTTTAAGTGAGTAGAGTTTTAGATTTACTTCAGACTTTCCTCTTTTTTTTTAAAATGAGATCCCTCACAATCTTCAGAGCAGTGACAAGAAAGTTTATTCCTGAGAAATTATAACTTTACTCTTTAATTATTTCTATTATCATTGCTCAGTTATTTCTGATTTCCCTGCCTTAGCATTTTGTTAAGTAAAATTTCAGTTTCCTCTTATGTTATATCTAGTACTTGTGAGTCAGATGGCTGCAACTGGCTAGACTTTTTAAAAAATCTTTTCAACAACTGTGGAATGAAATGTACAAACATCCATCGACCATGTGACATGCAGAGGCCTCTTTGTTCATATCTTTGCATGCTCTGTCTTCTCCTTGAGCCACTGCTTGTGAACCAACAGATGGGGCTCTCCAGTGGAACGTGAGAGGTATACTTAACTTTGAGGAAGTTTTCAATATGAACTATGTGACCGAACTTCACAGCCATCTGATTTCCAATTTAGTAATTACTGGAATAATTAGATGAGTTACTCTGCAGATGGCGGTGAAGTTTCTTGACATATGTGCCCTTGTCATCTATCGCAGATGATACATGTAATGCTTGTTCTTCATCGTAGCATTTGTATATATGGAATGCAAGATGACTGTAGACTTTCCTGCCAAATTCCCTTATTTTGTTTAGACTCAAACTCAGCGGCATCAAACTCTCTGGCTTTGACCAGTAGAGCTGTTGGCTTGTTCGGTGTTACACATTGATGCTAGAGCTCTGCTGATACAATTCCCATACTCTACAATATTCAGACTTTATTTTTAATTCTAAATTCTGAATAATAAAATTATACAATCTTTAAACATGAATAATATCACTTCCAAGCCAAATCTCAGAAAACTCATTTTTCTCATGTTTCTTCCCAGTCTTTACTAAAAGACTGGAATTGAAACATCTTTTTGAGATGAAATTCATATTCCTTAAAATTCACACCTCTTAAAGAATACTATTCACTGGGTTTTAGTATATTCACAAAATTGTACAAGCATCAGCACCATCTTATTTCAGAATAATTCCATTTCCTCAAAAAACAAAACAAAACCCATACCATTTGCAGTCACTCCTCATTTCTCCCTATTCCTCCCACTATCCTGCTAGCTTCTGGAAACAATTCATATACCTTCTGTCACCTTGGATTTGTCCATTAGACATTTAATATAAGTGGAATCAATTACACAGTTAGGTGGCCTTTTGTCAGATGTTTTTCACTTAGTGTAGTTTTTTTTTTAAGTTTCATCCATACTGTAGCATGTATCAGTACTTCATTTTTTGGTGGAATAATATTCCATTGTATGGATATGCCACATTTTATTTATCAGTGCCTGGACACTTTTTTGGCTATTATGAATAATGATATGTACACTCATTCACAGGATTTTTTTGTGAATGTGTGTATTTTCAATTCCATTGGATATATACCTAGAAGTGGAATTGCTAGGTTATGTTTGTAATTTTAAACAATTTTTAGAGAGGTTAGTTTGTCTGTAACTCTGGTTAAGCAATTCTTATAAGTCTGAAGTCATTGCTAACTTCTCAGTCATTTCCTTGATACTCTACTCATATAGAAAGTATTGAGTTGGCCAAAAATTTTGATCAAGTTTTTCATAAGATATAACAAATAAATCTGAACACATTTTTTGGCCAACCAGATGTAGCATTTGGCTCCCAGTCTCTCATGCACCTCTTCAGACTTCCAATTAAGTACCCATAAATACACAGAAAAAGATGAAGTTAAAATTGATACATTCTGAGAGGAATATGAAGTCTCATGAAATAACCACACTCCTTGAACTAAGTTTTCCCTCTGCTTTAGCTACATTTGTGCTTATTCCTAGTGTTCTTCACCATCCAACTCAAAAGACTTTATCTTCTCCCACTGTCTGCCACGGACTCAGATATACGGAGTTTACAGTAGTGAAGTAGGTAACAGCACACTTTCACTCATTTAGTTAAATGAAAAGTGTAGGCCATATTTGAGATTTGCTGGATGCAGAAGAAAACAAACCTAAAAATTGGTAACTAAAGAAACAGTATCCTAGTTTAAGACAGAAACAAGAACAATTGGCACAAATTATCAGACATCATTGAAGAAAATTCTTCCAAGCTTTAAAAAAGTCATGGATATGCGGAAAGAATAGGTTCTAGGGAAAATCAACAAAAGATTCCATAAAACGTCACATTCTGATAATCTTTGGTATTAAAAGAAAAATTAAATTAAAATTTTGTATTGAAAAGATTCTAGACCAAAAAATTCTGTTGCCCATACAGTAAGAAAAAGTAGCTGCAGTGTCACATTCATTTATGAAACATTAAACACTAAAAGTTAATGCACTGATGTCTAGATAATTTTGAGGAGAAAAACATTTTGGTACCTACCTAGGAATTTTGTACCTACTCATAGTTTAGTCACTGCCACAAGAATGATTACTACCAAAAATATTTTCATTTACAAAAAGCAGAGTTATTTTGAATAATACAAGAGCTTTCTCCCAATTCTTTCTTTCATCTTTGGAGATTTATATTGAAACTCCTTTTACATATATATATATATAATATTATATATTGTCTTCAATCTGGAATTTGTGAATGTTTTTATATTAAATGTATTAATATAAGATAGTATCTCAATGTTGGTCAAAATAGTTAAGAAAATATAAGAGAAAACAATGATAGGTGATGAGTTTCAACATGATCTTTAAAAAGACATTTTCCAATATTTAAAAAATATTTTACTAAATGCATGAATCATTTTTTCTCTAAGTCTCTAAAAAAATAGAAGTTTTTATCTAGAAAATTTTTTTACGAGACAGTAAAGGTAAAATCAATACAGACAATTAGTATTTGCCCAAATATCAAAATGACTGGAAGGAAGTACACAAAGTCTTAACTGTGGTTGCCATCATCTTTTTCTATATTTTGTAGATTTTATGTAATATGCATCATGTTGTTTTATAATGGAAAAATACAGTGTATTAAAAAATCAAGATTTAGTTTAACTAATGAATGGCATTATCATGTGTAAATGTTTCTGCTTATAGACAATAGATGAACCTTTTTTTACCCTGAGCCTGGAGCTGATATAAATCATATCTTATGTTGTTAGTGTTACTGACCTACTTGAGGTATATATTTTCTTTCCATGTATCAACATGTCATAGCACAGAAGAATTCAATATTTATTTAAACATCAAATATGTATCATGCATCTCCTAGGCTAGCTGCTGAGAGCACATTGGGTAACTGAGGCAAAGTCCTTGTTCTTATGAAGTTGAAAATTTAACATTTGAAAACACTTGAAAAAGCTGTTGAAGTCTCAGTGGGTGGAAACTCATAGTAGAAGCATCCAGCCTGGTCAAGAGGAACAAAAAAGGCTTTCAGAGGAAGTCTAGTATCAGTGTTAGACAGTAGAGAGTGCACAGTCATTCCATGGATTTGAAATAGTCTCTCCAAAGGTCTGGAGGTGAGCTATGTTTGGGGAACCAGAAATAGATGAATATGATGGCAACAAAGAGTTTGATGCTGGGGAGTGATGAGTGATAAAGGCTAGAATCAGCAGCTAGGTCATGAAAAGTCTTGCAAACCAAGTTGAGGATTTCAAGTTTTGTCCTATCAGTGATGGGAAGCTGTTGGAGGGTAAATTAGTTTCTGAGGGTTACCATGACATATTACTAAATGCTTGACAGCTTAAGACAACAAATTTGTTCTCTCACAGTTTTGGAGGCCAGAAGTCCAAAATTAGGATATCAGCAAAGTTGATTCCTCTGGAATCTCTGAGAGAGTACCGCTCCCAGGGCTCTCTCCTAGCTCTTGGTGGCTGCTGGCAAGCCTTGGCATTTCTCAGTTGGCTTTATAACTTCAATCTTTTCTCCCATCTTCACATGGTCATCTTCTCTCTGTGTTTTCTCCTTTTCAGTGTCTTTTAGGGATACTTATCACTGTATTTAGGGCCCACCCTGATCCTGGATAATTTCATCTGAAGATCCTACCCTAATTACATTGCAAAGCCCTTTTATTTTAAATAAGGTCACATTCTGAGATTCAGGGTGGATGTCTCTTTTGGGGGTCACAATTAAATCCACTGCAGAGAGCTTTAGTGGGGCAATTGAACAAATCAGACTTACTTCAGAAGGATCACTCTGGCTGCTTTGTGGAGAAAGGATTTGTCGGGGGCGGTAAGGCTGGGTACTTGGAGATCAGTGGGAATCTGGGTAAAGGATCCTAGAGGCTTTGGAGGTAAGAAAGTGGAGGTGAGTGTAGGGTACTCTGAATATGGTCAGTTGTGACTGGGAAAAAGCAGGGCTATGGTTGAAGAGCAGAGAAGGCAATGGCACCTCACTCCACTACTCTTGCCTGGAAGATCCCATGGACCGAGGCGCCTGGTGGGCTGCAGTCCATGGGGTCCCTAGGAGTCGGACACGACTGAGTGACTTCACTTTCACTTTTCACTTTCCTGCATTGGAGAAGGAAATGGCAACCCACTCCAGTGTTCTTGCCTGGAGAAACCCAGGGATGGGGAGCCTGGTGGGCTGCCGTCACTGGGGTCGCACAGAGTCGGATACAACTGAAGCAACTTAGCAGCACCAGCAGCAGCAGCATGGCTGAACAGAGCATATGGTGGCGAGGATGGGCTCTTAAGGATGGGAGACACTTAGCAGATTTTTAATGCAGGTGAAAATAATGTGGTATCTACTAAGGGAAGTAGTTGAAAATACAAGAATTGGTGGGAGAGGGGAGATAGAGATGATTTTAAGTGTAGTTGATTTACAGTGTTAGTTTCAGGTGTACAGCAAAATGATTAAGCTATACATATACAGACATATTCTTTTTCCTGTCATTTTCCATTATGGTTTATTATAGGTTATTGAATATAGTTCCTGGTGCTATACAATAGTACCTTGTTTTTTTAACCTATTTTATATGTAGTAGTTTGTAGCTGCTCTTCTCAGGCTCCTACTTTATCCCTTCCCCATCCCTCTGGGATAATTAATGCAAGAGAGGGAAATAGGGTGTGGAGCATAGCCTGTGTACAAAGCAACACATCCATCTCATATTTGACTGCTCCTTTTAAAATTAAAAGGTCTGCAAAGCTGATAATGATGCTACCGAGGAAGATGTTAATTCCTGTTTGAGAACGCTCTCTGTTCTGGGTGCCATACAGGTTATTTTCCATGTGTTAGCTCATTTAATCTTTAATGTAGCTATATTTATTGTCTTCTTTTATTACTTAGAAAACTGAAGCACAGAAAGGTTAAATAATTTGCTCAAGGCCACACAGATAACAAGTGGCAGATTGTGATTTCCTCCCAGGTGGTGTGACTGCTGAACCTATGCCAGTAAACGTTGCTACCTGTGTTGCCTCTAGAGGCAGAGGGAATAATCAATGCATGCATACTTTTTAAATTCACAATATATGTTGGTTTTGATAAGCAGGCACTATTATCATTTTGCAGGTTACAAAGCTATTTTTGTCTTGTTTTTTCTTTCTCTGGGTTGCCACTAGATTGATTTAGTGAGGCAGTTCCATTTATTTTCTTTTCATTGGGTTGGGACTGGTTTGATTCATCCTTTATCTCTTTATCTGGAAGGTAGCACTAGCTGGATATTATCTCTTCATATTATTAACCCACATATTAAACCTGCTCAAGGATTAAAACTACTCTCAGGAGAGTCATTTTCATAAGCTTTCACATATACCCAACTGCCTTGAATAACTCTTCCTGACACCTGCTTTGTGATTGATTCCTTTATACAACTTGATTTTTTGATTTCTTTATGAAATGTTGTCTTTACTCAAACGACATTTCTTTGAACGAGTCTTCTCTCAACCTGGAACTAGTTCTGACCTTTCTGTTCTATGTACCTCACAGCTGAACTCAATAGCTGGGACTATGGACCTGGGCAGCACAGAGTCATTTAAAGCTTGGGAATTTTTTGATGAGGAGAGGACAGGGGAAGATGGAAATTCATCTTCCAAAATTCTAAAATATTAGCATTCAAAATATAATTCTCATTTATAATATGGATGCACAGATTAGGAATTTTCATGTCACCATTGGTAATCATCACCATCATGTGTTGCTTAGTTGAATTAGAAAGACCATATCCAGGAAATGACTTTCCTCCAATTGCTAATTTGACGGATGTATGTCTGCAACTCTGTCTTGTATAATTAGTTTTTCTAAGTTTTAGGCAGTTGTATTTTTAAAAGACTTGCTTTTATAACACTGGTCAGCCATTTCAAACTCAACTCATTTGACTGATATCTAATAGCTTACATGCTTGACGTTGAATATTAAGTGAAGGATAGGGGCCAGAGGAGTTACATTACAGGCAGAAGAAGCCAATGTGTAAAGGAATGGAGGTCTGTCATCTAGGAACCAGCCTAGCCTGATGTACCTGGCAATAGTCCTTTTCCTTTCCCCTGTACACAGTTCTGGGCATTCCAGCAGGTCAGGACTTGCAGAGTATCTGGCATTCTAATAATTGTGAAGATTCCAGATAACTTTGATCAGTTGTCTGATCAACTAAAAGGTGGCTCACCTGGTGATATTTTTTCCTTTGTGTTCTCTTGCTAGTCCCTCCTGAGGCCATCGGCCTCTTGTCTGCAGCTGGGGTCTTTCTTGTTCTTCTGGTTGTCCTTTTCCTCTTCATCAATAAGAAGCTGAGTTTCGAGACCACAGGAGGCCTTCCGTGCCTGGAGCAACGCGGGAAGAGAAAGCACTCTAAAGACAAGACTGGAATCTGTGAAGGGCCAGGTAAGCGTTATGCTTCGCAGTCTCCTGAGCTTGGCATTGGCTGTGGTTTCGGTCAGGGAAGGAATGTCACTGTTCCTGGATGGACCCCATTAAGAAATCACACATGAGCAGTTTAGCAGCTGCTGTGGTGGCATGATGAATGGACATTACCAAAGAATGCATTAGCTTTAGGAAAGTAATGCTCTCTTTAGGGTCCAAAGAGCAGATGGGAAAAGGCTGACCACCGCTTCCCGTCTTCTTAGCTTTTTAGGTGTCTGTGTTGAGTTTCCCTCTGACTAATGCTTGAAGGAAAAGGAGAGAAAAAAAAAAAGGATTTTGATTGACAAGAGTCTTGATGTGTTTTGGTTTCATTATTTTGGAATGATATTGACACTTCACTTTGGTTAGATGTTTCTGAGATTTTCAGTGCTTAGGGTCATTCCCCACCTCGTATGGCAACAGTCGCTTTTCTAAAGGGAGGTTTTAAGTTCATTGAATCTACTACATCATTTACTAACTTCCTTCAATTTAACGGGGAAAATAACACTAAAAGAAATAATCGGCTTCCGGCTCTTAAAGAACGTCTTCTATTTTCAATTACTGAAGGATAGAACTTTGTGATACAGGATGTTATCACAAAGTGATTATAATCACACAAAAGCTGGACGTTTAAAGATAGTACTCTTATTTTATAGGTAACCACTTGGCTTAAAAAAATTTTTTTTGTTAGTCTGATTCTCACTCTTTCCCCCCAGGGCCCATGGGTGGGGCATGACAGAACTGGTGGAGGGACAGTCTTAAATTATATTTTTGAGCTGGGGCAAGGCCTTGAGGAAAACACCCATTAGCTATCCCACAGCCTGGACCAATGACAATATTTGATTTATTGATATGGTACCTTATATCGATATGGTTTAACTTGTTCACTTTGCTATAATAAAAGGGATAATTTTGGAATAAATATGTATTAATTATCTATTACTTTAACAAATTACCCATCAGAAAAATATTATCTCACAGTTTTCAAAATTGATGAATATGGGGCTTCCTTGATGGCTCAGATGGTAAAGAATACACCTGCAATGTAAGAAGCTAGGTTTGATCCCTGGATCAGGAAGACCCTCTGGAGGAGTAAATGGCAGCCCACTGTGGTTTTCTTGCCTAGAGAATTTCATAGACAGAGGATCCTGCTGGGATACAGTCCCTGGAGTCGCAAAGAGTTGGACATGACTGAACAGCTAACACTTTCACTTCACTGTCATGTATTAATTACTTATTGCTTTAACAAATTACCCCACAACAAATATTTATTATCTCACAGTTTTCAAAGTTGATGAATATACTAGAGAATTTCATAGACAGAGCATTCTGCTGGGATACAGTCCCTGGAGTCGCAAAGAGTTGGACATGACTGAACAGCTAACACTTTCACTTCACTGTCATGTATTAATTACTTATTGCTTTAACAAATTACCCCACAACAAATATTTATTATCTCACAGTTTTCAAAGTTGATGAATATGGGGTTAGCTTAGTTGAGTGGTTATTACAGATCAGAGTTTTTCATGATGCTGCAATCAGAATGTCAGCTGCAGCCATCTAAAGGCTTGATTGGGGCTGATGACTTCACTTCCAGGCAAAAGGCTTTAGTTGCTATGTGAACTCTCCGCAGAGCTGCTTGAATGTGTTTTTCACATGGCAGCTGGCTTCCCCTAGAGTGAATGATCCAAGAGTGGAGAGCAAGAGGAAGTCAGTTTTTTAATGACCTAGTCTAGGAAGGTCATTCAATATCTCCTCCACCACATTCTGGTTGTTTACTAAGTATTCTTCAGGGGAAGGGGGATTAAGTTCCACTTTTTAAGGAAACAGTATCAAAGAGTGTGCAATGTCTCTTAAAATTACCATAGGGGAGAATAATGAAAGGGGTGTAAAGTGCAGTTGATCTGGCATTCCTACTGTTGCAGTAGCCTTAGTTTTTGAACTCCACTTGAGACATCTGGCTTGTCTTCTGAAAACAGAGTGGAATATTTAAAATAGAATTTTTCACGTGAAATCTGGGACTTACAAATGCTTTAGCCACTATTGTCTCAGCTGGGCCATAGGTGAGATTTCTGCTTGGTCATGAGGTGATATAGAGTTAGGATTCATAGTGATTCTTTCCTCTTTCAGCAACTCACTCTTACTAGTTGTGTGACCGAGGCAAATTATGGAACCATTCTAAATGTTTTCCTTTCATCAACACACCCCTTACAAGGTTGGTCTTGATTATGTGAATTAATTTTGTAAGGATAGCAGCATGATGCCTATGGTAAAAGACCTATAGAACTTTAACCATAGTTGTGTAGTATTAACACAATTTCAGTCACAGTAGTGGCTTCTAGGAGTGACATCACACATGAACACATTGTATTCATTACTTAAATTGGGAGATTAAAGTTGGTGATGTTTTCTCCTTTTCAGACTTTAATAAGTACAAAGAACTAAGGTTAGAGCTATTAAGATTATTTTCTTTTTGTCTTGTTTGACATGTTATCTGAGTAATTTAGAGACAATTATGAATTATACTTGCAAATAAGTCAAAGATAATATTGAAACAATAACAATAAAGCACGAACCAGAAGCTGTTAGCTCAAGCAACACTGAGAGTGGGATCATCTGAAGGGAGCTTTAAAAATAGTTTAATCAGGAGAATCTACAAATTACAACGAAGAAACAAACACCTTCATTTTGACATTTCTCCTTTGAAAGTTTAATTATTATTGATCAAGAGTCTTTGAAAAATGTGCCTCTAGCCCAGACTTTATCTAACTTTTGATGTCTGCCTTAATTATCATCCTCAGAGCCCTGACTTCTCAGTGAAGATGGGATGTTCTTAACATATTTTGACAAATGTTATGAAGGGGAGAAGGCAGCCTGGTATGGTAGAAAGAGACACAGTGAAGACAGCCAGAGCTTAGTTTTGCCACTAATTGGCTGTGGTATTTTGGGAGGTTCACTTCACTACTCTGGGTCTTACGTCCTCACTTGCAAATTTGTGAGTCTGGGCTAGGTTTCTCCCCATGGCTACAATGCAGTCCTATTTTATCCTTGGGGTTACCCTAGCAATTTCTTTTCTAGGTCTCAGTCTATGAATGGAGGAGACCTAATGAAAATGATTAAAAACCAACAAGACCATCTTACTCTGAGGTTGAACCATATGAAATTTCCATTTTTATATATCAAAAAAGGGCTGGATATTAGCAACCTAATCATTATAATCTAATATATGTGTGAGGTTCTGAAGAATAAAATAGTTTTTTTTGTTTCTGTGATAATATTAGAGAAGCAGACATGACAATTTATTTTCTGAACCCATTGTACAAAATAATTTGCCCCACAAAAATGCCTTTTAGGCTATTTATTGTTTTCAAAATTCGATGGATTTTCACATATCATTTATCTGAATGTAGGTAAGGGATAAAGAACTGAAACAGTTTCTTCCTAATAACATAGGTAATAATAATAATTAGATAATGATAATTGATGGCTATCACTTATTTGGCATTTACTATCCACACACTTGCTAAGTCTGTTACATGGATTATTTGACTTCTTAATGCAAAGTACTTTTGTTATTTATTGGTAGTGATTGCTTTGGGGGAAGCGTGGATATGGGTTGTCACAAAGAAACCATTGTTCAGTGTTTGTAAAAATTTTACTCATTTTTAATTGGTGGAAATGTTCAGTGTTGAGATAAAAGCTGATTAAAAATAAAAATCCCATGGTGAAATAATAGTTTTTAAAGAATCTTAGCTTTGAAAGAGAGATAAGATTTTGTTTTGTTTGTTTTTCCCCTCAGAAGCTTTCTTTATGTATCAAAGGCAACATTTAGAAGTTGGAGCAGAGAGCTTAATTTCCAGAAGCACAGTATAGAAAGGATGGAGGATGTATAGGAGGGTGGTTCCTCCCAGGCAGGGAGGAGAAGAAAGGCTTTCTGTCACTGGGAAGGGCAGCCCACGGCTTAGAGGGACTATAGGAAATGAGATTTGGAGGGCTTGAAAGTTGCCTGGACCCTGAGAAGGGTGGCAGGTGTGGGGCCACCTGCCGTGGTCATAGTGAGAAGATCAGAGTCCAACATGGTCCAAGGAAGTGAGGAAAAGCAGAGCACCATGTGTATCCCCTTGGGGAGGGTGGCTGGAGACTGCCTCATGGGTCCTATGTGTGGCTGCTGCAGAGGTGGAACATACTGGTGGGGATGCGAAGAAAGAGACCTGGAGAAGATTTCTAGCACAGTTCCTCACTGAGTAGCTCATGTCACATAGGGTTTAGGAGTTTCTGCATGACCCTCTGGGGAGAAGACAGTAGCGGTCTAAGAGCACTGTCTTCCTGCTAGGGAGTAGTTGCACCTTGTGGTGGGTGGCCTGTATCAGAGGCTGGGGAGCACACTGCCTGAGGCCTCCTAGAGCCAGGACTGGATTCAAGGGCACATAAACTGTGCAGCTGCACAGGGCTCCATGCCAGAAAGGGACGCTTCTCTTGGGTTAGTGCTCTGCGTTGCCCTCTTGAAATTCTTAATGGTTTTTGAACCAAAGGTCCTTCCATTTTTGCACTGGAATCTTCAAATTATGTACTGGTACTGCAGGTACACAGCCTTCCCTGGGAAGGCTGTAGAGGCAGAGGCTAACACTCCTCTGCGGGTCAGGGGAGCCAGCAGGGAGGAATAGCACATCATAGCAAATGAGCACACATCTGTGCCCATTGCTCTCTGATGAACAAGAGCGTGGACTGGGAGTGCAAATCCCCCAAACTGATTATTGATCCCAAATGAAACTGACTGACTGACTTTGAGGAAGCAAGCTGAAGTTTAGTGTCTCACCACGGAGCATGGGAAGGCATGGGGGTGACAGAGACAAGAGCCCCATGAGACAGCGTGTGTCTGCATGCTCAGTTGCTTCAGCTGGGTCCAACTCTTGGCGACACTATGGATTGTAGCCCACCAGGCTTCTCTGTCTATGGGATTTTCCAGGCAAGAATACTGGAGTGGGTTGCCATGACCTCCTCCAGGGGATCTTCCTGACCCAGGGGTCGAACCTGCACCTCTTATGTCTTCTGCACTGGCAGATGGGTTTTTTTTTTTTTTTTCTTTTTTACCACTAGTGCCACGTGGGAAACCCAGACAGGGTGTTGACAGCTTTTGTACATTTAAGCAAAGCTGGTGCTCAGCCAGGGCTCAGCAGTCAGCTGTGCCAGCTGGAGCTTGGGAGTGAGGTGGTTCACATGTGACAGTGTCTCCCTACCTACCAGTTGGTTGGAAAGCCCAGCTGGCCAGTTCCTCCTCAAGACTACTCCCACCCCTTCACCAGCAGTGGGATGATTAACTTCTGGTCTAGCAGGATCTCCGACCTGCTCTACCTTTTTCTATTGGGTCATGATGGCTGTGGTTGTCAGATAATTTTGGTTTCAGTTCTGCATTTAGGTCAGAGTATGTTCACGTACTTTTCCATGGGGATGATCTTGATCGCTGTCTCCTGTACAATGTCACGAACTTCATTCCATATGGAAATGAAATGCAAAAAAGCAAAATGGCTATCTGGGGAGGCCTTACAAATAGCTGTGAAAAGAAGAGAGGAGAAAAGCAAAGGAAAAAAGGAAAGATATAAGCATCTGAATGCAGAGTTCCAAAGAACAGCAAGAAGAGATAAGAAAGCCTTCTTCAGTGAGCAATGCAAAGAAATAGAGGTGAACAACAAAATGGGAAAGACTAGAGATCTCTTCAAGAAAATTAGAGATACCAAGGGAACATTTCATGTAAAGATGGGCTCGATAAAGGACAGAAATGGTATGGACCTAACAGAAGCGGAAGATATTAAGAAGAGGTGGCAAGAATACATGGAAGAACTGTACAAGAAAGATCTTCATGACCCAGATAATCATGATGATGTGATCATTAATTTAGAGCCAGACATCTTGGAATGTGAAGTCAAGTGGGCCTTAGAAAGCATCACTATGAAGAAAGCTAGTGGAGGTGATGGAATTCCAATTGTTTCAAATCCTGAAAGATGATGCTGTGAAAGTACTGCACTCAATATGCCGGCATATTTGGAAAATTCAGCAGTGGCCACAGGACTGGAAAAGGTCAGTTTTCATTCCAATCCCAAAGAAAGGCAATGCCAAAGAATGCTCAAACTACCGCACAATTGCACTCATCTCACACGCTAGTAAAGTAATGCTCAAAATTCTCCAAGCCAGGCTTCAGCAATATGTGAACCGTGAACTTCCAGATGTTCAAGCTTGTTTTAGAAAAGGCAGACAAACCAGAGATCAAATTTCCAACATCTGCTGGATCAT
>SJYX01009189.1:50431-128746 GCA_006410675.1 Oreotragus oreotragus | reverse complement strand
GCCATTTCCTTCTCCAATGCATGAAAGTGAAAAGTGAAAGTGAAGTCGCTCAGTCGTGTCCGACTCTTAGAGACCCCATGGACTGCAGCCCACCAGGCTCCTCCATCCAAGGGATTTTCCAGGCAAGAGTACTGGAGTGGGGTGCCATTGCCTTCTCCTTATTTTCCCTGGTGAATATTAACCACAGAATGGTAATTTATAATTGTCATTCCACCATAGTGTGGGCCACTTGATGAGAAAGAGGGTGATGGAGAAAACCTTACCATTAGGGCATTAACTTTTTGAATGTTTCTTTTAAAATTATCTTGAAGCAAAATACAAATCATGCATTATAAGGCACATTATGGAAAGTATGATGAAGCTCTCTGTCTTGCTGGGACTCTTAAGCAGAAAACCTTGTTTTGTTGTTTTTTAAGTTGGTCTTTGATCTTCCCAAATCTTTCCATCACTCTTCTGCCCCTAAACAAGTAATGCTTATTAAAGATGTACTTTGTAGTTCACTATTCTATGTTGGAAGGATGTCAGAGTCCTTTTAAATATTTGTTTTTCCCACGGGTAGGCTTTATAGTCAAAGACCCAACAGGTATTAATTTTAAGAACATTTTAGTGTGAGTTCATTTAGAATTCCCATCCCAACCAAATCTGAAATGAACTCCAAATGTGTATTTTATGTGAGACTCTGTTTAGAAATGGGACCCCAGTGTGAAATGTCATTTTCCGTATCAGTTGGAGGATTTTCCTTTCCATTAACTGCTCTATTGGAGGACTCATACTAGGATGCTTTTTGGAATGAAAGGTAGTATTTTACTACTAGAAAGTAGGATCCCATTTATTATGGTAGTAAATGCTAGTTGAACTGAGCTGTGTTAACAGAAGTCTGAAGGGGTATTTGTTATTCTTCAGTAAGCAAACTTTCACATCTTTTAGTGAGAAATTGGAAGTATTAAATAAGAAAGAGAATTAAAAAGTAAAATACAGGCTTTGTTGGCTTAAATTAGAAAAATAACTATTTTTAGGTCTAACTGAATAGATAATGATTTGTATTTGTATAGCTATATATAATGTTATAAAATAGGTCACATTTGTATGTATAATTAGTTAAGAATGTTTGAATCCACTATCATGCTTAGAAATATGCTCCCATTTCTTATGTGAAATTTCCTGCCAGTGCAACTAGAAGTGTAAAAAGGATGTTTTCAAATGTTCTTTGATTGGGGCCACTGTGGCTGGGCAGACCTGAGAGAGATCATGTACCACCCACCCAACCTACTTATGTTTGAAGCCACAAAGATCCCATTAAGGCTGCTGCTTTTGATGGGATCCCAGGGGGATCTGATTATTAATGTTTGCCAGACACAGAAGTATTGACATTGTCGTGTTATTAACATTACTATTCTAAGAGCCAAGTCATCAAGGACCCCTGGAGACCTTGTTTTGGTAACCACTAATGAAGGAGATAAAATGTGTAGCAATCATCATTTTAAAATAAGCAATTTTACTACCTGTTTAGTTTGTAGCTTTTGTAAACAAAGGAAAGGAAAACATATGGAAAATATTGAACATTTGTTAGCAGTGATTTAGGTTGAGAGTTCCAACCTAAAAGTATTGCTGTGTTCATTCATAGACAGAAGGGGGCAAGTATAAACAAGAATGTGAGGCCATGTTCCAGGACCTAGCAGGAACATGTGCAATGGATTAATAATTTGTGTTGGAATGGTTTTCTGGCTATACATGAAAATCTCATTAGATGAAGGATTCCTATTTCCCTCCTCACAGACATGGTGTGAACCAGATTAAAACTCATGTAGTTTTGATTGTTGAGTATCTTTCAGAGACAGACTAACCTCACAAACCTGTGCTATTTATAAAAGTGACAGTGGGTAAATGAGCCCCTTTGAGAACTCAAACTGGGCTCTGTAACAACCTAGAGGGGTGGGATAGGGAGGAAGGTGGGAGAGAGGTTCAAGAGAGAGGGGACATATGTATACTTATGGCTAATTCATGTTGATGTTTGGCAGAAACCAACACAATTCTGTAAAGAAATTATCCTTCAATTAAAAAAAATTTAAAATTTAAAAGAGCCCTTTTGAGATTCTGAAAAAATGAGAAAAGAATCTTTAGGAAAAAGTTTATTTATTCAACATTTTGCAAATAGATTAAAGTTTATAAAAAAAATTTCCCAGATCTTACAGGATTAAGGAAACCTAATTTGTGGAGGCCGACCAAATTCATTTCAGTTTAATTCAGAAAATGAATGCCTTCTATATGCTTGATATGGTTGCTAAATTCTTGAATTTGTGATATCTGTATCATAGCTATGTTTGAAGCAAAATGAATTTCATGTGTGTTGGAGTACAAAGTCCAACAGAGGGTGGCTAAGGAGAGCTCCCCAACCTCCTGATTTAGAATATTCTCTTCAAGGAATACTGACAACTTTCCAAGTGCAACTCTATTATTTTGCAGATAAGGAAATGGGTGTCTAGGGAATTAAACATCTTTCCCAAGATTGTAAGTAGTTGCAGAAGTGGAACTGGCTGATGGTGCCACATATCTATTTTAGTGTTATTTCAATCGTCTCTCATAATCTTTTTATTGTGTGATTCCATTTATATGGAATGCCCAGAAAAGGCAAATTATAAAGATGGAAAGTAGATTAGTCGTTGCCTGGGACTGGAGGTGGGAATGGGAAGTAACTGTAAATGGTCATTAGAAATCTTACTGGGGTAATGAAGAGATTCTAACATTGGGTTATAATGATGGTTGCACAATTCAATAAGTTTACTAAAAAAAAGTATTGCTCTGTTTATAATTAGAATGGGTGTGTTTAGAAACGTGAATTTTATGATGTGTGAGTCATTCCTCAGTAAAACTTTGCTGTTTGAGGTATCAGAGACCAGCAGCATGAGAATTACTGGGATCTGATTGGAAAAGAAAACTTTTTAGACCTTTCTCCTAATGAAAAAAAAGAACTGTAAGGTAAATAGTCCCCTGAAATATTTTGATGATGAGGGTGCTGATGATGATAATCTTATTTAGCTAGTTTTCTTTTCAATTTTACTTCAATAGAAAATGTAGAGGTAAGCTTTACCTTCACTTTGGTCAAAGTTTTTATAAATGTAAAATTTATGATGTCTGGATTAATATAATTTAACTATATTCTGATGGAATATACTGGAAACATTTTTTTCTGAGATGTAAAGGATTGCATATTGTTTTTAAAATAAGTATTTTCATAGATTCAAATTTGGGAAAAGTTATTCAGGTTTTAATTGAAAATTTAATTTTTAAATGTTAAATCATTAAAAATGGTAACCACAAAACACTATGAAAATATACAGAAGGGCTTAAAATGTCAAATGAATGAAATATGATATAATACTGTATAAAGCATTCTGTGTGTGTATTCAGATATCCAAAACTATAGATTGCCTATTCTATGGTAGTGGCTCAACTGGATGCTGACAAAAGGGCAAAGAAAAATTAACACCACCTGATTTCATGGAGCTTCTAGTTTAGTGAGGAAGACACTGTTAAAAGAAATAATTACAATCCAAAAGTCTGCAAGCAATAAATGCTGGAGAGGGTGTGGAGAAAAGGGAACCCTCTTACACTGTTGGTGGGAATGCAAACTAGTACAGCCACTATGGAGAACAGTGTGGAGATTCCTTAAGAAATTGCAAATAGAACTGCCTTATGACCCAGCAATCCCACTGCTGGGCATACACACTCCTCCCAGAATACTGGAAATAAAAGCAAATATAAACAAATGGGATCTAATTAAAATTAAAAGCTTCTGCACAACAAAGGAAACTATAAGCAAGGTGAAAAGACAACCCTCTGAATGGGAGAAAATAATAGCAAATGAAGCAACTGACAAACAACTAATCTCAAAAATATACAAGCAACTTATACAGCTCAATTCCAGAAAAATAAACGACCCAATCAAAAAATGGGCCAAAGAACTAAATAGACATTTCTCCAAAGAAGACATACGGATGGCTAACAAACACATGAAAAGATGCTCAACATCACTCATTATCAGAGAAATGCAAATCAAGACCACAATGAGGTACCACTTCACACCAGTCAGAATGGCTGTGATCCAAAAGTCTGCAAGCAATAAATGCTGGAGAGGGTGTGGAGAAAAGGGAACCCTCTTACACTGTTGGTGGGAATGCAAACTAGTACAGCCACTATGGAGAACAGTGTGGAGATTCCTTAAGAAATTGCAAATAGAACTGCCTTATGACTCAGCAATCCCACTGCTGGGCATACACACCGAGGAAACCAGAATAGAAAGAGACACATGTACCCCAATGTTCATCGCAGCACTGTTTATAATAGCCAGGACATGGAAGCAACCTAGATGTCCATCAGCAGATGAATGGATAAGAAAGCTGTGGTACATATACACAATGGAGTATTACTCAGCCATTAAAAAGAATACATTTGAATCAGTTCTAATAAGATGGATGAAACTGGAACCGATTATACAGAGTGAAGTAAGCCAGAAAGAAAAACACCAATACAGTATACTAACACATACATGTGGAATTTAGAAAGATGGTAATGAGGACCCTGTATGCAAGACAGCAAAAGAGACACAGATGTGTAGAGCCGACTTTTGGACTGTGAAGGAGAGGGAGAGGGAGAGGGTGGGATGATTTGGGAGGAAAAAAAAAAAAAGAAGTGTTGCTTTTATTAAGTCTCACATAAATCTCACGAGTCCATTTATAGCCATTATGGTTTCTCTTTCCCAGATGAGAAAACAGAAGCTGAAGGATGTTCACAGAATATCCACAGCCTAATGTGAAGTTCAACAGAGAGGCTCATCATCTGGTGAAAGAATAATAGTTCCCTGTATAAACGAGGTGCTTTTGGCTTAATCAAATGTGCAGTCTAACAGGTGGGCTGGAGGGGCAAAGTGACAAAACCAATGAAAAAAAGCAGAAATGGAAATCCCATGCCTTGGGCACCTAGAGAGCATCGCTTTCTTGAATAGCCTACCCTCCAGCCTGGGCAACCCAGCCTTGATCTGTTCTCTTTTCGGTGAGGAGTCTCATCATGCAACGCAGGAGGAGCTCTAGCCAAGGAAGCTGTCCCCTGCTGGCACAGTGCTTCCCTGCACGCTGAATCCCGGCAGCAAGGGTCCCAGTCCACACTCCCCTCTCACTCATCTTCCTGCTGATACAAGCTTCCGAGCCTTCTCATCAAGAATCCCCTTTGGTGGGATGACAGATGTGCAGAAGGGGGATTGGTTTAACAAAGACCTACTATACGGCACGGAGAATTCTGCTCAATGTTATGTGGCAGTCTGGATGGGAGGGCAGTTTGGAGGAGAATGGATACACGTATGTGTATGGTTGAATCCCTTCACTGTTCAAGAGACAGAAACCTAAAACTGTTTGTTAAATACAAAATAAGTTTTTAAAAATTGCAATAACAAAAAAGAAATGTAACATACAGCATTGAAGACATATGAAATTTATAAAGCATAAAGTGAACAGCCATATCCACTGCCCAGTTTACTAAATAAACGATTACCAGAAGTAAAAAAAAAAAAAAGGAAGGGGGAGGGGACTGGTTTAAAAGATCACTAACAGATAACAAATTCCCTCTGGAAGCAACTTTTTTGGTTCGTTTTTGCCTTCTCTTTTTCAGAGCCTTCAGTTCTGCTGAAAGCAGACTGTACCCTGTGCCAAGGAATGGTCTGTGGTGCCCAGGATGAAATTACACAGGGGCAGGACTTATCCGTGAGGCATAGTGTTTTGGGCTTCTGTGAATTCCCAAAATACCACTAACAGATGGTGTTGTATTAATCTGCTACTGTCGTCAAGGAAGACAGGGAGGGCATGAGGAAGGGGACCACTCTAGAGGGGCAAGTGGAGGGAAATTACCTCCTTGTTTGTTTTGCATATATAATCCTCATCTTGGACATTTAATTTCACGTAACAAATATTCAGGGAGACATTTTCTTGGCATAAACTTCATTCTTGGGCAATACTAAAGTCTGGCCAGGGCACTGAACATTCTGGCATCTGCCCAGAAAGTGAAGACTTGGGATGTACTTTTATTTCAATTTTAACTTTGCTGACTTGTAAATCTATTAGTCTGTCTGTAAGTTAGCCCTAAATGAGATCTCAGAAATCACACGGCCCACCTTTGTATCAACCACTATTTTTTTAATTATAGCTTTTATCTTTAATTTAATATTACTTAAATGACAAGAGGAATTTTAAAAATATTTCATAAAATTGTTGTGAACAAGGAATGTCAGGTTTGGGTCCAATTTTCTTGTAGGCAAAAGGGAAATAATAACATATACTTTAACTATGCCATATTGGACAGAAAATTATATATTAACATTTTGAGGGGCTTCCTGGGTGGTCCAGTGGTTAAAAAATCCACCTTGACATGCAGGGGACACTGAATCAATCTTTGGTCTGGGAAGATCCCACATACTACAGAATTATCCTCACTATTAGAAAAACAGCAGAGAAATCATGCTTTCTTGAAGTTGGACTGTTATTTTCATTCTTTTATATACCTTTATTATTCAAGGATACTGGTTGATTCTTCTCTAAGCTTAAAGATTAAACTTAGAGATAACTAACATTTATTGGGCACCTACTGTATGTCAGGCCCATTTGTATTTTACTCTTTGTCTAATTGCTTTCTTGCTGCTTTCAAGATTTTCTGTTCATCATTGGCTTTTAACAGTTTGCCTCTGAAGTGTGCAGGTGTGAATCTCTTTTGAGTTTATTTTATTTGGAATTTTTTGAGCTGCTTTGATGGACAGATTAATGTTTTTCATAAAACTTGAGACTTTTAGGCCATTATTATTTTTACTTTTCTGCCCATTTTTCTCTACTCTTTCTGGTACGCACATCACGTGTATGCATGTCAGTGAATTTAATGGTGTCTATAGGACTCTCAGACTTTATTTTTCTTCACTTTTCTTTTCTCTCTGTTCTGCAGACTCAGTAATCTCTACTGAGATATGCTTTTGGAATGTGGAGGGGATCAAAACCAGTGTCATTACAATATATTATCTAAAATGTCCAGTTTTTAGTAAAGAGATTTTCAGACATGCAAAGTAAAAGAAAAATGTGGTCCTACACAGGAAAAAAGCAGAAAATAGAAGCTTTCTTTATGGGGCCCAGATGTTGGATTTATCAGACTTTAAAGCACCTATTATATTTTTAAATGCAGGTCAGAAAGCAACAGTTAGAACTGGACATGGAACAACAGACTTTTTTTTTTTTTTTGAGGGGTCGATAGGAGAGAATGTAGAGATTCATTTCAGAGGCTGTTAAGTGGTTTAGGTGGGAAATAATGGTGACTTGGATTTGGGTATTACTTGTGCAGGTGGTTGAAGGCAGGTAGATAGATACAAGAGATGAAAGAATGAGTAGGCCTTGTTGGTGAAGTCTAGATGAAAGATAAGGAGATAAGTGAACTATTAGGTTGCTATGTATTGTGATTACCATTCTATGCAAATTGCAAAGAAAAATTATAGAAGAAATACATAAAAATAACAAGAGGTGGGTTTAGGTGGGGAACTTATACATTATTTCTCTCTTATTTAAAACAAATTTTCATCAAGCTGATTTATTTTATAATTAATGAAAAAAATTTAACAAACACTAAATGATTGCAGATAATTACAGTATTGCTTATCTCTAGAGGGCTGTAATTATCTTAGTTCCATAGTTTTTTCTTATCTTCAAGCCTAGTGCATTTTCAAGTGATATGAATGATGTTTCTATCTCTTCCCTTGGAACAAAAATCAACAACCTGGTAAATCTCCTGAGATTTACCTGAGTAGTCTGAGAGTAATTTCTGTTAATTGTGCCTGCATTTTGCTTTCCTCAATTTCATTATATTACCTTCTAATTACATTCTTTTGTGCTATGGATGTTAATTGAGATTTTTAGAATCTCCTTTATTTGGGGCCAGTTAATATGTGCCACTCACTCAGTTATGCCTAACTCTTTACAACCCCATGGACTGTGGCCCATCAGGTTCCTCTGTCCATGGGATTTCCTAGACAAGAATACTGAGTGGGTTGCCATTTCCTTCTCCAGGGGATCTTCCTGACCCCGGAATTGAACATAGGTCTCCTGCATTGCAGGCAGATTCTTTACCATTTGAGCCACCAGGGAAGCCCGGATATGTGCCAGTGGCCTTGGAACACAGGTGCACTCTTGTGGGAAGTCGACTGTGATCACTCTAGCTAGTGTGATGCAAAGTGAGATTCTTCTTCATTTTGGTTGGGTCTTTAAAAAGGCAAATATTAGTCAAATATAATTCATTCTAAATTCTCAATGAAAATGTGTGTCTGAAAATGTATTTCTATGCAAAAGCGGTGACAAAGTCTTAAGAAAATTGTATTATTAAAGTCACATTAAATAGTCCCTCTGGAAATGCTGAGGACCTTTTGTGTTTATGTAACCACTGAATATTTGTGAAGTGTATTTATATCTCTGCCTTGTAGATAATAGGTGCTTCAAAATACCCAACTGGCTTATGAAATTTGGAGAATATTTAAAAGATGTTGTTACAGTGGTAGAAACCTTGAGCAATTAAAAATTCTTGTTGCATCAACCCAAGTCTTTTTGAAATTATTATGCTCATATGCAAAGCTTTCACAAAGCTTCCTGTTGCATAGAGTCTGATAATAGATTTTAAGTTAAGTCTTCCTTGACTTAGGTCATACTTTAGAATTTTTTTACTTTATTACACTTACTTTGGAAAAAGGTAGTTTTTTTTAAAACTTTATCAAACTTATTTTGGAAAATTGCAAAAATTTTTATTTTTAGAAGGGTTTCATTAGTAAAATAGGCAACCAAGGTGGGATGGAAATGGGATGAAAATAGACCATGGAATCCTTAAACCTTGATTTGAATCCCACATTGACTACTTATTAGGAAAACACCTTACGATTTAAAACATTCATTTTATTGAAGTATAGTTGATTTACAGTGTTGAACTAATGTCTGGTGTATAACAGAGTGATTCAGTAATACATATGTCCACATTCTTTTTCATATTCTTTTCCATTATGGTTTATTAAAGGATACTGAATATAGTTCCCAGTGCTATACAGTAAAATCTTGTTGTTTATCCATTGTATACATAAGCTTAATGTATTTTTACCTTTTAAAATGTCAAAAATTTTAGTTTAGTAATGAAAAGCTGATATTGAGTGCCTGTTATGTGCCGGACTCTTCCAGGTGCTTTAAAAACATCATATAATCCAATTTCCACAGTTAATAGCAAGACAGGGGGTAGGGGGTAGTGTTCCCCACATTACAGATAAAGACATGTAGGTGCACCCAGGTAACCTGACTGGCCCCATGCTCTGCCATAATTGAAGGAAGATCCAACACTGATTTTGTGTGATTCCAAAGCCATTGCTAATTCTTTTCACACTGACTAATTTTTCTCAGTGTCTACTGATGAAAGTATTTTTTGGTTAGAATGAAGTTTCATGTTTTGCTTTATGCTAATTGCCCCCCTGAAGCCCAGCAGTGAAGGGTCTATGGATTGCCCATTCCTCAGCTATGACAATATGGCTGTATTATATCTATATTGTTGACGTCAAGAGTCTTCAGTAGTCAATTTTTATGTTTGTTAAAACCCAACATTTAGAACACATTTTGGACAAATGCTACAGAAGATATTTCATCTCAATTTCACATTTTCATACTCACATACCAAATTTGTTCTTAACAGAAAACACCTGTAGACTCTTTGGAATCATGCTAAAGATGGCTTGCCGCCTACATTGTAGTTCTTATTTTGACTTCATGCATTATTCATCTTTCTAAGCCTTCTTGTTCATGCTAGGTAATGCAAAATGCCTTTCTCCTAAAGGTATGATAATTGTCATAAAAATTATAGACTTAATTAGCCTCATGACCACTCCAGGAAACCAGTAATAAATAACCCACATTTAACAGATGACACAAGGAAGTTAACTAATGGCTGCCAGAAGGGACTTTAAATAAACCCAGTATTCTTGACGTTTACTTATGATTGCCCTACAGATTTTGGTGGAGAATAAGAAAAATATATTTTCCAAAGTGATTTCTCCTTTAAAAAATGTTAAAAATTAACACAATTCAGTAGATGAACTTGTATAAGATTTTGATCTGGGGTTTGGTTTCCTGGGGACCATATCATTTGAAACATTTTCTTCTCTCTCAGAATATATCTGACTCTCTCCAGGAGCTGATAATCCTTTAAAAACCATACATGCTTATGGGCTTCCACTTGAGATTTCATCAAAATAACATAGATTTTTTAAGGCATAGCTCCTAGAAGCTGGTTTTCTTCTTAGGTCATCACTCTCCTCTTCCATCCAACCATCTGTCATCAGATAGGAAATGGGGTCAGAAAGATTTACCTAATAGCCTTTATTAATTAATTAATTAATTTATATTTTACTTTACAATACTGTATTGGTTTTGCCATACATCGACATGAATCTGCTATGGGTGTACATGAGTTCCCAACCTTGAACTCTCCTCCCACCTCCCTCCCCATATTGTCTCTCTGGGTCATCCCAGTGCACCAGCCCCAAGCATCCTGTATCGAACCTAGACTGGCAATTCGTTTCTTACATGATAGTATACATGTTTCAATGCCATTCTCCCAAATCATCCCACCCTCTCCCTCTCCCACAGAGTCCAAAAGTCTGTTCTATGCATCTGTGTCTCTTTTGCTGTCTCGCATACAGGGTTATCATCACCATCTTTCTAAATTCCATATATATGTGTTAGTATACTGTATTGGTGTTTTTCTTTCTGGGTTACTTCACTCTGTATAATCAGCTCCAGTTTCATCCACCTCATTAGAACTGATTCAAATGTATTCTTTTTAATGGCTGAGTATTACTCCATTGTGTATATGTACCACAGCTTTCTTATCCATTCGTCTGCTGATAGACATCTAGGTTGCTTCCATGTCCTGGCTATTATAAACAGTGCTGCGATAAACCTAATAGCCTTTAAAAGAACCTGAGCATTTTTATTCTGGGGATAGCACACTTTTGTTCACAATTACCCTTTGCAGGATGGTCAAAATGTGTGAGAAAGCATATGGCTCAGGAATTTGATCATTTTCTCCCTACATAAGCACAACTCTTCAGTGTTGACTGTGTGGTCATTTCTTATGTTTTCAATGACCTTAGTTGAACACTTTTATAGTTAGAGTATAATTGTGATTAAAACAAAATTTAAAGAAATATAGCCACTAGGAATTCATCAGTGACTTTACTTTCATCTTTATCAGTTAGCCAGACAGTTCAGTCATTCAGTCATGTCTGACTTTTTGCAACCCCATGGACTGCAGCATGCCAGGCTTCATTGTCCATCACCAACTCTTGGAGCTTGCTCAAACTGATGTCCATCAAGTTGGTGATGTCATCCAACCATCTCATCCTCTGTCATCTCCTCCTCCTGCCTTCAATCTTTCCCAGCATCAGGGTCTTTTCCAATGAGTCAGTGCTTTGCATCAGGTGACCAAAGTATTAAAACTTCAGCTTCAGCATCAGTCCTTCCAATGAATACTCAGGACTGCTTTCCTTTAGGATTGACTGGTATGATCTCCTTGCAGTCCAAGGGACTCAAGAGTCTTCTCCAACACCACAATTCGAAAGCATCAAACTTCAGATCACCAATTCCTTCTTTTCTCTCATTATCCCCCAAGTAGAGGTAGAACAGGACAGAAAACCAGATTGTAAATGAAGGATGCCCAACTGATATTGTTCATCCCTACTGAAACTCGCATATATATAAACACACACATGATGTGTTACCCATGTGCAAGGACTAGTCCTTCCAATGAATACTCAGGACTGCTTTCCTTTAGGATTGACTGGTATGATCTTGCTGTCCAAGGGACTCTCAAGAGTCTTTATCTTTATCAGTTGCTACTATTTCTTTATTAGCTTGTTAGTTTATTCTGAATACTTTGAGAGGCCTGTAAGTATATATTATACTTAAAATCATAGAAGCTCATGAACTATTTTAATTTAAATAATGAGCCCTCTCAGCCTCTCAACTACCACAGACTTTACCTGTATTTTCCTTCTAATCTAGGAACCTGGACCATCTTTTCTTTTCTCATGTAGTTTCATTTTAATTTTTATTCAAAAATTTTAATAGAGCACCAGAATCAACTTTGTCTTCTAAGCAGTAAGAAAGCCACCTCCTCTCCACCCAACTAGTATACCAGGTATATAACTGGTATTACCCTTGACATGCTTCACCAATTAAATTGAAATTTACCTAAGCAGTGAAGATATCTCCATGATTACCCTGCCAGTTCATAACCCTTTGGCTTCAGACTGCCTTAATATACAGTGAAAGCTTTCCAGTGTTGCTAACTTGGTAAGTTTTCAGATTTTGGTTCTAGATGTCTTTTCCTTGAACTATTCTGGTATATAACAAGTGAACATCCTTTCACATATAGACTGAGACTTGGTCTCTTTCCAATCACTTTGAGATCATTTAATGATGGTTATTGAGAAAAGTAAAGAACAAATCCCTGAAAAGGTGACTTACTGTAGAACACATCCAGCCTCAGTGTTAAAATGCTTTTTGCCCCACACTGATAAATCCTTGGGTTTTAAAGTGAAAGGGCACTGTTAGAGGTCACCTACTTTACTGCTGAAGAAAAATGAAGGAATTAGGGCTACTTAGGTTTACATTTTTTCCCTAGTACTTTTCCTTCACTCATTCAACAAACGTTGACAGTGTCTCTACCATGTGTGTGTCCTGGAACTAGAAAGTATGAACACAGTCCCAGCACTGAAGGTCTCACAGTCCATTGGAAGAGGAAGCCTGACCAATAATTACCACAACAAGTAAAACCTTCTATCATAACAGCACACTCAAAGCACTCTGAGGCCACACCTTTGCAGATGAAGAGTTGACTCATTCTAGAGAATATGTATTTGCCAGGCAGGGTAGGAAGATAGGGCATCCTGGGCAGAGCAAATAGAACTCAGGAAGGAGCACAGTCACTTTGGAAAACGCTCAGTGTGTTAGTGTGATGAGTCAGTCGGACTTCAGAGTGAGGAGTGGTGAGGACTGGCTGAGTTCCCACTGTGGGCAGTGTCAGTGGGAATGCTCACACTCAGCTGGGCCTTCAGTTAGGGCAAAAGGTAGGGTATTGAAATAGTTCCAAGTTGGTTGAATAAGAGCCATTGATCTGAGGTCCATGTAACTGTCCTGTTGCACCCCTAGACCTCCTCACAGCTAGTGATTCAGCAGTTGAAGAGTCAACCCACAGCAGGAGGTCCTTAGGGAACCCCCTCTGGTCGTAAAGGCAGTAAGACCGTGCTGGTATCAATTTTCTGAGCATCTCTCCTCTTGATTGCCATGGTAAAGAGTGTAAACTTTATCCTACTGGGTAGAACTTGAAAACCACATGCCTCCAGGGGTCAGACAGACTACACAGAAAGGAGTGAAGCTAGTGGGTATAAACAGAGAGAGATGACGTCAGCAGTGAGCTGGAGGCCTTCAAATTAATTAAAAAAAATTCTGTGTTAATAAACAGGAATTAACCTTTGCCATTGCTCAAATTTTGAAGAAGAAGAAATGGGGAGCCATACTGATCTTTATTTATTTTTTTGGTGATTTGTTTGTTTTTAAACTAGGAGAATGATGCAAGATTTGTTTTTAAAAATGTTGCCATGAGGGTTTGATGGACTGAGATTTCAGGAGACATGAAGACATGAGACCAAAAGCATGGGCTGTTACTAGATCCAAGACTGGATAAGAAAATTCTGGTATAAATTCAAGATTTGGGGTTGTATAGGAAAATAAAGTCTTCTCTGTATAACAGAAAAATAAAAAGATTATTGGATTACTAAGGAAGATATGTCATTTCTATCTTAAATAGTTTCATGTAAGGCACAGTGGTAGAAGCTAAGCCTAGTGCTTTTTTAGGAAACTTTCAAGGCTTGTGATGCCCCAAAGCATATTAAATTAAGCAAAATATTTATGGAGGAAAAGCAAACAAACATACAAAAGAAAAAAAAAAACAAACCAAAATTGTGGATGGTGAAATGGAGTGGAACAAATGCTGGAAGAACTCTTCAGTGTTACAAGCAGGGAATTTGTATGGTAACATTAAGATGTTTTCAGCATTTCTGAGAAGGTTTTATTAATTAGTTTAACACATTTGAGTACACACTATATGCTAGACACTGTTCTTTGCACAATTTTAAATAGGATTTGTTAATTCATTTATTGAGGATTTATTATGTGCTCAGCATACTTGAAGGCACTGGGATAAACCAGAGAACAAAATGGACAGTCCCTGCCTTCCATGGAATTTCCATTCTAAGGGAGAAGACAGGCAGTACACCCGATGCAACATCAAGTATGGTGAGCAAACCTAGAGGATAGATTGAAGCTGGGGAAGACTAGAAACTGAAGGCGACTAGGTATGTAATATCTGAGGATATTAGAGTGTGGGGAAAGGTAATAACTATATAAGATATAATGGAAGTGAGTCTTTATAGACCCCAAATTAGCAGAACTTGGGATGGAAGGAATGGAAAGGGGGAGATTTGAAGAGAAACTCACAACCAAAGATCCCCTGGAGAAGGGAATGGCTACCCACTCCAGTATTATTTCCTGGGGAATCCTATGGACAGAGGAGCCTGGCAGGCTACAGTCCATGGGGTTGCAGAGTCAGACATCACTGAGCGATGAACACTTCACTTCTAAATGTAAGTCTAGAGAGTTGGACACTTGTAGCAAAAGTGGTGTGCTGTGTTTTGATGAGCTGAAGCTGAGGTTTGGGTGAGGGGTCCAAGTGTAGCTCTTTCCTTAGAACAGCATTTGTCACACATTACGGGGTGTGTGTCAGAATTACTTGAAGTACCTGACAAAAATCCAAAGGTCCAGGTCCTTCAATGAACCTGGGCCTCTGTTTTTTTTATTAGCTCACCAGGTGATTCTGACACAGCAGAGTTTGAGAACCACTGGCTTAGACAACCAGATGTGCAATTCTGGTAAAAGGGATTTAGCTAGGCCTGGAGATGTATATTTTGGAGTTTTAAAAATGAGTGTTAATTGAGACTTATGGATAGGTCAACTCTCCCAGCTGATGAGTATAAAGTGGA
This sequence comes from Oreotragus oreotragus, assembly GCA_006410675.1. Lineage (NCBI taxonomy): Eukaryota > Metazoa > Chordata > Mammalia > Artiodactyla > Bovidae > Oreotragus > Oreotragus oreotragus. The sequence continues at coordinate 113,601 of SJYX01009189.1, read as the reverse complement.
GGAGGGGAGAAACTGTAGGACAATGAGTGGTTGCATATATGTAGTTGGTGGGTAGACTGGAAGAGCCTGAAAGACAGGCACATGAATTATTCAGCCTCAAGAAAGTGCAGAGAGCTCAGTTTCCCTTTAACTGGAATGTGGGCTCCACAGGGATAGATACCTTATACCTGGCATTGTGCCCAGCCCTTCATAGTCACTTAATCAATATTTGCTTATTGAATTAATCAATGTATGGCTAGCACAAAGTCTAAAGAGAAATTTTTAGGTAGGCAGTCATGTCACATGTAGTAGCCTGAGGTCAAGAGGGCTGAAATTTAAAGGATGGTTGATAGATTTGGTCAGAAAGAAGCTATTACTATAAAAGAGATGGGGTGATTAAATACAAGCAGTGAATGCTTTGCTGTCATTTATAACTTTCATCGTGAGATACTGATGAGCCGTGTAAAGGCAATAAGTATGTACATACATAATGCACATCCATATGATTATGTGTCACAGGTATATATGTACCTGTTTGTATGCATGTATATCTGTGAAAGTATAGCTATATAGCCCTAGAATCTTCATTGTACCTTGTTATTCTGTCAATGTCCTGTAGCTGCCTACTTCAGGCTGTGAATCCTGTGGGAAGAAGTATCTCCCAGGAATCTCACAGATTGTGGAGGGCTATCTTTGGGCATTTGGAACACAGACAAGGGTAACAGAATGCTAAGGGCCTGTTTTCAGTAAGCTGCATAATCCACTTGCCACCCTCAATCTTTCAGAGGTTGGTTGTTCCCCAAGAATATGTGTAATTTTTGAAAATTGCATAAAAATATATAACCCTGCTCTAAGATTTGTTAAAAGCTTTTTAATTACTTGATATACTTTTCCTTTGAAAGGATAACTCTTTGTATCACAAAGTGGAGATGCTTATTAGCCTGCTTTCTGGGATCTGCAGATGAAGCATCCAACCTTTCTTCTATTTTGAGATGTCACATTCAGCTGCCTCTTAATGAAGATTCATTTATCCTTTTCACACTTAAACATGGCCTATGAGGACAGACTTCTTTCAGTCCACATGAATAGAGCCCATTACTGCTAATGGAAGTTTTGCACATGTCTGCAGAGGTGAACAGGCATTGAAATAATCTACATTCAGACTTTAGTTTTATTTAGCTGCCTTAAGGATTCCAATGACGACCCCGTTAGTCCCCAAATGCTGTTTGACACAGACTGTAGGAATCTGGTGGTGGCCTGAGATTGTAACTTTAACAGGTGTAAGTATTTCTTTCCTCTGTTTCAGCTGAGAAGTTTTGAGAGAGAAACATTCACAGCCATTAAGAGACGTCCAGTTTAATTTCTCATCATGCATGTTCTATAGTTCACATTAAATCCAGAGTATTGAAGGAATGGAGCAAGTGGACTTGTAGACATCAGATGGCTGGCCTTGCTGTTGGCCATGGCATCTCAGGATGCTCAGAACTTCTTCCAGCCTCTCTCTTCCTGGATATCTAGGGTTTATGAAGCTCTCCAGCAAGCAGGAGATAGGTTATCTGTTTTGCTGGCTAACTTCAGCAAACAAGACCCTAATTTGAGAGATATGCTAGACCAGGACTTAAATGATATTCAGATTCTGGAAACTGGCTTTGAAGATGAAGAACAAGGCACTGATCAGCGCCAAGAGAACACAGATTCCTTGTTTCTTGAAGCGGATCATTTCTCCTATTGTAATAGTGATTTTCAGGACTCTGGCCAAATTTCAAGCCCCAGTCTTAGCCAACATGTAAAGAACTCCTGTCCCATAATGACCCTGTGGCCCAGTCAGACCCTTGATGACCAGAAGCCACCACATGTGCTTTCTTCTACTGTTGAGGAAGAACATCACCTTGAAAAGCAAAGGAGTAGCCTTCAACATGGGTTTGACAGCCACCTCTCTGGTGTTTTAGAAAATGTTAATGGGAAAAAGCAAGGTAAGCTAGCCAGTAATCATTTTCTCTGGGTTTGTCCAAGGGAAATTTGTACTCATTTTATTTTTATTTGTTTCAGTTATCATTGGAATTTTATTTTTCTCTCATATCTTTTCACAGATTGGCTTCTTAATGAGTAATATAATCCTTAAGAATATTTTCAACGTATGAAACCTTGGGAGATCCATATTGGTGGGCTCCATATTCCAAAATAATAGTTCTGAGCAAGTGAAATGGTGAAAACGAGTCTGTGGGTTCTTTTTGAGAAGCCCCTTGTGCATATGTCATGCTGTTTAAAATATCTTTTAAAATGTTCTCTCTCTTTTTTTTAACTAGGTTAGGAATCTCTAGATGTTACTATATTATTCAGTGTGAAATCCTGTGCAAAAAGCCATACTCGTTGCAGAATTTTTAGTTGATAACACTCCAAGAACACTTCTCAGTGTTGTACTGAGACGTGATGTGAGATGACAGTAGATAGGAAATCTTTGGAATAAGAATAGCTCACTTTTTTTTCTAGCCTTGAATGGAAAGGACACATTTAAAACAAACTGCCTATAAAGCATCATCCTGTCAGAACTGAGCATATAATAGGCCTTCAATAAATGCATAATGAATATGGTGAAAATGTAATTAACTCTATAAAAGTAGCTGTAGTATGTTCTGGCATAAATTTCTCACATTTCTATTATACTAAGCCCGAAGTAAGGACATTCCATATCATTGACAGACAGAAGGTACATGGTAGACAGAGAAAGGTACTGGGCGCCTTTATAGGATGTGAGTTTGTACACAAGCTCATGCAGATGGTTGGATCTCTTATGTTATATAAAAGTGAAATCATTAATTCTCTTCTTCTTGGCAGGAATAGATTTTTATGGAATACTTTCATAGTTTCTTCATCCATTTTCAGTGATTCCTTGTAGCTTTACTTTTTAGAGAAATGTTTTATCCAGATACATGAAGTCTTGGTAAATGAAGAAATATAATTTCATATTCTTTTTATAATGCTTTTTTAATCCTCTTACTCAAATTAAAGTAATATTATATGCTAGAATCAATTGGTAAAAACAATTTAGACTAATATACTTTCTGTATCTGATAAACTATAAATAGATGCAATTTCAAGTCTTTAAAAATCTATAGAGATAATCCTAGAAATTTCTGGTCTACTAATAGTATTTCTTAGACTTGACTTGAAATTTCTATTCCTATTTTAGAAAATTCTTGCTTAAGTTGAACTATATTTAAAATAATTAACATGAACTTGGCTCAGTAAGTGTTTAACACTGGCTTCTGTTAATTTTTGTAATAATCTAATGGCAGTTAAACAATCGTGGTTAATTTGTTCATTCAGGAAATGTTTGTAGCTGCGTGGAAGCCTGGAGCCACATAGCAGATTCATTTCTGTATCCTCAATATCAAACACAATGTTGAGTGTATAATAGGACATCAAATAATAATTACCAATGGAACAACAAGGAAAACTAACAACTCTAAATACTATTATTAATCTCACTTTACAGTTGAGAAAATTGTTGCTTAGAATTCAAAAATATACCGAAGATTGACATTTAGGAAGAGGCAGAGTTTAGGGGGCTTCCCTGGTGGCTCAGACAGGAAAGAATCTGCTTGCAATGCAAGAGACCTGGGTTCGATCCCTGGGTCAGAGAAGGAAATGGCAACTCACTCCAGTGTTCTTACCTGGAGAATTCATGGACAGAGGAGCCCGATGGACTACAGTCCATAGGGTTGCAAAGAGTTGGACACGACTGAGTGATTAACACACACACACAGCTTAGGTAGTCTAATGTTAGAGTTTATACATGTAACTTTCCTTGCCCCTAATATTTTAAAAGTTACAATTTACATATAGTAAAATTTCTTCTTAGTGTACAGTTCTGTGAGTTTTGACAAACACATGGTATCCTCACCACCACACAGATTATAAGACAGTTGTTGCTACTGCTAAATCACTTCAGTTGTGTCCGACTCTGTGTGACCCCATAGACGGCAGCCCACCAGGCTCCCTTGTCCCTGGGATTCTCCAGGCAAGAACACTGGAGTGGGTTGCCATTTCCTTCTCCAATGCATGAAAGTGAAAAGTGAAAGTGAAGTTACTCAGTTGTATCAGACTCTTAGTGACCCCATGGACTGCCCTCCTCCGTCCATGGGATTTTCCAGGCAAGAGTACTGGAGTGGGGTGCCATTGCCTTCTATAAGGCAGTTCCATCACCTCAAAAAAGTCCCCCATTTGGAGTCAATCCTTTTCCCTACTTCCAGTTCCTGGAAATTGCTGATATATTTTCTCTTTCTATTGTTTACCTTTTCCAGGATGTCATATAAATGGAATTATGCAGTTTGTAGCCTTTTGAGTCTGATTCATCCCATAATGTACTTACTGTAGTGCACTGGAGATCTATTCATGTTGTCCTGTGTTCCAGTAGTTTGGTTTTTTGTTGCTGAATAATATTTCATTGCATGATGGGCCCAGTTTGTTGATCCATTCATCCCTTGAGGGATATTTGTGTTGTTTCTAGCTTTTAGCAATAGTGGTATTTCTGGGTCATATAGAAAGTATATGTTTAACTTTATAAAAAAATATTCCATTGTTTTCCATTCCATTCCATAATTTTACATTCTCAAAAGTTCTGTATGAGATTTCCAGTCACTCATATCCTTATGGTTGTGATATTATTATTATTAGCCATTCTCATAGATGTGTAGTGATAACTCATGTTGGGAAATAAGTTTCCATTGGTGTCTTGCATATGCTATGAGCAGGGCAGAGCCACAAACAGCCTTTTGTTTTGGATTTCAAGGGTGTTTGTGTGACAGCCTTGGAAGTTAGTGTCTCCCTCCAGAGCACAGAGGATATTTGTTTGCTATCCAGTCTAATAAAGTAATGTCTCTCTTCAGGGCAAATCTTAGGCAAATTTGCTTGCAAATGATAGAGGTTTTCCAAACTTGGTGTTCCTTGGCTGTGACATAAACCCAACGCATGCATGGAATCTCTCTGGGCCTGCCTCTGTGCTGCCCCTTTGATACTTGGAGGTACTGTGAGTAATAAATTGTCCTTTGTCTCTGACCCAGAAGTCTTGCATCTTTGCCAAAGTCTATAAAACAGTAGCAGACAAACTTGTTATTGTGCAAATAGGGTAAAATCATAGATCCTTCATAGGTTTTAACATCCCATTTGGCTTTCATTTGCATTTCCCTGACAGCTAATACTGAGCATATTTTCATGTAGTTGTATTCTGTAAGACATCTTTGTAGGGTTGTAAAATTTTTTGCCTACTTTCATTGAATTGTTTGTTTTCTTATTCTTGAGTCTGAAAGTTACGTTGATATTCTGAATATGAGTTACCTTTTAGTTTTTATTCTCTTCACAATATCCCTCAAAGAACAGATTCTTAATTAAATGAAATCCACCTTATCAAGTATTGCTTTTATGAATTGTGCTTTTGGTATCATATCTAAACCTTTCTACTGTGTTTTATTCTAGAAATTTTAAAGTTATGAATTTTGCATTTAGTTGTTGTTTTTCAGTTGCTCAGCCACGTCCGACTCACTGCGACCTCATAAACTGCAGCACACCAGGCTTCCTTGTCCTTCACTATCTCCCTGAGTTTGCTCAAACTTTGCATTTAGAGCTATGCTCTATTTTGAGTTAATTTTTTACATGATGTAAGGTATGAATGAAGACCTCTCCCCATATGGGCATCTGATAATTCCTACACCATTTGTTAAAATGACTATTCTTTCTCCATTGCTTGTTCTGATAACATTGTCAGAAATCTATTATCTACATATGTGTGGGTCTATTTCTGGACTCCATTTCCCCCCTTAATCTGTATTTGCATTCTTTCTCTAATAACACACTGTCTTGATTGCGATAGCATTATGATCTTGAAGTCAGGTGAGTATTTGAGTTATATTTTCAAAAATTGCTTTGCTAATCTAGTTTGTTTCCATATAGTTTTAAATTAGGCTTATTGATTATTACAGAAAACTTTGTTGAGAATTTCATTAGAATTGTGTTGAATCCATAGATCAGTTTGGAGACAATAATATGCTAATAATACTGTAGTTTAAAAATCTACTAGCATGGTGTACCACATCATTTATTTAGTTCTTATTTTTTTCCATCTGTTTTGTAGTTTCCAGAATACAGGTTTTATATATATTTTGTTAGATTTATACCTAAATATTTCCCTTTTCTTAGATATAATTGGAAATAGTGTATCTATAATGTTCATTTTCCGATTGCTGCTGCTGCTGCTGCTGCTAAGTCGCTTCAGTCATGTCCAACCCTGTGCGACCCCCATAAATGGCAGCCCACCAGGCTCCGCCGTCCCTGGGATTCTCCAGGCAAGAACACTGAAGTGGGCTGCCATTTCCTTCTCCAATGCATGAAAGTGAAAAGTGAAAGTGAAGTCGCTCAGTCGTGTCTGACTCTTAGCGACCCCACAGACTGCAGCCCACCAGACTCCTCTGTCCATGGGATTTTCCAGGCAAGAGTACTGGAGTGGGGTGCCATTGCCTTCTCCTTTCCAATTGCTACTTGCTAATATATAAAAATGTCACTGATTTTTGCATATAATCTTGAATTTGGAACCTCCTTGAACTCAATGATGAGTTCTAATAACTTTTTAAAATAGCTATTTTTGACTTTTCCTCGTAGATAATATCAGAGAAATAACAGTTTCATTTATTCCTTTTCAATGTCCATGTCTATTATTTATTTTTCTTGACTAATTAATGGTAAAAGTGGGTATCTTTGTCTTGATCCTGGGCTTGGTGGATAAGCTTTGTCTTTCACTGTTTTACGTATTAGTTAAGTGTAACTTTCTGTAGATGCTCTTTATTATATTGAAGAAATTTGTTTCTATTCCAATTTGTTAAGAATTTTTAATCAAAATGGGTATTTAATTCTGTCAAATGAAAATTTGCATCTATTGAATTGATCATATGAGTATTTAATTTTTGAATATTGAACCCGTCTTGCATACCTGGATAAAATTTACTCAGTCATGATATAGTATTCTTTTCATATATTGCTGGATTTTATTTGCTAATATTTCATTGAGGATTTTTTTTCATCAATTTACATAAGGGATATTAATATATAGTTTTCTCACAATATCTTTGGTTTTGGTATCTGGGTAATGCTGGCTTCATAAAATGAGTTGTGAAATGTTTCTCCTTTTTCATAGTCTGGACAAATTTGTGTTAAATCAGTATTTTTTTCTTAAATGTTTGCTAGAATTTTCTATAGAGATCAGCTGAATTTGGGATTTTTGTTGTTAGACAATTTTGAAATACAAATTCCATTTCTTTAGGGTATATAGAATTATTCAAAATGTCTACCTTTTTCTTGAGTGACTTTTGGCAATTTGTCTTCTCAAGATTTTTTTTTTCATTTCATTTAGGTTAAATTTGTGGGCATAGTTTTTTCATTTTTTTTTTTAGTGTTTGTAGTATTTATGCTAGTTCTCCATTGTTTCCTGATATTGGTAATTTTTATCTTCATTTTTTTTTGCAATGGTCTGTCTGAGTAGAGGACTTTCTAATGTCTATATATTTTTCAAAGAACGAGTTTTGAGTTTCATTAATTTTTCCCTCTTGTTTTTCTGTTCTTAGTTGTATTGATTTGTTTCTATTATTTATTATTTCTTCCTTCTGCTTGCTTTGAGTATTAGTTGTCTTTTTTTCTAATATAATCATTTAATGGATACATTTTTCTAGGNTCATTTTTTTTTGCAATGGTCTGTCTGAGTAGAGGACTTTCTAATGTCTATATATTTTTCAAAGAACGAGTTTTGAGTTTCATTAATTTTTCCCTCTTGTTTTTCTGTTCTTAGTTGTATTGATTTGTTTCTATTATTTATTATTTCTTCCTTCTGCTTGCTTTGAGTATTAGTTGTCTTTTTTTCTAATATAATCATTTAATGGATACATTTTTCTAGGCACTACTTTGTCTATACCTAAAAATATTATATATATTTATTTTCATTGTATTAAAATATTTCTTAATTTACCTTTGATTTCTGTCTTGATGCATTGTTTACTTAAAAGTGTATAGTTTAGTTTACAAATGTTGGGAATATTCTAGATAACTTTCTGTTACCAGTTTCTGATTTAATTCAGTTGTGGCCTGAGCATTTTTAGTTTTAAGATATTAAAGTTTGTGTTTTGTCATCTTGACCTGTTCTAACTTGTTGAATGTTTCATGTTTACTTGAAAAGACTATGTATTTTGCTGTTGTTGGGTACAGTGTTCTATAAATTACTTCAAACTGTTTGATGCTATTTCAGATTTTCTATATATTTATTTTTATGCTGATTTTGTCTACTTATTTTCTTCTGTTGGTTACTGAGACAGTAGTATTAAAGCCTTCAACTCTACTTGTGGAATTGGCTCTTTTTCTCTTTTCTGTTCTTCAATTTTTGCTTCATGTAGTTTGGAGCTCTGTTGTTAAATACATACACACTTTAGAAATATATGTCTCCTTGGTGAATTGACCTATTGGTCATTATATATTACACCTTTTTGGATCCCTGGCAGTATTTCTTGACCTAAAGTCTACTTTTATGTTAATGTAGCTACTCCAGCTTTCTTCTGATTAGTGTTGGCATGACATGTGTTTTTTTTTTTGATTCTCTAACTTTAAACTTACCCTTATCTTTACAGTGGGATTCTTGTATGTGGCATATAATTGGGTCCTGCTGTTTTATCCAATTTGACAACCTTTTAGTTTTATTTGGTGTGTTTAGACTATTTGCACTTATTGTAATTATTGATAATGAACTAAGATCTGTCATTTTGTTAGATTTTTTCCTAGTTGTTTGATTTATTCTTTGTTTCTTCTATCTTGTTTTCTTCTGCATTCTTTTGGATTGAATATTTTTTTTATTCGATTTTAACTCCACTATGGGCTCATTGTTTTTATCTCTTAAAAGAAAGTTTAATGATCATCATAAGATTTTATGACATATAGGTTTAGTTAATTGCAGCCTATCCTGAAATAATACTGTATTACTTGAGTTACAGTTAGTTGATATTACAAGAGTAAGCTCCAAATTCTTTCTCCTCATCCTTCACTTTTTGCTACTACACACTTCACTTTTACATATTCAGTAATCTCAGTATGCTGATACAGTTTTCTTTTAGTCAGTCATCTCCTAGAATAATTAAAATAAGAATTCTAAATTTACCTCATCTATGTTGTTTCAAGAACTCTTTAACTTTTATTGTGCATATATGTAGCTAATAAATTATCTGACTTGTTGTTTGTCTGAAAAATACTTAGTTTTGAAATACATTTTAGCTAGGTAAAGAATTCTGAGTTGACAGTTATTTTTCTTTCAGCACTTTCATGTTACCATTTCACTGTCTTGTAGTTTGCATAGCTTTCATATGAGAAATATGCTATAATTATTACTTTTGTTTCTCTGCTTATAATATAATGTGTCTTCTCCCCCGCCCCCCAACTGGGTGCCTTAGAGACTTTATCTTTGGTTTTCAGAAGCATTTATCTGGGCGTATGTGTTTCTATGAATACTGTATATGTTTATGTTTGTCTGGCAATCATTTTTACTGGTGTTCTTTGTCCTTCTTGTGTCTGTGGTTTAGTGAGTTTCATTAGTTTTGGAAAATTCTTGACCATCACCTCCTCAAACATTTTTTCTCATCCATTCTCTCTTGCTCTTCTTGGTATTCCAGTTATATAATTATTAGCCTAGTTGATATCATCCCATAGCTTTTGAATGTTCTTTTAGTTTTCAAATTGACTACTATTGTCTTTGGCTGTATGAAGTCTGGTGATGAGCCAATCAAAAATATGTTTTAATGTCTGTTGCCTTGTTTTTCATTTCTAACATTTTGATTTGATTAAAAATTATTTCAGTCTCTTTGATGAAAGTCCTTAACAATTCATCCATATTTATCCATTTTTCAACTATTAATGTTTTTAGCATATTAGTCATAGTACTTTTAAATTCCTTGTGATACCTCTAACCTTTGAGTTGTACCTGAGTTTCATTTTCTTGATTGCTTTGTGTCTTGACAGTGTAATTTTTCCCTTCTGCTTTATTGCTTGTCTTGTATTTTTGACTGAGAATTGAACATCATATGCAGGGGAAGTAAATGGTGTTTCTGCCTAGAAGTAGATTAGCCTTTTCTAATGCTGGGCCTTTAGTGTGAAGGTGTTGAGTGATTTAGTCAGAATTTGAGCTGGGCTTGGATTTTGCTGTTTTTATTGTTAATTTCCTTGTAGTATAGCCTTCAAAAGGAAGTGAAAGTGAAAATCACTCAGTCGTATCTGGCTCTTTGTGACCCCATGGACTATACAGTCCATGGAATTCTCTAGGCCAGAATACTGGAATGGATAGCCTTTTCCTTCTCCAGGGGATCTTCCCAACCAGGGATCGAACCCAGGTTTTCTGCATTGCAGGCAGATTCTTTACCAGCTCAGCCACAAGGGAAGCATAATGTTCNCGGCTCTTTGTGACCCCATGGACTATACAGTCCATGGAATTCTCTAGGCCAGAATACTGGAATGGATAGCCTTTTCCTTCTCCAGGGGATCTTCCCAACCAGGGATCGAACCCAGGTTTTCTGCATTGCAGGCAGATTCTTTACCAGCTCAGCCACAAGGGAAGCATAATGTTCAAAACCCTCTATTATTATATTGTATTTAGGGCTCAGACATGTTTGCTACAGAGTTGGTCCCTATCTGCTCCATCTTTAGCATCGAGTCTCTTCTTATTGCCTGCAGCTCAGCGAGGGTCTCTTTGCGGGATGCTGGCCCTTTTCCAGAGGGAGCCTGATGCTAGTCAGTACTTGGTGTTTGCTCATATGGTGTGGTTATGTTGGAAGTTTCTGTCTCCTGCTGTTCTGGAGCAGCCTCTGTCTTAGGCAGGTGATATGTTCCTGTGTCTTGGGTTAGGGCCTTCTCAGTTATCCTGCCCCTCCCTCAGAGTTAGGGGATTTTCACATGTTTGACCCCAGGACTTCGTTCTACCTCTTCCCCAGAGGGGGTAATTTTTATTCTGGTATATTAATCACCTTCATGTGTCTCTACCTGAGGTCTGAGGGTGATGGGATTCGCTGCCCTTTCCCAAGTGGCTTGTGGCTTTTATTCTACAGTGGAAAGATGAGAGAGGAATCCTGGTGAGGTGTCTGATTTTTTCTATAGCAGCTGCTCTTCCCCTCCTGCAGAACCATACCATGAGGGAAGCTTTCTACACCCCTGCCCTGCCTGTCCTGCTCTGCTCATGCTTGTGAGTACCAGGTGACTTCTGTGGACCCAAGCCTCTCAGTTGGTTTCAATTTCCCTGGGGTTTGTGGCTCCTGTGGGCTCTCTACTCTTGTGCCAGTACACACTTGATCTTTAGAAATTCTTTGAAAATATTATCTTAATTTTTCTTGCCAGCTAATATGAATCCAGCATTTACCCCTGGCAAGCAAATGCTTTTGCTCTTTCTCCCACTAAAAGAAGTTTGCTTTTTGTAACTTTTGGATTAGTTGGTTGCCTTATGACCTCAGCTCTCTAATAAGTTTTAAAATGTGTACTTTTACATATTATGTAGATTTCATTTTTATTTAAAGAGTAATAGCATCATTTCCATTTGTTTTACATTCTAAGTGGAAGCCAGAACACTTAACACTCTACTCTAAAATTAAGTTGGACATTCTCATTAATTTGGGTAACATGTTTGGGCTGGGAGATACACGTACAAATAAAATATTGGTCTTCCTTTAAGAAGTTTCCTAATGTCTAAGAGATAGTTACATGTAAGAGGTCCCATTTTAAAAAATTGTGGAAAATTAGAACAATTAACAACATAGTAACTTTTGAGATGGTTTTGCCAGTAGTGATCAGAGGAGGTTCCACAGAGCCTATGATATAGGACTACAAACTCTAGGAATGAGTTATAATTTAACAAATGAGTGGAGAAATGCCGGGGTCCAGCCCTGGTGATTCCAGGGAATTCAAAGTGAGGATGGAGTCGGCATCCTAGGAATTAATTGCTTAATTAAAGATATGGACAGAGATTAGAAAGAAGTAGTGTAGTAGGAAAATAAGTGGAGAAAAAGAGGCTGAATGACTTGGTTTACGTGGAAAACCAATAAAACTCCAAGACAAGGAGTTTGTACCGTCTACGTAGGCCACTGGTGCCCACTTGAATAGCGGAGGGTGCCCTGCCTTGGGCTCCCTCTTGTGTGGGTCTTAGAAGCCAGGGCAAGTAAGTAGACATGGCGAGCCTACATGCTCCAGATGGGAATTCAGCCAGAAAAGAAGAGAACGAGAAAAGACCACACGTGGGAAACCAGTCTTTCCAGGAACTGGTCCATTTTGTTTATTTTCAGGTTTGCTTTTATATTTTTTGTTATACATAGAGATAGAATACAAAGTCACGCAGGGGTCAGCAGACCTGACCTTTATCAAAATCAGGTGCTTCATATAAATGTATATGAAAGTCTTAGGGGTTTTACATCATCTTCTGGCCAGGGGGCCTGCTAACATTGTATGACCCCTTCTTTCTGATAATGGTCAGTCAACGAGAAAACTTATTTTTTCCAGGGGTGATTTTTTTTTTTCTTAAACTAGACAGCACCTTCTGAAGGTACCAGATAAAGTTGCATTCCTATAAGGTGAGGGTGTAGTGGGTTACAATTAAGAAAGGAATTTACTTAGCCTAAGGTTTAACATGATTAATCTTAAAAGTTAATACTTATTTCTCCTATATGCTAGTTATATATTCATTAACATGTCAGCAAACATTGGCCCAATAAATGAAAAACCCTTTACCAATATAATTCCTAGTCAACCCACTATACTAATAATTTCTAACTTCCCAAAAGAATCTGTCTTTGGAAAGTTTTAAAACATCTTGTGCCTCTCACGGTTGGGAGGCTGTGAACAATCACATGTGGCTGGATGAACCTGTTCAGGCAGGCTAGATAAACTTCAGAGGAGTCTGTAAATTGAAATACTCTAGTCATGCCCAGAAATTTTTATTAATTGGAGCTGTAGGTTAACTCCTTTTCTGAGAGAGGTGGTGGGGGACAGCCTCCTGTAAAGTCAGAGGTATAGGTGAGAGCATAAAGCAGTAAAGTAGGCAGACTCTGGTTTTGGGGGTAGATGCTCGGGAACAGAGGGTCTCCTGAGGCTCAGTCCTGCCTTTGTGTATGCTGTGCCTCCTTCCTCATGACCTTTGCCACGGGCAGAGTTCCTCACACTGGCTCCGGGCAGAGAGAGAAAAGCATTCCATTTAAAGGAATGACGTGAACACAGATGTGTGGACAAGCATGAGATTTTCAGGGATGGATCATAAGGTTAGGCTAGAAGCATAGGCTGCAATTGGGAAAGCCTTTTATGTGTGTGTTAAGGATTTAGCTTTTATCTTGTAAGTAGCTAGGATTCTCAAAGAGCTCCTAATGAAGCATGATACCAACAGAACTCCATTTTAGAAGGATAACTGTGGCATCAGTTTCCAGACTATGTTGGAGGAAAGGATATATGTTAGAGAGCTATCATGTTGTTCAGTCGTTCAGTTGTGTCCAACTCTTTGTGACCCCATGGACTGCAATATGTCAAATTCCTCTGTCCTTCACCATCTCCCAGAGCTTGCTCAAATGCATGTCCATTGAGTCAGTGATGACATTTAACCATCATGTCCTCTGTTGTCCCCTTAACCTCCTGCCTTCAATCTTTCCCAGCATCAGGGTCTTTTCTAATGAGTCAGCTCTTTACATCAGGTGGCCAAAGTGTTGGAGTTTCAGCTTCAGCATCAGTCCCTCCAATGAATATTTAGTACTGATTTCCTTTAAGATGGACTGGTTTGATCTCCTTGCATTCCAAGGGACTCTCAAGAGTCTTCTCCAACACCACAGTTCAAAGCATCAGTTGTTTGGTGATCAGCCTCCTTAATGGTCCAATTCTCACATCCATACATGACCACTGGAAAAACCATAGCTTTGAGCAGACAGACCTTTGTTGACAAAGTAATGTCTCTGCTTTTTAATACTCTGTCTAGGTTTATCATAGCTTTTATTCCAAGGGGCAAGTGTCTTTTAATTTAATGGCTATAATCACCATCTGCAGTGATTTTAGAGACCAAGGAAAAAAATTCTGTGCTTGTTTCCATTGTTTCCCCATCTATTTGCCATGAAGTGATGGGACCAGATGTCATAATCTTACTTAGTTGAATGTTGAATTTTAAGCTAGCCTTTTCACTCTCCTGTTTCACCTTCATCAAGAGGCTCTTTAGTTCCTCTTTGCTTTATGCCGTAAGGGTGGTGTTATCTGCATATCTGAGGTGATTAATATTTCTCCTGGAATCTTGATTTCAGCTTCTGCTTCATCCAGCCTGGCATTTTGCATGATGTACTCTGCATTTAAGTTAAATAAGCAAAGTGACAATATAAAGTCTTGATGTACTCCTCTTCCACTTTTGAACCAGTATATTGTTCCATGTATGGTTCTAACTGTGGCTTCTTGACCTGCATACAGCTTTTGCAGGAGACAGGTAAGGTGGTCTGGTATTCCTCTCTCTTTAAGAATTTTCTACAGTTCATTGTGATCCACACAGTCAAAGGCTTTAAGTAGTCAATGAAGCAGAAGTAGATGTTTTTATGGAATTCTCTTACTTTTTCTATGATCCAACGGATGTTGGCAATTTGATCTCTGGTTCCTCTGTCTTTTCTAAATCCATCTTGAACATCTGAAAGTTCTCGGTTCATGTACTGTTGAAGTCTCATGTGGAAAATTTTGAGCATTACTTTGCTAGCATGTGTTCAGTTCAGTTGCTCAGTCATGTCCAACTCTTTGTGACCCCAAGAACCGCAGCATGCAAGGCCTCCCTGTCTATCACCAACTCCCAGAATTTACCCAAACTCATGTTCATTGAGTTGGTGATGCCATCGAACCATCTCATCCTCTGTCGTCCCCTTCTCCTCCTGCCTTCAATCTTTCCCAGTATAAATAAGCAGGGTGACAATATACAGCCTTGACATACTCCTTTTCCTATTTGGAATCAGTCTGTTGTTAGCATGTGAACTGAGTACAATTGTATGGTAGTTTGAACATTCTTTGGAATTGCCTTTTTTTGGTATTGAAATGAAAACAGGCCTTTTCCAGTCCTGTGGCCACTGCTGAGTTTTCCAAATTTTCTGCCATGTTGCATGCAGCACTTTAACAGCATCATCTTTTAGGATTTGAAATAGCTCAGCTGGAATTCCATGATCTCGACTAGCTTTGTTCCTAGGCCCATTTGACTTTGCATTTCAAGATATCTGGCTCTAGGTGAGTGATCACACCTTCGTGGCTATTTGGGTCATTAAGTTCCAAATTTTCTGCCATGTTGCATGCAGCACTTTAACAGCATCATCTTTTAGGATTTGAAATAGCTCAGCTGGAATTCCATGATCTCGACTAGCTTTGTTCCTAGGCCCATTTGACTTTGCATTTCAAGATATCTGGCTCTAGGTGAGTGATCACACCTTCGTGGCTATTTGGGTCATTAAGATATTTTTTGTATGGTTCTTCTGTGTATTCTTGCCACCTCTTCTTAATATCTTCTGCTTCTGTTAGGTCCATACTGTTTCTGTCCTTTATTGTGCCCATCTTTGCATGAAATGTTCCCCGTAGTATCTCTAATTTTCTTGAAGAAATCTCCAGTCTTTTCAATTCTATTGTTTTCCTCAATTTATTTTCATTGTTCTGTTAGAAAGTCTTTCTTATCTCTCCTTGTTATTCTTTGGAACTCCACTTTCAGATGGGTATATATTTCCTTTCTCCTTTGCCTTTTGCTTCTGTTCTTTTCTCAGCTATTTGTAAGGCCTCCTCAGACAACCATTTTGNAATTTATTTTCATTGTTCTGTTAGAAAGTCTTTCTTATCTCTCCTTGTTATTCTTTGGAACTCCACTTTCAGATGGGTATATATTTCCTTTCTCCTTTGCCTTTTGCTTCTGTTCTTTTCTCAGCTATTTGTAAGGCCTCCTCAGACAACCATTTTGCCTTTTTTCATTTCTTTTTATTGTGGATGGTTTTGATCACCACCTCCTGTACAATGTTATGAACCTCCATCCATAGTTCTTTGGGCACTCTATCAGATCTAATCCCTTGAATCTATTTATCATTTCCACTGTATAATCATAAGGGGTTTGATTTAGGTCATATCTGAACAGCCTAGTGGTTTTCTCTACTTTCTTCAATTTAAGTCTGAATCTCACAATTAAGGAGTTTATGATCTGAGCCACAGTCAGCTCCCAGTCTTGTTTCTGCTGACTGTACAAAGCTTCTCCATCTTCAGCTTCAAATAATATAATCAATCTGATTTTGGTATTGACAGTCTGGTGATGTCCCTGTTTAGAGTCGTCTCTTGTGCTGTTGGAAGAGGGTGTTTGCTATGACCACCATGTTCTCTTGGCAAAACTCTGTTAGTCTTTGCCTTGTTTCATTTTGTACTGCAAGGCCAAACTTGCACGTTACTCGAGGAATCTCATGATTTCCTACTTTTGCATTCCAGTCTGCTATATTGAAAAAGACATGTTTTTTGGTGTATTTCTAGAAGCTCTGAAGGTCTTCATAGTACCGTTCAACTTCAGCTACTTTGGCATTACTGGTTGGGGTATAGACTTGGATTACTGTGAAACTGAATACTTTGCCTTGGAAATGAACAGATATCATTTTGTAATTTTTGAGATTGCACCCAAGTACTGCATTTTGGACTCTTTGTTGACTATGAGGGCTAATCCATTTCTTCTAAGAGATTCTTGCCCACAACAGTAGATATAATGGTCATTTGAATTAAATCCAGTTTTCATAGTAGCTGGTAAGAAGAAACAATGTGTAAGACAATGTGAATGCATAAAAAGAAATGATTGTCCTTATTTTGACATTAGTTCCCCTGAAAGGCCTCTCAACTAAAGAGGGTCATTGCCAAGCTTGTAGTGGGGTATTGGGATACCACCTTATTACTGCTAGGCAGAGGCAGTAACATCCAGTTCCAATTACATCCAGAAAAACATCCAGTTTTTCTCTTGGCCTCCTTAACCCTTGAAAGGGTGCTCCTCACTAATGCTGGGTTAGATGAGAGATTCATCTGACATAGAGTTGAAGGTAGCCTTGATGATGGTGAGAATCCTGTCTGCACTAGACCTTCCTCTGACACCACCCAAGTGGAGAGGGGCAGGGGTGCCTCATTACTCCTGGTGGGGTACAGACTCCCCATGAGCCCTCCACTGATACTGTGGGGGCACAAGATACTTATTACTGGCCATCAGGGATGAAAGTTCTGGATTCCTCCTCAGCCTTCTCTGGCACCCCCTAGTGGGGATATTGGTGTGCGTGCATGCTTGGTCACTTCAGTCATGTAGGATTCTCTGAGACCCCATGGACCATGGCCTCCCAGGCTTCTCTGTCCATGGGATTCTCCAGGCAAGAATACTGGAGTGGGTTGCCATTTCCTTCTNCTGGCACCCCCTAGTGGGGATATTGGTGTGCGTGCATGCTTGGTCACTTCAGTCATGTAGGATTCTCTGAGACCCCATGGACCATGGCCTCCCAGGCTTCTCTGTCCATGGGATTCTCCAGGCAAGAATACTGGAGTGGGTTGCCATTTCCTTCTCCAAATATGACTCGAGACAAGCCAAAACGATCCTCATTAAAGCTTAGTGAGGATGGAAGTCTAGGTTGCCTACTTGGCCTTTGCTGGCATCATTGAGTGTGGGGGACACAGTTTTCCTGTGCTATTTGACTAGAGTATAATATTTATTGTTTAAAACTTTTCTGTTTTGGTATTCTGTCCCTTTCCTGGCCCTTTGCACAGAGAGCAGGCATCTCTTGAGTTTTGTGTCCTTGCTTATTGGTGTTTTTCTGGGTTGCCACCTTCTTTAGCTTCAAGTCTGTGATACATGAGGCAGAAGAACCAAGGAAACTCACTACCGTGTTGTTCCTTGAGTCTTGTGGTCCCTAGCTGGTTTGCCTTCTTGTTGGGACCTTTCAATCTTCTAATCTTTGTTTTATATACAATGCCCAGAGCTTTGAGTTGTATTTATTCTATCTTCTTGGAAGTAAAAATCTTCAAATTAGCCCTTTATAACACTGTAACTTTAATTTCCACCCAATTCTCTCCATTTCACAGTGAAAATAAGAGGAATAGAAAAAATGATAAAGGGGCAAATGTTTGTGTAGATAGTATAGGGAGAAATATTCCTCTATAAAGAGATGTACGATGGCCTTCCTCAGTAAACCAAATATTGATGCATGCCTACCATGTACAAAGCACTGGGGGAATGGATCCACCTACACAAGCATAAGCTGTGGACCACTCCTTTAGGTTGTTGAAATGTTTATACCATTTGTTTAATACGTTACAGAAGATTCAGAAATGTTTTCAATGCCCTGACTGTTTGGTTGCAGTGGGAGTTGAGAATGGAGCAGAAAATGAGAATGAGATAGTTCTGTTGTCCCCAGTCACTCATTACTTTATAGATGGAGGAGCATTACTGAGTTATCGCTAGAGAACTTCCATCTTTCTCCCTCTCCCTGATGAGATGGAGTCCACTAATTTACTTCAGATGCCTTATAGCCAATGAACAAAAGCTCTTATTCCTCTCTTTTGTCAAATTATTTAAATGCCTTCAGGACTGTCTTAAACTGGGATAAGGGACTGGGCTCTCAGCTTCATGAATGTTAAAAGCCTATTTTGGGTAGGGATTTTACCTGCCAGTTAATAGTCTTAAATTATTGTCATGTGCTCAATTTTTCCTTTATACCAGAGAATCACATCAGCTTCAGCATATGGGCTTCTTTGCAGTCTACTAGAGAGATGTATTTGGAGATACCATAGGAGAAGGCAGCATTTTAATCAGTGATTTATATGCACTTTTAAAAAAGCCTTGTCAAGCCTGCTTTTCCCATTTAACCTTGAATTCTTTTCATAACGTTGTATCTTGATTTCATGCTTTTTAATGTGCCATATTTTTCTCCACAATAGATTTTAAGCTAAATTGGCCCAAAACAAGAGGGATGCTGAATGCTTTTTGTAACCATGGAAACATTTCTGGGCACTTACTGAGGACCTGGTTGCCAATAGTAATGCAACAGAGAAAATAGATACACTTCATTTAGCAGTTGCCTATGATTAAGAGAGAGACAGAGTCCTTATAGTGCCATCTCAAGATAGGCTTTTTGGTTAAAAGACCCAAATCCCAAACAGCAACTTCTCAGTCTAGAAGCAGTTATGACACCTTTGATATGTGATGGGAAGGAACTCTAATTGCATTTAAAAATCATCTTTGTTTACAGTTTTTCACCTCGTACTTTTTTTTTTTTTGAGACTGTTTTTTAACCACATGTATTTGTTTCCAAGAAATATGTTCACTGTTTCCTGAAATAGCTCGCTAATGGAATTAATGTGTTCCAAGTACATTGGCATATAGAACTTTAGAAATACTCTTTGGCTAGATGGAATGTATTTAAAAAATAGAACAGCAGGCTTTGAAATCATGGTGATATAATTTGACTTTTCAATCAGATTATTCTCCAAGGCTAATGTAACATGGAAGGGAAAACTATACTGTGTTCTTAGTTACTCGTTGATCTCAAGCTTTTATGGATTGAAGGTGTTTTGTTCTGTTGATGTTCTGTGGATTACTTGTGGCAATTGAGACTAAATGGTTTCAGGCAAAAGAATGCAGTTGATTTGTAAATTATACAACCTTCATTTCTTTTCTGCTGCTGCTGCTGCTGCTGCTAAGTCGCTTCAGCCATGTCCGACTCTGTGCGACCCCAGAGACGGCAGCCCACCTAAAACTATACTGTGTTCTTAGTTACTCGTTGATCTCAAGCTTTTATGGATTGAAGGTGTTTTGTTCTGTTGATGTTCTGTGGATTACTTGTGGCAATTGAGACTAAATGGTTTCAGGCAAAAGAATGCAGTTGATTTGTAAATTATACAACCTTCATTTCTTTTCTGCTGCTGCTGCTGCTGCTGCTAAGTCGCTTCAGCCATGTCCGACTCTGTGCGACCCCAGAGACGGCAGCCCACCAGGCTCCCCCGTCCCTGGGGTTCTCCAGGCAAGAACACTGGAGTGGGTTGCCATTTCCTTCTCCAATGCATGAAAGTGAAAAGTGAAAGTGAAGTCGCTCAGTTGTGTCCGACTCTTAGCGACCCTATGGACTACGGCCAACCAGGCTCCTCTGTCCATGGGATTTTCCAGGCAAGAGTACTGGGGTGGTTGCCATTGCCTTCTCCGTCATTTCTTTTCTAGAGGATGCCTTTCTGAACACAGAATGCTACTTCCTGCTTTCCTTCAATTGCAGTACTGGAACTTTGCTTTTTTTTATTGCCCAAGTGATTTCTTGAAAGCAAACCCATCCCTGGTTAAATTTATCTTCATTTGTTAGTACAGCATTATACTTCATTTGATTGCATTTGCCACCATGTCACTGGTTATCCAGAACTATCCATGAAAAAGTTTGAGTATTCTGCAAAAGCTTCAGAATTTGTTTTCTAAAAGCTTTATGAAGTTAATTTTCTTGCTATGTTGACTTGCATGTTTTAGAAAAGTTGGGTATTAATGAACATGCCAGTACCTGACCTCTAGAACCTTGACATTTCAGAACCTCTAGTTTTCAGAACCTTGACAAAACCTCTAGTTTTTAGAGGTTGTTATTGTCACTGTTACTTGTTTTCAACTTTGTGTCATTTTAAAAGGAAATTTCAGATGTGTAACACAATTTTATATGGACAGAAGTTAGAACATATAACTTATGTGAATGGTCAAATAGAGATCTAATTTTTGCCTTGATTTCTGAATATTATTATAATAGGTGGTAGGACATTTTTAAGGACAAGTTTAAAGTAAGAGAGCCCATTTTCTATTTTCCTCTTCTTACTACCATTAGGAACGGATTAGGGGAATTAAAGGTAAATTGTGCTACAAATAAGCTTTAATTCCATTTTCACAATTCCCAGAGAACCAGAAAATTTTCCTTAATAATGAAATTACCTGATAATTAAAAGCTCAGGAGACTTCCTTGCCCTGAGACACACACTGTAATTGATGCAGGTGTATCTTTTTTGCAATTATCTAGCCCAACAGGGAAGAAGCTGGAGTCAAGTCGTAACTACAATTTAATAAGAACTTTTTTCATTTATGTACCTTGATTCTTCTTGCTGAGGAAGATTCTTACCTGTGTTGCTCTCTGTGTGTTGTGTATTTATCTTTTAAAATACCACGGAGAATTTATCCTCTTCTCTTCTTCCCCTCTTATCTTTCCCTTTGTTTCTTAAGTCCTCTTTCTCCCTCCCTGGTACTCTTTTCCAGTGTCCACTTTTGTGGAGAGAGAGTTTCTGAAAAGGAACCTTGCAATAGAGTTGCTGAGATGTGGTTATAAGTTCCTCTTTTCTTCGAGCTCTTGCTAATTATGATAAGGGTTAGTCTAGGCCATTGTTAATGCAGCTTTTAGTGCCCTTCATATTTCCCAGTTTTAAAATTTATGAAACATTTCAGAAACAGAAAAATATAGCACCATACAACAAACACCCACCATGTAACTTTGCCAAGTCTTAACATTTTGCTATATTTAATTCAGATTTACTTTAAAGAAGTCATCCAGGCTGGAGATCATTGGAGTCCCCTGAGATTGCCTCTGTGTTTCTCTTCTCTCCCTAGTAGGAGTAAAACAAATCTAAATTTGGGCATTATGATTCTGATTCCCTTTGTGATTTTATCCTTTTACTGCAAGTATTTGTAAATTACACACAACATAATTTGGCATGTTTTAAAGTTTTATACAAATGATAGAATATTGAACATATTTTATTCTGCAACTTGTTTTTGCTTCCACTCAATGTTACACTTCTAAATTGTTCAGATACATGTCTATATGGTTTATGTTAACAGCTATATAGGAATCCACTGTATTAATTAACATTCCATTTAATTGGTCTGTTCTTCTATTGATCTAATTTATCTATTCATGTGAACATCTAATTTATTTCCAAATTTTCACTACCATAACAGATAATTCTGTAATGTAAGTATATCGCTGAGCACCTATACTAAAGCTTATTTAGATGGAATATATGAAAGAGACAGTCCTATTTTGAGCCCCCTTTTTAAACATGGTAATTTCTTCTTTGATTGAGGTCCCTTGAATAGATCCCCTTGTTCTAGCCCCACTATTGATGGGATCCTGAATATGAACACAATTCATGTGTTCCCGCACCACCCAGAGTTCATCTTTGGTACTCTGGATAGCATCACTGACTCAGTGGACATGAATTTGAGCAAACTCCAGGAGATAGTGGAGGACTGGGGATCAAACTCCAGCAGAACTGGTGTGCTGTAGTTCATGGGGTTCCAAAGAGTTGGACATGACTTGTGAACTGAACAACAACAACTCTAGATTAAAATCAACACAGTTTATAAGAGAGAAACTAGTGACAATACAGTCAGGAGAAAACCACTGCACCATTTCACTTGAAGTTTGGTTTTTCTTTTATAAAAAGGAAATTGGAGACATGCATTAGGATCTGTGCTGGTTTTTAAACTATTTTCTCTCAGTTCAAATCCATTCTTTCATATCTTGCTTTGAATGTTAAGGCTGGAATTCTGCAGACTACAGTTTGCCTTTGCTTGTGGGCATTCTCTGATCTTGTGACAAAAGGACTATTGGGAGAGGGGAGTAGGGAGAAAGGACTTCCTTTTTCCAGCTTTTGGCTCACTGTTTCTGTTCTTGGCATCTTAGCTGCCCTTCATAGTGCTGTCAGCAGCATGGGTTCTGGTCTCCAGCTCTTTTGAGCGTTCCAGAGCCAGCCTCTTTGCACTCCTCAGAGGTGGGAGCATTTACCAGGTCCTTTTCCCTCCGCAGATGTCTGAGCTGCATATCCATGGGGCCTCACCTCTGAGCTTCTAGTTTATAATAACCTTGACCTCTTCCCTTTGTTTCCTCAGCCAGAGGGTGGTAGCTGCCTCCTGCTGTTCCAGTCTCTGGCTATTTCTCTGTTCCTCCTTCTATTCATCCAATACCCACTACCGGAGGAACCAATTCTCTATACTAAATTCCCTCTGTTGAAATACCTATTGTGGGTTTTGTTTCCTTACTGGACCTTGACCAGTGTAGTAATTAAAGTCTTGTCCAAGCAGCTGTGTAGGTTTTGAAGTAATCTATGTGCAAGAGCTACAATCTGCAGGTGAAGTAGGACTTTCTGGAGATGATAAGTAACTGACATGATGGACATCTAAGTCTTACCCATTCTGATATTCACTAGGTGGACAAATAAATATAACATGTCAGGTGAGAGATGTCATGTAGAAAAATAAAACAAGATAAGGGACTAGAAATTAATTGAGTGAATGCTGTTTTATATAGGGTGGTCTTTTCTGAATTTTATACACAATGAACTGTCTGGGAAAACAGCGGTTACACTGAGGTCTGAAGGAAAGAGTGATCCGACTAGAGGGAACAGTAAAAGGACAAGCCATGGGGTAGGATGAGAATTGTGTTTGGTGGATTGATTATAAAATGTGGCTTTGCCAAAGCTGAATTTTCAGTAGCTGGCCATCAGTAATACTGTCTAGTATTACTCCTGAATTTCTGTTGTTCTTGAGATTTCCTGATGTTTCATGAATCTTTTTTTTAAGAATGTCAGGTACAAGATTATCACAGGAGACATTCTTGTTCATGACATGGAAGGACTTTTATATCATTTCAAAAATCAGTTCCTTTGGGGAAAAAGAAACCATTATGAAGTTGAAACTTAAAGCATTACCTTCTTAAGCTATGATATCAAAGTCTATTTCAAAATCAAAATAAGAACTTCAAGTTTTTCTGAGACTGTCTAGATTTTATTCTGTTTTGATCCTGCAAAAAGCAGCCACTGCTTATATGGAACGTTTGAAAATTGCTCTCCTGCATTTAGACCCATAATGACAAGCAGTTACTTTCATTTGAGTCTGTGATAGATGAGCTTTACTCTTGTTACTTTGCTTTGCAAGGTTGGACTTCTTAGCCATAAAGATGGCATTGAGCAAATATTGTTTATGTACCAGAAGAGATGCTTTTTACAAAACTGAACTAAACTCAAACTATATGGAGGATTTCTCAATTTCTTATAAACAAAGAAGAGTGGTTGAGCTCAAGTGACTAAGTATGGGGATAAATCTGGTTCCATGAAAAGTTATATCTAGGAGTTCAAATGTCTTTGGAACTTGGTCTGTCTCCCTCCCTATGTCTCTTATTTCTGCATCCATCTGGGCTGGTTCCCTTCTATGGCTCCATGTGTAGTGAGACGGTTGCCAAATCTCCAGATTTATATCCTTTTAGGTTATAATCCAGTGCAGAAAAATATCACTTTTTAGAAACTGAAAAAAATTGTGAGGTTAGCACTCATTGGCTTGATTCTTCCCGCTCAGCTTGAATTATGTGAATTAGTAATCTTTGAAATCAGGGAAATATGGAACTCTGATTGGCCAGGCCTAAGTCATTTGTCATTTCTAAAGCTGGTGTAGAGAGAGAGAGCTTTATCAGAAGCAAGGTCTAAGCATAGAGAAAAGGTGGTTTACCTAGAATAAAATCAGGATTCCCAAAATTGAAAGAATAGATATCGGGTGGCAAAGAAAACAAACCTCTATTGCAGGAGTCAGTGCCTCTCGTGGATGTCTCCATTGCCCTTATACTGTACACTGATCAGAAGCCTGTTTCAGGGGTGAATCTGGACTCCTTGTATCATCGCATATGTCTTATTGTCATCACAGGTGCCATAAACACCTGTTTCTCGGTGTTTAGGAATGCACATCTCTTATGAGTCAGGAAAAGCAATTTTTTATTTGATAATTTGGATTCTGATCACGGCTTAGTTAGTGTCAGTCACTCAGTTGTGTCTGACTCTTTGGTGGACTGTAGCCCACCAGGCTCCTCTGTTCATGGAATTCTCTAGGCAACAATACTAGAGTGGGTTATCATTCTCTTCTCCTGGGGATCTTCCTGACCTAGGGATCAAACCTGGGTCTCCAGCACTGCAGGCAAATTCTTTACCATCTGAGTCATCAGGGAAGCCCTCCCTTGAATATTAGAAAATCTTGCTAACTCATTTTTGTTAGATTGGTTTAACTGCACACTTAACTTCATGTTAAATCACCACAAACTTAGTAGCTTATATTATATGTATTTATTTCAGTGTCTGTGGGTTAGAAATCCAGAAATGAGTTAGCTGGGTAATCTGCACAGGATCTCACAAAAGAGATCAACTGGGTTGTGTTCTCATCTGGACACTGGACTGGGAAGAATTCCATTTCCAAACTCTCTGAGGTCATGGGCACAGTTGACTTCCTTGTAGAAGTAGGATTAAGGGTCCAGCTTCATGCTGGCTGTTGATTGCAGGCTGTCCTTCACTCCTGGAGGCTACCTGTGGTTCCTAGAGGATGCCCATAGTTCCTTGCCACATGAGCACGTGGTTGCTTACTACATGAAGCGAGCAAGGAGGGACCATTGGCAAAAGACATCTTGTATTATGTAATGAAATCATGGGCATGACATTCTGTTGGTTACAAGCACATCACAAGTTGGTGGTTACATACTCTGTTGGTTACAAGCACATCGTAAGTCCTGCCCACACTGAAGGGGAGGAGATCATACAAAATTATGGATACTAGGAGGCAGGGATGGGGAGTAAGGATCCTAGATTTGCTATATAAGCAGAGAAACTACATGAAAGACAGAAGTTACTTAAATGACTTCATGTGAATTGTTTAGTCTCACAGATTTTTTTTTTAAATGAGAAAATTGTATTTCTGTTCTGAAAATCAACTGTTCCTTTCTCTTGGCTGCTCTACAAATGATTCATCCAGGAATTGTTCATAAAATGATTTTGGTTAGAACCTAGATCTATAGACCTGAATTGACTTTCAGATGGTAGAGTGTAAAGGGAATGCAGACTTCACAGGAAAACTCACTACTGGCATGTGCTTTCTCATTGCAAATGCCCAAGAGACCTTGCCAAGAGTCCTTATTGGTTTTGTAGATCATTCCAAGTGAAGAACTGCTTTATTGTTAATATTAGACATAATAAATATAACAGCAATAGGTATTCAAAAAAGGGAAACCTTGCCTTTGTGCTAGTCTACCTAATTGCATTATGTTATTTAATCATCATAATTTTGTGAGGTGTGTCCATGAGTAAGTGGGTGGATTATTATTTCTGTTTTTAAAGAAAAGAGTTCCAGGGAGGTTCAGTAATGTCTCTAGCTGGTCAAGTAGCTGAGATGCCAAACCACATTTGCCTGATTCAAAACCTCAAGGTGCCTTCCCCATGTAGCCAGCATCCCAAAGCAGACTGAAGCGCTCCCATGCCGTCCTGCACCTCTGTCCTCTGTTACAGGAGGTCCAGCTCAACAGCAATTACTAGCAACAAATGACTGGGCATTATAGCTTCTGACAGTGGACTTAAACCCTCCTAAGTCTGGTTAAAGCGTCTGTCTACAATGCAGGAGACCCGGGTTTGATCCCTGGGTTGGGAAGATCCCCTGGAGGANCCCATGCCGTCCTGCACCTCTGTCCTCTGTTACAGGAGGTCCAGCTCAACAGCAATTACTAGCAACAAATGACTGGGCATTATAGCTTCTGACAGTGGACTTAAACCCTCCTAAGTCTGGTTAAAGCGTCTGTCTACAATGCAGGAGACCCGGGTTTGATCCCTGGGTTGGGAAGATCCCCTGGAGGACGAAATGGCAACCCACTCCAGTATTCATGCCTGGAAAATCCTATGGACCGAGGAGCCTGGTGGGCTACAGTCCACGGGGTTGCAAAGAGTCGGACATGACTGAGTGACTTCACTAAATCTGGTTTAAGGGATTAATGGAGAAATAGGCTGCATTTGCAGTCTCCATTTCCCTGGCCCCTGCTTGCTTCTTTCTTCACTACTGTTTGGCCTCTACTCTTCAACTCTAATGATCATGCACTGAATTATTTGACTAGTTTCCCCACCTTCATTTTACTTGACTTATTTGGGAATGACAGTGTTGAATATTCCTCCTCTGAAACTCATTCCTCACCTGGGTTCTGGATACCACTTGTTCCTGGATTTCCCCTTGCCATGTCTTTTTTTCTTCACCTTCCTCTCCCCATCCCTTAAACACTGGTTTCCTTCTCACACACTCAGTTTCTTATCCCTCCTGGCTCTCCTAACCTTCCCCTACATTTAGTATGTACCAAATTATATTGATTCTGTCTCTACAGTTTCTCTTGGATCAGTCCAGCTTCTCTCTGTCCCCTCTGCCTTAACTTCTCTATATCTATATCTGTATCTATCTACCTAATTTATCTATCTATATCCTCTTCTGCTGGTCTATCTATTTCAATAATGTCCTAACTGGTTTCTCTATGTTCTCTTATCCATTTTCTAAGTTCTCAGAATGTTCATTCCAAACTCTGCACCATATTTCATACCTTCTCATACAAAAAGCTTTCCAGGATGACTTCTTTCCTTTGAAAGATGCATAGCCTTCAAGGATTTGGGCCATTGTCTTCCAGTTTCCAGAAATACCAAGATAATTAGCATCTCAACATTTGGTTTCCTTTCCCTGCTCCTGCCTAGTGAAAACTGCTCATTTTTTGAGAGTCCTCTCAAGTACCATCATCTCTAGCAAGCTTGGTTCATTCAGGTGGCTATACAAAGATAGTATAGACTGAGTGACTTAACACTTCTCAGGGCTCTAGATACTCAGGTTTCCCAGCACCAGCAGATCCTCTGTCTCTGTGAGCTCACCTTATGGTTCATAGACTGTGGTCTTCTGACTGCGTCCTCACATAGTAGAAAAGGGTAAGAGAGCTCTCTGGGGTCTCTTTTATAAGGGCAAGAGTCCCATTCATACTACTCTACCCCCATGAGCTAATTACCTTCCAAAAGCCATGCCTCCTAATACCACCACATTGAAGGAGTAGGATTTCACCATAGGAATTCTGGGAGGATACGAGGATTCAATTCATAACAGTTCATAATATTTCAGCATATTCCCCACACTGCCCCTCCCCACCCCCACCCCCATGCCGCTGGCCTTTTTTTTTTGGCAGTTAGCTGCTTCCTTATCTGTTCCAATAGTTTGTTACATTTCTCATTTCTCAGTAATATAGGTTTCATGTTGTATATAACTTAAAAAAAATAATTGCACCCACTCAAGTCTGTAGGTTTCTTGACGGCAGGGGTTTGTACTTTCATTATCTTTAGAGTACAAGAATTTAGCACAGCATCAGTTTCATGAATGGAAAAAAACCGACTTAATGAATGAACATACATCTTATCTTAGCTGGCCCCATCATATCTCATTACCTTCAAGAAAATGAGCAGCCTGGAAATATTCTACAAGTAACTGTAAATTTCAGACTGTTGGAAGAATCTAGTCAGTGCCACTCTCCAGGTTTCCTAACACATTTGACACTGTTGAAAGACATAGGCAAAAGTACTTTAAGGCTTGCTTTGACCTTCTCCACCCAGCATTAATGGGAACTTAAGAGACAAGTGAAAATCAGCTGTGAATGTTAGTGTGTCAGCCTTTACTTGTAGTTGTTCATTTTTTCTCTGAGCTATACGGCAAGACACAGGGGTTCTGCTTCTGTGATTGAAGTGGGGAGCTCCAGTGCACGGGAGAGATGGCGGTGACATTACCAGGTGGAGCACCTGTGAATGGGACAGTCCCAGACAACTCGGCAGGGGTAAAACCATTAAAGAGTAGATCCAATTGATATGTTTTGGCAACATCTTCTGAGTATGCACTGGAGACAAAGATCAAGGGAGCAATAACTCTTCTTTGGCACTCCAGCTATAGCAGTGAAGTCATGATATCTCAGTTCTCAGCAGCACAGCCCCAAGTAATTTTCCTAAGAGGTGTCTCCTTGTTAGAAGCTGTTTGGCTAAGTTGGGCAAGATGTTCTATGTATCAGAGAGGGTCTATGTATCAGAGAGGTACCATTCAATGTTAGTGCAGAAGAATATTTATTTTCCTGATGATCAATGGAATCTTTGAAATATTTCGATTGCAGTTTTGGTTTGGAGATACGGCCTTGATTATAATGGCACATGTTCATGCTCTGTTGTGTCTGACTCTTTGTGATCCCATGGAATGTAGCCCGCCAAGCTCCTCTGTCCTTGGAATTTTTCAGGCAAGAATACTTGAGTGGGTGGTCATTTCCTCTTCCAGGGGATCTTCCTGACCTCAGGATCAGACCCACATCTCCTGTGTCTCCTGCACTGACA
Source organism: Oreotragus oreotragus (assembly GCA_006410675.1). Classification (NCBI taxonomy): domain Eukaryota; kingdom Metazoa; phylum Chordata; class Mammalia; order Artiodactyla; family Bovidae; genus Oreotragus; species Oreotragus oreotragus. The sequence goes on along the minus strand of SJYX01009189.1, from coordinate 84,378 downwards.
TGTGGATTCTTTACCACTGAGCCACTTGGGAAGCCCTGATTGTAATGGAATCCTTGTTAAACTCTAAGAATTTGGCCCCCAAATATGTTTCTGAAACTGTTGTAATTTTATCTATGTTAACTTTGTATCATTACTTCTGATGTACGTGTTTTATCTTCCCTGCTAGACAATCAACTCCTTAGAACAAGGATCATGTATTAATCACCCCTATCTCCTGTCACCAGTATCTATAGCATTGTGACTTGCATATGCTAGATTCATAATAAATATTTTGTCAGTTAAGTTAGTGGGAATGTTAAACTTTGCTCAGGTTCTGGCATAGTTCAGGTTTAGGTTTAGTTCAGGTTCGGGTTTAGGCAAAATCAAAGACAAGTTAAGTCTGACTTGGGGGACAAGTCGAAAGAATTCATGGTGGCTTACTCTTTCAGCCTACCTTGTTATTCAGGAATTTTTGAAATATGGGAAATTTAAGAAGAAAATTTGTGGAAAACTGATATTTATCAAATGCCTGTTTTATTAATAATTTTTAAAAGATCCAGTTGTTGGCATGGGAATATAAATGCTTCTTTCTACTTGATTGATGATTCACCAGTTCCTCTTGGTTTCCTTTGCTGATCTTCACATCTCCCTGACCTCCAAATATCAGGATACAGGGTTTAGCCTTTGGACTTGCCTCTCTTCCTAATCTCATCATAGCTCAAGGTTTTAGATACTATTTATATGTTAATGGGGGCTCCCCTGGTGGCTCAGATGGTAAAGAATCTGCCTGCAGTGCAGGAGACCCGGGTTTGATCCCTGGGTTGGGAAGATCCCCTGGAGANCTCCAAATATCAGGATACAGGGTTTAGCCTTTGGACTTGCCTCTCTTCCTAATCTCATCATAGCTCAAGGTTTTAGATACTATTTATATGTTAATGGGGGCTCCCCTGGTGGCTCAGATGGTAAAGAATCTGCCTGCAGTGCAGGAGACCCGGGTTTGATCCCTGGGTTGGGAAGATCCCCTGGAGAAGGCAGTGGCAATCCACTCCAGTATTCTTGCCTGGAGAATTCCATGGACAGACCATGGGGTCTCAAAGAGTTGGACATGACTGACTGAGTGACTCACTTCCTCCCTCCCTCACTCACACATTAATGAATCAAATTGCCAGCATTCACTGGATCATAGAGAAAGCTAGGGAATTCCAGAAAAAACATCTACTTCTGTTTCATTGACTACACCTAAGCCTTAGAATATATGGATTATAACAAACTATGGACGCTTTTAAAGAGATAGGAATACCAGACCATCTTACCTGTCTCCTGAAAAATCTGTATGCAGGTCAAGAAGCAACAGTTAATATGGAAAAACTGATTGGTTCAAGATTGAGAAAGGAGCATGACAGGCCTGTCTGCTGTCACCCTGTTGGTTTAACCTATATGCTGAGCACATTATGAGAAATGACAGGCTAGATGAGTTACAAGCTGGAATCAAGATAAGTGGGAGAAACATCAACAACCTCAGATATGTGGATGATGCCACTCTAATGACAGAAAGTGAAGAGGAATTAAAAAGCCTCTTGATGAGGGTAAGGAGGAGAGTGAAAGAGCCAGCCTAAACTAAATATTAAAAAACTAAGATCATGGCATCTGGCCCCATTACTTCATGACAAGTAGAGGGGGAAAAGGTGGAAGTTGTGACAGATTTCCTCTTCTTGGGCTCTAAAAATCACTGTGGATGGTGACTGCAGCCATGAAATCAGATGTTTGCTTCTTGGCAGAAAAGCTACGACAAACCTAGACAGTGTATTGAAAGGCAGAGACATCACTCTGCTGACAAAGGTCCATATAGTCAAGGCTACGGTCTTCCCAGTGGTCATGCATGGTTTAGAGAGCTGGACTGTAAAGAAGGCAGAGCCTGGAAGAATTGAGGCCTTCAAAGCGTGGAGCTGGAGAAGACTCTTGAGAGTCCCTTTGACAGCAAGGAGATCAAACCAATCAATCTTAAGGGAAATCAACCCTGAATACTGGTTGGAAATACTGATGTTGAAGCTGAAACTCCAGTCCTTTAGTCATCTGATGTGAACAGCTGACTCATTGGAAAAGTCCCTGATCTGGGAAAGATTGAGGGCAGAAGGAGAAGACAGTGTCAGAGGATGAGATGGCTGGATGGCATCACTGATGCAATGGACATGAACTAGGGAAAACTTCGGGAGAGGGTGAGGGACAGGGAGGCCTGGTGTGCTGCGGTCCATAACACGACTGAGCAACTGAACAACAGCATATGTTAATGAGTCTATGGTCTACTCTTGTGTCTAAGTGCTTGCTTGCTACTCTACTTGGATGTCTACTGGGTGGTGGTGGCTTATTTGCTAAAGTCGGGTCTGACTCTTAAGACCCAATGGGCTGTGGCCCACCAGGATCCTCTGTCCATGGGATTTCTCAGGCAAGAATACTGGAGTAGGTTGCCATTCCTTTCTCCAAGGGATCTTCCTCATCCAAGGATTGAACTCACATCTCTTGCGTCTCCTGCCTTGCAGGTGGATTCTTTACCGCTGAGCCACTAGAGAAGCCCAGTCTACTGGGTACCTCACATCCAATCTGTCCAAATCTGAATTTCTAATCTCCACTCAAAATCTTACACTTCCCACAGTCTTGCCTATCTCTAAATAGCAACTTCATCCTTCCAGTTTCTCAGCCAAAATTCTTGGAGTCATCATTCACACCTCTCCCCTTTTTTCTCTGCATATAACCCATCAGCAAACCCTGTTGGCTCTGCCATAAATATATATCTAGAATCAGGCTCTTTCTCCCTACCATCACTGCTACCATGGTGCTTTAAACAACGATCATCTTGCCCCTGTGTAGTTGAACTTACTTCCTGATTTCTCTGAATCCACCTTTCCTCTCATATCATGTTTTTAGCATGGTACTCAGTGTTCCTTTAAAACTCAAGGTAGTGTGTTATCATTCCTTTGCAGTCAGTAACTTCCATCACATTTAGAGTAAAAGCCACAGACAGCCCTTTCAGTGGCTATAAGGTCTTTAATAATCTAGCTCCATACGGTTGCTCTGACCTCATTATGCTCTTTTCCCTCTGTTTGCTCTGCTTCAGCAACTCTGGCCCCCTTACCTCTTCTCCTAAAACACCAGCTGTGCTACTGCTTCAGGGATTTTTGTTTTAATTTATTTGATTGCATCGGGTCTTTGTTGTAGGCATGTGGGCTTCTCTCCAGTTGTGTCATGCAGCACTAGAGCACAGGGGGCCCGTACTTGCAGTGTGCGGCACTCCAGTTCTGCCATCATCTGTTTCCTCTGCCTGGAATGCCCAATCTCCAGATGGCTGCACGGTTGCACCCGCACATCTTTAAGGCTGTTCCCTGTACTCAAATGGCCCTTATCAGAGGCCTCACTGATCACACAAGTTTAAACTGTATCCATCCACTTCTATACCACTTTTTTTTTCCTCTATGGAGCTTTTCACTATTTGACCTGTTTTACTTGTCTGTCTCAGTGAAGGCAGGAGGCATTTCCAACCATTTCATTCATTTTTTTTCTTTCATTTCTTCCAACCATTTCATACCCCCTGCATCTCGAAGTGCTTACCTGATGGTAATAAGAAAGAAATATTTGTTGAATAAATTAGTGAATACTTTTTGGTAATTGGTATATCCTGTTTTCAAATAGTCTATTCCAATGGCATTAACAAATTAAGTGGTTGAATTTGCCATGAGATGCTTTTAGATTTGTAATAAGAGGAATGATAAACTACTGAAGTATTATAAACAATGAAGCTAAAACTTTAATGGAAGAAGTAACACTGTAGTAATACAAAACTCGTGCTGTGCTTAGTTATGTCTGACTCTGCCACTCCATGGACTGTAGCCTGTCAGGCTCCTCTGTCCATGGGATTCTTCAGGCAAGAATACTGGAGTGGNTAAGAGGAATGATAAACTACTGAAGTATTATAAACAATGAAGCTAAAACTTTAATGGAAGAAGTAACACTGTAGTAATACAAAACTCGTGCTGTGCTTAGTTATGTCTGACTCTGCCACTCCATGGACTGTAGCCTGTCAGGCTCCTCTGTCCATGGGATTCTTCAGGCAAGAATACTGGAGTGGATTGCCATACCCTCTTCCAGGGGATCTTCCCAACTCATGGATTGTGCATTGCAGGTGGATTCTTTACCGTCTGAGCCAACAGGGAAGCCCAAGAATTCTGGAGTGGGTAGCCTGTCCCTTCTGCCGGAGAACTTCCTGAGTGAGGAATCAAACTGGGGTCTCCTGCATTGCAGGTGAATTCTTTACCAGCGGAGCTACCAGGGAAGCCCCAAAGACTTTCTTTTAAGGCTTAGATTTCAACAGATGATCAAACAGAATTAGAATGCGTTTATTTCTTAAGTGAATCTGGAGAAAACCTACAAATGAAGAAGAAAGCAAAGAAATGAAGCTGTTACATTTTATGCCCTTTTCTCTTGTGGAACAAATTAGTTCTATTTTCTGAATTATTATCATGAACCATTGGTGTGAAGACTCTGGCCTTTAGAGCTAGTTGGATTCATATGTCAGCACTGCTATTTTCTTGTGTGCTTGCGTATTGCATGCTAAGTGCTTCAGTCATGTCTGACTCTTTGTGACCCTGTGGACTGTAGCTCACGATTCTCCTCTGTCCATGGGATTCTCCAGGCAAGAATACTGGAGTGGGTTGCCATGCCCTCTTCCAGGACATCTTCCCGACCCAGAGATCGAACACAGCTCCCCTGCTTCTTCTGTACTGACAAGCTGATTCTTTACCACTAGCACCACCTGGGACGCCTCTATTTTCTTGTGTGCTGTGCATGGGCATCACTTAGGGAGGCTTCTCATTCCTCATTTATAACATGTAAATAGCAATATCTAGTTAAATGTGAAAACCTACACAAGACATGTTAGGCATGTAACAGGTGTATTTTTTTTTTTTCTCAAATATTCCTACTCTTTTTGTCTTTTGCAAATTATGGGTTGGCCTAGACACAGAGGGGGATTGGAGTCCCTGGTGGCTCAGAGGTTAAAGCGTCTGCCTGGAATGCAGGAGACCTGGGTTTGATCCCTGGGTCAGGAAGATCCTCTGGAGAAGGAAAATAGCAACCCACTCCAGTACTCACTTGCCTGGAGAATCCCATGGAGGGAGGAGCCTGGTAGGAGCCCAGTTCATGGGGTACCAAAGAGTTGGACATGACTGAGCGACTTCACTTTCACTTTCTAGACACAGAGGAGGTGCTTCAGGCTTCTAGGTGTTTCTTCATGTGATACACATGCCAACACATGGTACTGTCTTTTGCTATGTGATCAGGCGGTAGCTGGAGTAGAGCTGAAGTTATGGGAAGAGACTCCAGTCTCCTTCTGGAAGGAGAGTGCCCAGCAGACAAGACACCCTCCTTTTCCAGGACCCCTGAGAAAGATGAGCTGCCCCGAGGCCTGGCGTACTGTGGTTCATGGGGTCGCAAAGAGTCGGACATGACTGAGCGACTGAACTGAATTGCATTCTTTAATACTGTTGATCCAATAATCTATTCTAAATGGTGGCATATCATAATCCCATCACACGGTATTATTGCTGTGTTTGAAACTTCGGAGATGGGCAGCAGTGGGAATTAGTGAAGGGAATTCTTTTTTCTATAAACAAATCCTTTCACTCTCTCCTCCTAACTTATTAGAGATAGTAAAGGCATTAGATTAGCAAAGGCATTAGATTAGCAAAGGCATTAGATTTTATCTGGGTTATTCCATAAATCATATTTAATGGTTTATAAAGAAATTGACCTGACAATCTCGGAATTATATTGAATTTTGAAAATTTCTTTGTTATTCCTTATTTTAGTGAGTTGTAAAGAATTTTAGAGATTTTAAGACCTTTGAGACTCTGACTAATTTCATTTTATTAAAGAAGTTTTTTTCCTCCCTCTATAGTAAATAGGTAAAAGTAAATTAACATATGTTCAAACTTGTTTGTCAAAGCTTATATAATTTTTTTTTCTTTATCTCCCTATCACCTTATTTCTGTTTGAGAAGAGTAGCTTACAAACCTAGCACCTCTCTCTTAAACAAACAAAAGAAAACTTTATTTATTTTTACAGAGCTTTGAAGAGTTCCAAAATTTATCTATAAATTTGCCCAAGTGTTGAATTCAACTGTGGAATTGAATTTGAAGGGTTCAGTTCTACATTTTCCTATTTTCCTAGGGAAGGGGCAGGCAATAGTTAATGAAGATTTCCCTTCATCTCACCAAAAGCTTCCCTCTCCACACCTGTTTTGACCAACCAGCATTCCTGATTCTCAGCAGAAAGGCAGACCCAGCCCTCGCCTTCGGTGGGCTCTGTCCACCTCCGACACGTCTTTGTTCGAGCATGTGGAGTCTCTGCGAGATGTAGTTAAAATTCCCGGGCACAAACCGGACGTCACTGAATCAGCTGGGAATTTGATCCTGGCAGGCTCAGCGGTGAGCACGGCCGGCGCGCTCCTCTGGGAACCCGGGGTCCCCGGCGCTGCTGCGCGCCGCTTGCGCCGCTTGGCGGTAACCGCGAGCACCGACATTCACACGCGTGCGACATACGTGGGTCTTCGCTGGAAACGAGTCCTTGAGTTCTCACGGTGTGGGTGGTTTGAGAAAAGTCGTGTGGTTCACACTCGTGAGAGGCGACTTTTTATTCTTTGTTGGCGTGTGAACTGTTTGTGTGTGTGTGTTTTTAAATTTTTTCACTTTTTTGAGTATTTTTCATTTCATTTATTTATTTTTATTTTACAATATTGTATTGGTTCTGCCATACATCAACATGAATCCGCCACGGGTGTACACGTGTTCCCAATCCTGAACCCCCCCTCTCACCTCCCTCCCCATATCATCCCTCTGGGTCATCCCAGTGCACCAGCCCCAAGCATCCTGTATCCTGCATCGAACCTAGACTGGCGATTCGTTTCTTATATGATAGTACCATTCTCCCAAGTCATCCCAGCCTCTCCCTCTCCCACAGAGTCCAAAAGACTGTTCTATACATATGTGTCTCTTTTGCTGTCTCGCATACAGGGTTATCGTTACCATCTTTCTAAATTCCTTATTTATGCGTTAGTATACTCTATTGGTGTTTTTCTTTCTGGCTTACTTCGCTCTGTATAGTCGGCTCCAGTTTCATCCACCTCATTAGAACTGATTCAAATGTATTCTTTTTAACGTTTGTGATTTATAAAAACATGGCTGCTGACAGTGTAGGTGACCTCATGGGTTTATTCATTGCCAGTTATTCTCTTCCTAACCCATCTCTACCTAAGAGCTCTTCTTGTATAACTAGTAAACTTTTGTCATTTTTCCAAATAGGCTTTTGTCTAGTGTCAGTTGGTCATTTGTGGGAAGGTGGTTGTTTCGTTGTTACTGTTGTTTGGTTCTGAATCACTCCAGGAGACAAAATTAAAATCCCAAATAAATTTTACAGAATGTCTCATTTTCTAAGGTACCACTCCGAAGCAGCAAGATGCCATGCAATAAGTAAGAGAAATCTGACTTTGAGTTCTGATCTAAGAGTTTATTTCCTGGGCAAGTTACTTGGGGTCCCAGGGCCTCAGTTTTCCTATCTATGTAATCTAGTTGTGAGTGTTCCTGGGCGCTGTATGCAGTGTTTATAGTAGTGCCTGGCCTGTAGGAGAGTCCTCATCAACATTAACCATATGAAGTTTCATCAGTTGAACATTCACCTACATTGTTGTGTAGCTTTTTTGCCCATGAGGTTGGTAAGGGTAAGATGGGGATGGTTTTTTAATGAGCTTATCTTAGAGGGGCTTCCCTGGTGGCTCAGAGGTTAAAGCGTCTGCCTCCAATGTGGGAGACCTGGGTTCGATCCCTGGGTTGGGAAGATCCCCTGGAGAAGGAAATGGCAATCCACTCCAGTATTCTTGCCTGGAGAATCCCATGGACGGAGAAGCCTAGTAGGTTGCAGTCCACGGGGTTGCAAAGAGTCGGACACGACTGAGCGACTTCACCTTCACCTTCACCTTTAATCCCTTAGGGGTTCATTTTGGATATGGTGTAAGGTGAAACTCCAAATTGGAGGCTTCTCTGATGGGCCATATTTTTCAAAGTACCACCTGTTGAGCAATTTCTTCCTTCCCTATTGATTTTTGGGAACCTATGGAGCTTCCTTTATCATTTACCACATTCTGTTATCTGTTTCAGAGATGCCTTCTCTAGTTTCTTAGTTGTTGCTAAATTCTGGTTCTTTTATTTTTTACTCTTTTATTGAAGTATTTCTTATAGCCAGTGAAGTGACGAGTCTTAAGTGTACAGCCTGAAGAATGTTTATCTTTCCACTCTTGTCATTACCACCCACATCCACTTGGAAGCCTCAAACCTCTTCCTCCTACCTGCTCTGTAATATAACCACTCTTCTCACTTCTACCACCATAAATTAAGGACATTTCTTTCTATTCTTAGTTTGTTTAGGAATAGAATAGGAGATACATTTTATGATACACTTATTCTGCATCTTTTGAAGTAACCATAGGATTTTTTCCCCTTCTTTATTCTACTGGGTAGATTATATTGGATTTTCAAATGTTAAACCAGCTTTGCGTTTTCAGAATAAGTTCCGCCTGGTTGCAATGTATTTTATTTTTCCTATATATCAAGGGATTTGAATTTCATATATCTTGGTTATGGTTTCTTATATCTTTTTCATGAATGATACTGGCCTGTCATTTTCTTGAAATGTCCTTTTCAGGTTTTTGTACCAAGGTTATGCTTGCCCCATCACATGAGACGGACAGTGTTTACTTCTTTTTCTATTCTCCTACTTTGTAAGTTTGATATTATTTCTTCTTTTAAACTTGGCAGATTTCACTACTAAAGCCATGTGAGGCTGGAGTTTTATTGGTGAAAAGAAATAATTGATTAAATTTATTTAATGCATAGTGGATCGTTCAGATTTTCTTCTTTTGTTGAATCTTTTCTATTATTTTCTTTTAGTCATGCAGTCGTGTTCCATGTGAACACATGCTCTTTATGACTCCATGGACTATAGCCCTAACCTGCCAGACTTCTCTGTCCATGGAATTCTCTAATCAAGAATACTAGAGTGGGTAGTTATTCCCTTCTTCAGAGGATCTTCCTGACCCAGGGATTGAACCCGGCTCTCCTGGATTGCAGGCAGATTCTTTACCATCTGAGTAACTGGGGAAGCCCAATTGCATAACATTTTTCCCCAAAGTATGCATGTAAAATTATTCCTTAAAAATACTACTTTAGCTACCACCCACAAGTTGAATATGTTATATTTTTATTGTAAGTAAGTTTCAACATAGTTTCTGATTTTTCCAATTGTTTTTTTTTCTGGATAACATTCTTTAATTGATTTCTAGTTTACTTCTTTGTAGTCAGAGAATATACTTGTGATTTCACTTCTTTGAACTTTGAAGTTTGTGATGCTTTCATTATGGTCTTCCTGAGAAAACTGTATGCAGGTCAGAAGCAACAGTTAGAACTGGGCATGGAGCAACAGACTGGTTCCAAATAGGAAAAGGAGTACGTCAAGGCTGAAGCCTCCTCTTTCCACCCCCGGGCGCCCCCATCCCGGGCAGGTGTGTCCAGGTGCGCGTCTCGGGCCATTGGTCCTGCAGAAAAAAAGTCAGGTGTGCCTTGTCTAGGGTGGGGGTCCAGGGCCCCAAGCTGCCCGGGAACCTGACATCCGAGTCATTCGAAGCAGAACCTGTCGAATGTGTGTGATCGGCCCTGCGGCCGTCCGCGCGGGCTGGCTACACGGGACGTGCGGGCCACCTCGCTCGTTCAGCTCGTTGTGGCTTCCGGGAAAGTGTGCATTCTCCAGCGAGTGTTCTAGAGGCCACATGCTTGCCTCCGAATTGCTTTCTGATTCTGTTCCTTGTCTCTGGTCCCAAGTAACCAACGTATTCGACTTGCTGGCCTTCTCTGCCCTTCTTGTTCCCTGTTCTCTACTTTGGCAGTAAGTTTATTTTTATCTGTTACAGTTTTTTAAAGTATTATTCATTTTAGCTACTATGTTACTAAAACTTGTACTGAAGGTAGAAATTCAACATTGATATGTATAATACTGTTTGTCCTGCGTCCATGCTCAGTCGCTTCAGTTATGTCTCACTCTGTCCATGGAATTCTCCAGGCTGGAAGACTGGAGTGGGTTGCCATGCCCTCCTCCAGGGGATCTTCCCGATCCAGGACTTGAACCTGGTATCTCTTGCGTCTCCTGCATTGCAGGCAGGTTCTTTTCCCACTGAGCCACCAGGAAGCCCACTGTTAGTTGTACATAGCTATTTGAAATACCATTTATCACGCATATATTGTTTACCTACTGTATATCTCAGACATATTGGTAGGGTTTCGGTATTTTTAGTGTGAATAAAGCAGGGCTGCTGTTCTGAAAAACTGACTGGCAGTATATATAATATGGCGTGTTAACTGCTGCCTTAGAGTATTTACACACGAGTCCTGGAAGAACATAGGCAGAAGGAAAGGCATAAACAGTAGTGATATTAAAGTATATGACTTAGGGAACAGCTCCTCAGTCCTGTCCATTAGCTCAGTTCTTTACCACTAGCGCCACCTGAGAAGCCCAGGGAAGGGGCTGGGGAAGTGACTAAAACAGTGTAACAGATTAGAGGAGTATTTGAATCCCAAACTGAAAAGATAAACTGAGGCCCAATTGTGTGCCATGCTGTGTTGTGTGAATTGGCCTGTAATCCCCAGGGACTTAACTGTCAGATATTTCAATGCTGAAATGATATTTTTATAATTGAAAAACATTTACTACATGTAGTGTGCAGTACACTGGAATGGAATGAAGTGAGAGACTAGCAAACTCTTAAGATGGTCAGAATCTGAAAAGATTAGCTTGATATGAAGTCGTGATTTGGAGAGGAGGTAGCCAGTAATTTTGGCTTTATTTAAGTCCACAGGACAGTTAACTGGTGGGATAAAGGGGGAAAGGTGATAATGACTTTAGTCTCTAGCTTCAGTTCAGTTCAGTCTCTCAGTCGTGTCCGACTCTTTGCGACCCTATGAATTGCAGCAAGCCAGGCCTCCCTGTCCGTCACCAACCCGGAGTCCACCCAAACCCATGTCCATTCAGTCGGTGATGCCATCCAACCATCTTATCCTCTATCGTCCTCTTCTCCTCCTGCCCTCAATCTAGCTTAGGAGACTGGTGAAGTAAAAGAGAAGAGTAGGCTTGATGGACAAGGAAATAGGTTCAACTTTGGACGTACACTGAATTTGAAATGTGCACAGGTTTAACCATGAACTTTTACCTTCAAAACTTTTAACTATTACGCATATTAAAGTTAACCTTAAAAAATGTTGTACCAGGAAATTTTGCTTATTTTAAAGTTAGTTCATTCTACTAACAGCTGTTGCTTCACTTTCATATGTGCAGAAAGCTTGGAATTGAAAGTGATTTAAGTAGTCATGTATAAGAGACTGATACGGAACCGTACCTCCTGTACCTGCTCTTGTGAAAAGTGAAGCGATATGATTGGCTCAATTAGCAGGAGACCTTTGCCAAAAGTTAAATGATGGAAGTTGTACATCGTTATCAGCTGCTTCAATGAGACAAAAGTTTATTTCTGTCTTTTTTGCCCCCTCATTCACATCATGGATTTAAAAAAGCTTTTGGAAGTTTATTATTTCAAAGTGAAACATCTTACTGTTTTATAGGTGGTACTGTAGTTTTAAGTTTCTTCACTGAAGGGGAAATTATTTGTGAGTTCAGTGATTATATAATTAAAAATTCTGGTGGAATACAATATCAGGGTAAAACAAAGTTCTTGTGTTAAGAAACTGATGGAGCAGAACTATATTTTTAATTGATACAGTGCATACATGATTAATAAATTGAGTAAAACAAACTATGATAGTCTACCAATTAAAAATAGAAGCTGTAAATTTCTCCTTCTAGCCAGGATAAAGTATCAGGGACTGGATTTAGTACAGCAAATCAATGACCCCAGCTTTCCCTTCAATAAACTAGAAAAAGAAGGGCAGATTAAACCTATAGTAAGCAGATAAAAGGAAATAATAGAGATCAGGGTTGAAGTTAGTAAAACAGAAAAGAGAAGAATAGTGGAGAAAGTCAATGAAACCAAAAGCTGTTGTCTCAAAGGTCAGTAAAATGGATAAACCTCTAGTCAGACTGATCGGAAGAAAGGAGAGGAGAAAAATGACGAATATCCAGGAATAAGAGAGATGACATCATTACAGATTCTATAGATATTAAAAAGATAAGTGAATAATAAATATTTATGCAAATAAATTTGACAACTTAGCTGATGTGTACAAATTTCTTTAGACACAAATTACCAAAGCTCACTCAAGAAGTAATTGATAAACAGTATAGCCTTATGTATTTTTTAAAAATTGAAATTGTAATTTAAAATTTTCCCACAAGGAAAACTCTAGCCAAAATGTCATCACTAGTAAATTCTTGCAAATATTTAAGGAATAAGTAATATCATTTTTACACAGGCTTCTCCAAAGACATTGGAGAAGAAGTACTCCTCATCTCATTTTATGATGGTCAGCATTAATTTTAACACCCAAACCAGACAAAGACATTGTAAGAAAAGGAAACTGCAGACACATATCTATTGTCAACACAGACACAAACATTCTAACCAAAATATTAGAAAATCAAATCCAATAATATATTAAACAGACAGTATGTCTTGAGTGAGAGGGGTTTATCCCAGGAATTCAGGGTTGGTTTAACATTTGGGATTCAGTGTAATTCACCATATTAAATAAGAAAAACCATACGATTAGATTATCTCAATAATTGCAAAAGACATTGGACAAAAATCCAACATCTGTTACGAAGTACAAAGTGTTAGGTTTTAGCCTACTTGCCAGCCAACAAATGAGCCTGCCACTATTTTATAGATGCTGGTAGACAGCTTCAACTTTAGAGGTAAATAATAGTATTACTCATGGCACAGTAGTCAGCAGGAGATTCATGTTTGCATTGGTGTCCTTATTCTTTGAGTCCATAGGAGTGAAGGTAACGCCACAGGCATGAGTTTCTGCCAGAGCTGAGGAACCCCTGACCTTTGGGAGTCTCAGCTTTAGAGTCTGCTTGCAAACTTGCTCAACCTTTGACTCTAGGGAGATGGTATTATAGACAGCAGATCAGTCTTCTCTCTGCCCCACACAGGGAGATACTATCCTTGATCTTCAAGTCTGTTTACTATTTTGACATTCTTGAAAAGACACTTCTGAACGAACCTCACAATTTCTCTCAGAAGACAAGCACTAACAGTAGAAACTGATTGAGAATTGTCTCCCAATAAAATCGATCCTTTCTTACTATACCAAATATGCCATTCCATCAGCTACTCTGATTAATCTGACTGGACCTGCAGGACTGGTATCAAATTTGTTTATTATCCCTTGGCGTGTTTATGTTAGGAAGCCAGGTGACTTTCTCAAGTTTTTGTATTGGCCTTTCCTCTTGGCTTAAGGCATTAAATCAGGCATAACAGTATGTATTAGTGATTGCACAGACCCTACTTGGGTCTGCAAGGAAGAAGTCTAAAACAATTCCATCATTTACAACTCTGGCCCGTGAGTTGAGGCATATCTGAGGGATTCAGGGCCAGTGTGGTGTTTCCTTTACATGGATGTCTTTCAAACACTCATGAGGTACACGTCTGTTATTGTAGGGAGGGAGAGAGGTGAATTAATGCCTGGCATTTACACAAGAAATAAAAGAACAGTTGAGTGTGCATGTGGCACACTTGAAGTGAGTGTTGATTCCAATCTTTGGGACCTCCAAAAAGGCACCTTCTTATGAGTGAAAGTTGCTCAGTTGTGTCCTACTCTTTGCAACCCCATGGGCTGTACAGTCCGTGGAATTCTCTAGGACACAGTACCGGTAGCAGCCTATTCCTTCTCCAGCAGGTCTTCCTGACCCAGGAATCAAACCAGGGTCTCCTGCATTGCAGGTGGATTCTTTACCAGCTGAGCTATCNTTGCTCAGTTGTGTCCTACTCTTTGCAACCCCATGGGCTGTACAGTCCGTGGAATTCTCTAGGACACAGTACCGGTAGCAGCCTATTCCTTCTCCAGCAGGTCTTCCTGACCCAGGAATCAAACCAGGGTCTCCTGCATTGCAGGTGGATTCTTTACCAGCTGAGCTATCAGGGGTATATGTTAATAGTGCCTCCAACTTAGGGCTCCTTGTTCATTTTTAATAACTGAGTTTAGTCCTTTTTGGAGAGATTGCCTAAGAGTTGACCATATAGTTTTTCCTATTTTGTCACATCACCAGTTGAATGGCATTTGTCTGTGCTGTGTAATAACTGAAAATGGGGTTGGGAAAGATAACTGGGGCTGTCTTTTGTGGGAGGTGCAGAAGCTGGCGCCATGCCTGCTGCTTCTGGTGGAGCTGTTTATACGGTCATGGGGTTGGCAATCAATGTGTCCAAGCTGTTTGTTGAAAGATACCATCCCTAGCAGTCAATTAAATTTAAGTCACTGATAGTGGCTTAGTGTTAAAGAATCCACCTGCTAATTCAGGCAACACAAGAGATTCTGGTTCAATCCCTGGGTCGGGAAGATGCCTTGAAGTAGGAAATGGCAACCCACTCCAGTATTCTTGCCTGAGAAATCCCTTGGACAGAGAAGCCTGGCAGGCTACAGTTCATGTGGTCACAAAGAGACACAACTGAGCACGCACAACAGTTTGGGAGTGCTTACCCAGAGTATTTTTCTTGGGGAAAAAGACTCCAGGTATGTTGTTAAGAAAATTATTTTTAGAATTAGTTTCTCAGTAGAGCTCTTTTATGGAGCCACCAGCACTATAGTACAGATATGTTTGTCAATATATAAATGTTTTTAAGCAGTTTAATGAATGAATTTAATTAAAAATTTATTTAATGTTTTATTAAATAAAGTTAATTCAATAAAAACAGTGTTCTGGTTTGAATGGCAGATTATTTGGTTATCCTGTTTAAGGCCCAGATTAGCTTTTCTGTAAAGCTTTTTTCTGACCTGCAGTGGTAGTCTGCTACCTCTTAACTTGCAGAACGCAGCCCATGTACCTTTCTTATGCAAACTATGCAGCCTGCATAGTCTTTGAGTCATATGTATTTGTTTCCTGCTAGGTTAAATTTCTTGTATGTGTCTGAGTGTGCTCATTGTGTCCCACTCTTTGCCACCCCGTGGACTGTAACCCACCAGGCTTCTCTGTCCGTGGGATTGTTCAGGCAAGAATACTGGAGTGGTTTGCCATTTCCTTCTCCAGGGGACCTTCCCGACCTGGGGATCGAACCTGTGTCTCTTGCATCTCCTGCACTTGCAGGTGGATTCTTTACTGCTGAGGGAAAGCCCCAGGTTGAAGTTTTTAAATATTGTTAAAGTACTTTATTATTTTCTGGCCTTGTTAGGGCCTAATACCTTGCTTGGCATATATTTTCAACCTGTGTTTGGTTGAATCACGCATACAGAACCTATGGATACAAAGTGCTGAATGTATTTGTTAAATACCAGCAATTCATTAACTTTTTAAAGCTCAACTCCCACTCAATATTTTACTTAATAAATATTAGAGATGTCAGCATGGTAATACTTTGTGTTTGGTATTTGAGAATGTATATC
This sequence comes from Oreotragus oreotragus, assembly GCA_006410675.1. NCBI lineage: Eukaryota > Metazoa > Chordata > Mammalia > Artiodactyla > Bovidae > Oreotragus > Oreotragus oreotragus. The sequence goes on along the minus strand of SJYX01009189.1, from coordinate 68,758 downwards.
TCACTAGAGACTTTTGTGGATTAGATGAAGCAGGTTGTATTCTCGTTTTAAACTTGAGGAAAGTGAGGCTCAAAGACATTTTCTTGCTAAAGGCAAAGACCTTAAAGGCATTCCTAGGATTATAACCCAGGCCTCTTGAATAATTTATTATTTTTATTTCCATTATAACCTGCATGATTTGAAACTGAATGTACATAAAGGGATTATTGGACTTGCTTGGTGGCTCAGATGGTAAAGAATCGACCTACAAGGCAGGAGACCCGGGTTCGATCTCTGACTTGGGAAGATCCCCTGGAGAAGGGAATGGAAACCCACTGCAGTATTCTTGCCAGGAGAATTTAATGGAGAGAGGAGCCTTTGGGCCACAGTCTATGAGAATGCAAAGAGTTGGACACGACTGAGCAACTAACACACTGTTTCACAAGGATATTGTTCAGTTCAGTTCAGTTGCTCAGTCGTGTCCGACTCTTTGCGACCCCATGAACTGCAGCATGCCAGGCCTCCCTGTCCATCACCAACTCCCGGAGTTCACTCAAACTCAAGTCCATCAAGTCGGTGATGCCATCCAGCCATCTTATCCTCGGTCATCCCCTTCTCCTCCTGCCCTCAATCCCTCCCAGCATCAGTGTCTTTTCCAATGAGTCAGCTCTTCACATGAGGTGGCCAAAGTACTGAAGTTTCAGCTTTAGCATCATTCCTTCCAAAGAAATCCCAGGGCTGCTTTCCTTCAGAATGGACTGGTTGGATCTCCTTGCANCATCCTAAAGGAAATCAGTCCTGAATATTCATTGGAAGGACTGATGCTAAAGCTGAAATTCCAATATTTTCACCACCTAATGTGAAGAACTGACGCATTTGAAAAGATCCTGATGCTGAGAAAGATTGAAAGCAGGAGGAGAAGGGGGCGACAGAAGATGAGATGGTTGGATGGCATCACTGACTCAGTGGACATAAATCTGAGCAAACTCTGGGAGTTGGTGATGGACAGGAAAGCCTGGCGTGCTGTAGTCCATGGGGTCATAAAGAGTCAGACACAACTGAGTGACTGAACTGAACTGAAAGTTCATTTTCAATAAGCATAGTGAGTATCAAGAAGATGTGTGTTACGTATATTCTCTATATTAAGTTAATTTGGTTAATCATGTTCAATTTTTATATAATGTGATCTGTTTTCTCTTTTTACATCAGTTTTGGTGAGGGGAATGTTAAAAAATGTTAAAAACATCTCAGGTGATGTAATTTAGTTCACCAGTGCCTGCTCTGTTGACGAGCTAGGTGTCCATTCTTGAAACAAAATCACGGAAGGGCATGTTTTCTTATTATATACTAGTAACTTCTTATACTAATTTGTACCAACATTTCCTTGATTGTGACTTATGCCAAGTAATTATGAAGAACTTTTTTTTCTTCTGAGTATTGCATGAAGGCTACCAAGTTGGAATAGGCAAATCCTGGATGTGAAAGCTTTAATTTATCTACCTCATTTATGTGTTATTTTTGTAGCTATAGCCTCTGTTTTCCTATTGGATGACAAGGAAGTGTTCCTAGACCTTGGCGTAAACCTAAGAGTTGATGTATTGGTGGGAGCAGCTGGAAGCTCAAGATGTTGTAGTGGGGAAAAAAAAATCACTTTGAAATATAAGAAGTTCTTTTTTTCTTGAAAAAAAAATTTTTTTTTTCTCTTTTTTCTTGAATATAACTTGAAGTTATATTATTTAGGGTTGTTATGTCTTCCTATTAAATTTACCATTTAATCATTATGAAATATTGTTTCTCATTTTGAATAATACTTTTTGTATTAAAGTTTATTCTGATATTAATATAACTGTACCATACTACTTTCAGTTCAGTTCAGTCGCTCAGTCGTGTCCGACTCTTTGCGACCCCATGAATCGCAGCACGCCAGGCCTGCCTGTCCATCACCAACTCCCGGACTTCACTCAGACTCATGGTATCGAGTCAGTGATGCCATCCAGCCATCTCATCCTCGGTCGTCCCCTTCTCCTCCTGCCCCCAATCCCTCCCAGCATCAGAGTCTTTTCCAATGAGTCAACTCTTCGCATGAGGTGGCCAAAGTACTGGAGTTTCGGCTTTAGCATCATTCCCTCCACAGAAATCCCAGGGCTGATCTCCTTCAGAATGGACTGGTTGGATCTCCTTGCAATCCAAGGGACTCTCAAGAGTCTTCTCCAACACCACAGTTCAAGAGCATCAATTCTTCGGTGTTCAGCCTTCTTCACAGTCCCACTCTCACATCCATACATGACCACAAGAAAAACCATAGCCTTGACTAGATGGATCTTTTTTGGCAAAGGAATGTCTTTACTTTTGAATATGCTATCTAGGTTGGTCATAACTTTTCTTCTAAGGAGTAAGCGTCTTTTAATTTCATGGCTGCAATCACCATCTGCAGTGATTTTAGGTGAAGGTGAAGTCGCTCAGTCGTGTCCGACTCTTTGCGACCCCGTGGACTGTAACCTATTAGGCTTCTCCGTCCATGGGATTCTCTAGGCAAGAATACTGGAGTGGATTGCCATTTCCTTCTCCAGGGGATCTTCCCAACCCAGGGATCGAACCCGGGTCTCCCGCATTGGAGGCAGACGCTTTAACTGCTGAGCCATTTGCAGCCCCCCAAAATAAAGTCTGACACTGTTTCCACTGTTTCCCCATCTATTTTGCATGAAGTGATGGGACTAGATGCCATGATCTTCGTTTTCTGAATGTTGAGCTTTAAGCCAACTTTTTCACTCTCCTCTTTCACTTTCATCAAGAGGGTTTTTAGTTCCTCCTCACTTTCTGCCATAAGGGTGGTGTCATCTGCATATCTGAGGTTATTGATATTTCTCCCGGCAATCTTGATTCCAGCTTGTGCTTCTTCCAGCCCAGCGTTTCTCATGATGTACTCTGCATAGAAGTTAAATAAGCAGGGTGACAATATACAGCCTTGACGTACTCCTTTTCCTATTTGGAACCGGTCTTAGGTTACTGTTTACATGTTAGATCTTTTTCCTTTCCAATTATATCAGATTTAAAGTGGGTCTTTTGTAGACAGATATACATTTGACCCTTGGACAACAGCTTGTTAAGGGCACCAACTCTCCCAGGTAGTCGAATATCTGCATGTATTTTACAGTCAACCCTTCTTGTAGTTTCCTCCACTTTGCAGTTCTGCATCTGGCAGATCCAATCAGTCTTGGATTATGTATTATTTACTGTTGAAAAATAAGTGGACCCATGAATTCAAACCCAGATTGTTCAAGGGTCAACTATAGTTTTTTTTAAATTTTTATTTTTATCTTGTATAACATATTTATATTTTAAGTGGATTAGTCCATCAGTTTACATTTACTGACATAATTGGGTTTAAGGCATCTTACTATTTACTTTCTGTACTCATTCTGTCTGCTCTTTGCTCCATTATTTTCTCTCGTGCCTTTTGGATTAATCAAATATGTATATTATTCCATTGTTTCTTAACTTTTTATTTATATATTCTTTTATTCCTTAGGTGGTTACTCTAGAGATTATAATATTCATTATTGATTTTTTAAAGTCTACTCTAAATTAGGTATGTTTATCAGATACTTTCTGAGCAGTGTAAAAATTTTATAACATTCTGATCTCATATACCCTCCTCTATACTTTTGTGTTTCTGTGGTCATATCTTTTATTTATACAAATATCCCAGGAAGTTATAATTAATTTTTGTTTCTATTGAGGAATAATTTAAATATTTTACCACTTCCTGTATAGTGTAAAGTCCTTATAACAGTAAATTCCTAACTCCTATCTAAGGTCCTTTGCTGTCATACATATACTTTAACTTATGCTTTAATGCCCAATATATTGTGATTAATTTTGCTTTAGACACTTCTTTTATAAAAATTAGAAATAAGAAAAATTTAAATTTACCTTTATTTACATGGTTTCTGGGCTCTCATGTAGCTCAATGATAAAGAATCTGCCTGCCAATGCAGGAGTTGCAGGTTTGATCCCTGGGTTAGGAAAATCCCCCTGAAAAGGAAATGGCAACCCATTCTAGTATTCTTGTCTGGGTAATCACATGGACAGAGAAGCCTGGTGGGCTACAGTCCATGGGGTCACAAAAGAGTCAGACATGACTCAGCAACTAAACAACAATGCCATTTTTATCACTCTTTATTTATTTTTATGTAGTTTCAATTTTCTGTCTATATTATCGTTCTTCACTTCAAAGTAGATCTTGTATTACAGGTGTGTTGCAAATAAATGACAAAGAATATGCCATAATTATTACCTTTGTTCCCCCACATATTGTGTGTCCTTTTTTTCCTATTACTGCTTCAAGATTTTTTTTAAAACACTGTTTTTCAGCAGTTTCAATATGGTGTGTTTAACTTATCTGGATTTGTGTCTTTTAATCTCCTTAAATCAGTGGTTTGATGTTTATTAATTTGGGGTAATTCTTGGTTGTTATCCCTACACATTCTTTTCCTCTGCTCTTTCTTCTCCTAGTGGGATCCTGATGTCTCATATGTTATACCTTTAAATATTGACCACAGTTCTTGGATGTTCTGTTCTTTTTTTTTTTTTTTACATCTGTGTTTTAATTTGAATAATTACCATTGACTTATTTTTTTTAACTTAATGGCTTTAAGCAACAGCCATTTAAATAAATATTTATTTGGCTGAGTTGGGTCTTAGTTGAGGCATGCAGGATCTTTGAATCTTTCGTTGTGGCAAACAGGTTCTCTAGGCACATAGCCTCCAGAGCATGTGGGTTTCATTGATCAGAGGCATATAAGATCCTAACTCCCCAACCAGAGACTGAACCCTGTCCTTTGCACTGCAAGGCGGATTCTTAATGACTAAACTTCCAAGGATATCCCTGTTGACTTCTTTTTTAAGTTTATAGCTTTTCCTTTAATATGTTAAGTCTATTGTGATGCCATTAAAAGGATTCTCTATTTCTTACAGTGTTTTTCTTTTCTAACATTCCATCTGGATCTTTTTCTTTATTTTAAATAGTCTCCATCTCTGAAATATTTCATCTAATAGCACATGTTGTCTACCTTTACTCTTAGTCTTTAACATATTCATCATCGTTGTTTAATTTTCCTCTGTCATAGTTCTAGCATCTGTGTCTGGTTCTCTGGTTTGCTTTGTTTCAATGGTGTCTCATTTTCCTCGCTTTTTTGATGTATCTCATCGTTTGTTTCTGAAATCTAGATATCTTGTGTAATGTATATTGGTTGAAAACTGAGGTGAATGAGGTGAATAGCACTTATGATTGGATATATGCATACCTTATCTTTTACTTCTGGACTTCCTTAGTGGCTCAGACGGTAAAGCGTCTGTCTACAATGTGGGAGACCCGGGTTCGATCCCTGAGTCGGGAAGATCCCCTGGAGAAGGAAATGGCAATCCACTCCAGTACTAATGCCTGGAAAATCCCATGGACAGAGGAGCCTGGTAGGCTATAGTCCATGGGGTCGCAAAGAGTTGGACACAACTGAGCGACTTCACTTAGCCTTACTTATCTTTTACTACATCTTTAATACAAGGAGTTGAGTCAAACTAACCGAGAGTGAGCTTGGTTTAGGTTTAGTTATTGTTATTGTTACCTTCTATGAATTGTAGACTTCAGATTCTTCTAGGGTTATCGTGGTATTGAGGATAGAGGCAGGTTTACCAGAGAGTTTTTCCTTAATGTTTTCTCCACTCTCTGGTTTAAGTGTTCCCTTTGATACCCACATCACAGAAGGTCTGTCTCCATGTTCTTGACACAGCCCCTAGCTGGAGATTGCTGTTTCTAGTCATGACACTTGCTAGCCTAGTCGGTGGAGTGGCATAGTGTTCTCTCCTGCCTGGTATAGATTTGTTCTTAGGGGCATGGCATCTGCCTGACTCTTGTGGATGTGGCATTCTTGGTAATCCTGTCTCTTCCCCAGAGGTATAGGAGAGCTAATGATCTGGATCTCCGATGTGTTTCTATCACTCTTTGCTGGTAGAGCTAGAGAGTTTTTTCCATTCCTTTTCTTTAGCTGCAGAAGTCTTCACCTGTCCCTAAAGCCAACAGAATTTTCTGTCTTTCCTCTAATGGGGGTTACATCTCCTATGCAGAGAGGGGAGAAGAATCTGTGTGGACTTTGTCCATTTTCCACAGTGGCTGCGGTTTCCTTCCAACAGGACGGAACCTAGAGGGAGACATTGTCTTTCCCTTCAGTTTTTCTTACTAGTACCCAGTGAGGATGGCAGAGAAGAGTCTGTGAGTTGGTATAGATTTCTGTTGTATCTGTAGCTCCTAGAGGTTTCATGTTCTCATACTACCTCATACTTAGATTTTAGCAATTTGTTAAAAATTTTAGTTAAATTACTCATTATGCCTTGACTTGGGTCCGGGTCTATCTTAGGTAGGCAGGTTTTAGTGTCTTGTATCCTTTTGGAGGCTCCTGTCTCTCAGATTTTGAGTTACTTGGTTTCCCTGAAAGATAAGCTCTTTTTAAGGATTCAAGAAAAGTAATAATTTTGCACATATATACAGATTTTTAGGGATGGGGATAATTTGTTATGGGAAGCATACTATAGGTGTTGTTTTTGTTCTTCAGTCACTGTGTTGTGTCTGACTCTGCAGCTCCATGGACTGCAGCACACCAGGCTTCCATGTCCTTCACGATCTCCCTGAGTTTGCTCAGACTCATGACCATTGAGTTATTCATGCCATCCAACCATCTCATCCTCTGTCATCCCCTTCTCCTCCTGCTCTCAATCCTTCCCAAAATCAGGGTCTTTTCCAATGAGTGGACTCTTTGAATCAGGTGGCCAAAATATTGGAACTCAGTATCAGTCCTTCCAATGAATATTCAGGACTGATTTCCTTTAGGAATGACTGGCTGGATCTCCTTGTGGTCCAAGGGACTCACAAGAGTCTTCTCCAACACCACAGTTCAAAAGCATCAATTCTTTGGTACTCAGCCTTCTTTATGGTCCAGCTTTCACACCCATATATGACTACTGAAAAAACCATAGCATTGACCATATGGACCTGTGTCAGCAAAGTAATGTCTCTGCTTTTGAATCTGCTGTCTAGGTTTGTCACAGTGTTTCTTCCAAGGAGCAACCATCTTTTAATTTCATGGCTGCAGTCACCATCTGTAGTGATTTTGGATCCCCCCCAAAAAAGTCTGTCACTATCTCCATTGTTTCCCCAACTATTTGCCATGAAGTGATGGGACTGGATGGCATGATCTTAGATTTTTGAATGTTGAGTTTTAAGCCAGCTTTTTCACTCTCCTCTTTTACCTTCATCAAGAAGCTATTTAGTTGCTCTTTGCTTTATGCCATAAGAGTGATGTCATCTGCATATCTGAAATTATTGATATCACTCTCGATTCCAGCTTGTTCTTCACTGCATATAAGTTAAATAAGCAGGGTGACAATATGAAGCCTTTACATACTCGTTTCCCAATTTTGAACCAGTTCGTTGTTCCATATCCAGTTCTGATTGTTGCTTCTTGACCTGTACATGAGTTTCTCAGGGGTCAGGTAAGGTGGTCTGGTATTCCCATCTCTTGAAGAACTTTCCACAATTTGTCATGATCCACACACTCAGAAGCTTTAGCATAGTCAATGAAGCAGATGTATAGAAATTTTCTGAAATTCTCTTGCTTTTTCTATGATCTAATAGATGTTAGTAACTTGATCTCTGATTCCTCTGCCTTCTCTAAATCCAGTTTGAACATCTGGACATTGTCGGTGCACATCCTGTTGAAGCCTAGCTTGAAGGATTTTGAGAATTACTTTGCTAACCTGTGTGAAATGAGTGCATTTGCGTGATAGCTTGAAAATTCTTTGGCATTGCCTTTCTTTGGGATTGGAATGAAAACTAACCTTTTCTAGTCCTGCGGCGACTGCTGAGTTTTCCAAATTTGCTGCAATGTGGAATGCAGCACCTTAGAAGCATCATCTTTTAGGATTTGACATAGCTCAGCTGGAATTCCATCACCTCCACTAGCTTTGTTCGTAGTGATACTTCCTAAGGCCCTCTTGACTTTGCCCTACAAGATGTCTGGCTCTAGGTGACTGATTGCGTCATTGTAGTTATCCTGGTCATTAAGACCTTTTTTGTATAGTTCTTCTGTGCTACCTCTTCTTAACCTCTTCTGCTTCTGTTAGGTCCATACTGTTTCTGTCCTTTGTTGAGCCCATGTTTGCATGAACTGTTCCCTTGGTATCTCTCATTTTCTTGAAGAGATCTCTGGTCTTTCCCTTTGCACATTTAGGTGCTGTATCTTCTCCACAGAATTGTTTGTGGATAGTGATGTCTTCATCGTGGAGTATCTCTTTCATCATTTCCAAAACTAACTTCTCTGACTACTCAGTGCTATTTGCCTTAGCTTCATCTGTTTCTGAAATTAATCTGTAAGTTATTTCATAAAAAAAAAATCTGTGTGAAAAATGGGGAAACTTCCCCAAAGCTTGTGGAGGGTCTGACTTTTTCTGTTTCCTCCCCTAGCTTCTGTGACTTTATCCAGAAAGTTCAGTTTCTGGATTCATACCCAGTTGCAGCCTTGGCCATATTGCGTCTCTGATAGCAGTGCTTTCCAGAATGAACAGAGCACATGCAGCCAGGAAAGAGTAATGACTCTAGTACCTCGAAGGCAGAGCCCAAGAAAGAGGGACTGTGGTCTGAACTAAAGACATACCGTGTTTTTTCGTTGGTGACTCTAGATCTGGGTTTCTCTCAGGGTATGTTAGGAATAGGTATAAGAGTTTTTACAGCCAGAGGCTATTCTGATTGATTGGTGCTGATGTCTCTTTGGCTGTTAAAAATGTTTAATATTATCCTGCTATCATTACAGTATTCTGTTTTTTAGATTGAAGTGTGAGTTTGCTGTCCAGTGTATTTCAACCCAACCTTACCTGTGTTGAATTAATACACACATATGACATTTCATTGATCACTATGCTTTAGTTCCTCCAGGGTCATGACCTTGCATGTTTGATGTGATGTTGGAAGTCTTAATCTTCTTGATCTTTCCACGTAATCTGGTGAGATTACCAGATTGGAAATACAACTCAGAAGTCTCAAAACAGTCATGTTTAATATGAATCTTCGGTTTCTTCTGTTGTCTTCCCCCAAATTGCTTGAAAAGAACCTTTTTTATTTTAGAGGGAATTTCGTACTTTGTGTAGTCAGTGCATCTCTGAAAAGTTGTTCAATTTTATTGCAGAGCTTTTTGTTACTAGGGGTAATGTCAAACAGGGAAATGATTTCTTTGGAAGGAGAAACCTCCGAGTTTTATACACCAAAAAGTTGTTATCCTTACCCTCTGTATTCCTGAAGACTTTGCTGCTTCCTCCTGAGCAACTCTCTATTCAGGGACCGTGACTGCTGCTCTGGGCCCTGGCTGGGCTTTGGCTGACAGAATTTGCTCTGTTCAGTGCTCTGGATAGTAATTTATGTTGGCCTCTGCCTTCAATTGGTTGTCTTGTAATTGTTCAATTAGTTTCAAATAAGTGGATTGTATACTTACTGGATTCTATTGAACAGTGTAGTGGTGGTGGTAGTGATGGTATTATAACTGATATCATTTCTTGAAAGCTAACTGGGTGCCAGGCTGTTCTAACTGCTGTAAATGCACAATTCTAAGTGCTTTATATGTACAAGTCTTAAGTCCTATTATTGATTCCATTCTACAAAAGAGGAAACTGAGGCACAGAGAACATACTGGTTTATGAGAGAGCAGGATTTGAACACAGAAAGTCTGGGCTCTTGACCAAAATGTTGTATTATCTTTATACTAATTAACCTGTAGCATCCTTCTGTTTGCTTAAACTTTTAGGTGAGTTGTAGAATATTTTATATGAATTTTCATGTTAATTATAGTTGTCAAAAGAGAAGAATTATTAAAAGGACTGATTAAGAAGAACAGGTTTATAGTTGAATATGGAAAGTCACCAAAGTATAAACATCTGAAAGGCTAAAGTCTTATGTTATTATTATAACCTGTATTGATATAGATTTTAGTAAAGTATGTATGCAACAGTTTTATATTGGGTTTAAAAGACAATATAAAGAGGGAACTTGAAAATTAATTTCTAAATGGAAACTTAAAAATGCTAAACCTATAGACAGTACCATGAAGTGTAATCAGGACAAAGAAGTAGGAGAAACTTAGTGGAATTTATTAAGTATAATGAGAAACAAATATGGAACATGTCAGTATTCTGGGAGCTATTTCTTTAAAGCAAAAATATCTGTCTATTCCACAGAGAAAAATTCATTCAGGGACCAGCACTTAATGCAGTGTGTGATGTTTTGCACAATTACCTTTCATCTGAGTGGTCTCCATAGGTACAGCCTAAGCATCACCATTAGGAATGAAGTGGTCCTTTTGGAGCAATGTCTTGGGTGAATGTGAGGTGAAAGGAGATACAAAGATCATCCATCACCTTCCCCTAGACTGGCTGTGCCACACTTCCCACTGGGAACAGACGTCAGGCTTTTCTGCTGCACCTGTGTGAACAAATAGCGATGCCCACCAGTGGTTTGATCTTGATTGTGAAGCTTCTTGCTGCATGTGTGGAGATCATGTGGAACTCTAAAAATGATATGTTACACTTCCTTTTGGGAATTCTATTCCCAGAATAGTACAGTTCTTTGAAATCCTCATTTACATGCACTGCATGGTTTGCAGAAGGTGAGAATGCTCACACCTGCTTTGCAAATTGATAAACTATGCCCTACATTCATAACAGGTGGTTTGCTTGAAGTCAGGTAGTGAGTCAGCAGTGGGACTTCCAACAGAATCCAGTTTTTCTGTCACCTGCTGACTCCCTGGAGAAGATCTCCCAACTCCCTCTTCACGTTAGGCAATTGGGGAAAAATGTCTCAGTAGTAGGGAGAGATTGCTGGTTTTATCAGCCTGAGGGCATTGCCTTCCTGTGTGTATATGTGTGTGTACACATCGGTGTATTTGTGTGTGTTTCTGTGTTTGCTCATGTTTTATGAAACATTTTTGCCAAGCGGTATCTTCTTCCCACTTCCCAGATGGTAGTTCTGATTTTTTTTTTTTGTTTTGGAAATTGCTCACAAATCAGAAGGCTTCATTTGCCAGTTGACAGATTTTAACAGCAGCTGGTAGGTGACCACCCTCCACCACCCATTCCTCCCACTCTCTTCTTCGGCTGGGCATCAACAGACAGTGCCGGAAAGCTTGGGGAGGCTTAGCTCTGTGAGGGAGGTTTGACCATTATTGGAAAGATTCAATACAAAACCAAATTGAAATGTGTCTTTCTGCTTCGATGAAAGCCATTCTTACACATCTTTCTCTGACTCCTTTTTTCCCATCAGTTCCTTTTCAGTAGAATGGTACCTTTGCCACATTTATTGTGCTGTGAGGGGAAGAAGTTACTTTTGAAAGTGCTATAATAGAGTTTGCTGAATGGGATATTGAAAATTCAACCCCAAAGAGATGAATCCGTTGAGTATAAACCATTTTGAAATGTCTTTGAATGACAAATTGTACTGAGACAAGTGTGGCCTTGATTGACTTTAATTGGTTGGAAAATACTGAATAAAAGATTCATGAAGGCCAGCCCCACACCAGCCCAGATCCCATTTAGTTTTGTGTTGTAAATTTTGTTTATTGCTCTCACTTTCTCTCTCACATAGTTAGCACTGAACTACCTGTTTCACTTCCTTGCCAGGAGCAGAATGTAGCTTTTATCAGTCTGTAGCATGGTTGTAGAAGTTTTCATTTGCTATATGTTATTCAGATTCAAAGGTGGTTTTAACCTTTGTCTCTGTTAGTGAATAGAGTGTGTTATCATTGATTGAAGTCAAGCATAGATGCAATAAAATGGATTTCCAGACAGTGGTCTTTTGTATTCATCAAGTGAAAAGCTGCAAAGAAAGAAAATTGAGGTCGTAGTGTATCTGTTGCATTTGGTTATTAATAAACATCAGAGATGTCACATCATTTAATTCAAGTTGAAGAACATGAACTTTGGAACCAACTGCCTGTGATTAAAGCCTAGGTGACTTTGGGCATGTTAAGTTACATTCTCCATGCCTCAGTTTTCTTATCTATAAAATGGGGATAAACAATAATACCTGTCTTGTAGAACTGTTGTGAAGATTACATGAGATATTGAAAAGCACACAGGCTACATAGAATAGATTTTCTTGAATTATTAAAATCTACTTAATTTATTATTGTGAATGTTGGCTGTAAAGTTTCTTTGAAAATATTTGCAGCACATTAAAAGATAAAAGGTCACAATGTACAAATAACTATAGGCCTCTTGATATTAAACATGGCGATGTCCTCAAAACTAACTCCTGTTTGGTTGAGTTCAGAGAAAGACTTACAATCTGGGTTTCAAATGAGCTAAACTGCATTAATTTGCAGGTCTATTCACATATAGCACAAACACTATAGTTAGAAAAACACCATGAAGCTGTTCAGAAATGGAGATGATGTTCACAGTATATTTCAAAGGTGGAAAAAAAATAGTTCAGCCTCATTTGAAAGGCAAATAGTTACTAATCTACATGAAGGGTAGTTGAACTTTGGAACATCTTTTAAATTCTACTGATCGTAAAAACAAGAAAGGCAAATGTGAGCCTGTAAGTGATAGTGTTTTAGGACTGAAAATAATTTAGAAACCAGAATCCCTGCATGTTAAGGTCTGGGAAGTTGGGACCTGGAGGATATAGTGAACTTGCTCTATATCACACAAGTAGGTGATGATGGGGAACCTACATCTTGACTCAGGCAGTGACTTGATATCAAACTCACCTCCCTGGGTAAATTAGGAAATCTGGACTTGAGAAAGGGCCTATTTAGGAAAGATGGACTTCATCTTCAAGAGGCTGCAGATACTAAAATCCTAAAAAATTGCAGCAGCACAATTTTCAGACTATAAATTTGGAAGTGAATTTTATGGAGTTCAGAATAGCAGGTGAGTTACTTTGATAATGGCTAGAGAGGTTAGGAGGGAATTCAGTAGCATAGATGAATGAAACAGGAATCCTGAGATAAATGACCCAGTAAGGTGAAAGAAAGAGCAACATGGGAAGTGGAAGGAAAGTCAGATTATAAAAGAAAGATGGTAGAATCCTAAAAATAAAGAAGGTAGGTGAATGTTGGCATTATTGTCAGCAACCAAATATCTTAATAAAATTTGAAATGTCATAGAAACATAGGGTTATTTGAAGATAAATTTTTAAAATCATTTTCTTCACTATAGAAAAGCCACTTAGTATTAATGGTTTTAATTTCTTTCCTTGTGTGATCATAATTAAAATAGCATACTCTCTTAATAGTATATTATTTTAATTATGACATTTAGGAGGATCAGAAATCATTTACTTAAAAATTTCTTTAAATAGTGACAATTTCAATTCTATTATTTTGTAGTATCCATTAGCTTAGGATGCTTTCATTTAGCCAATACCCAACACATTCTTACTTGCATTTATAAATATATCACTTATTTGAGTTTATAAAAATGAATCCACATAGGGTAATGATACTGAATAATGACAGTGTCTTTTTTTTTTTTTTTTGGAGGATCAGAAATCATTTACTTAAAAATTTCTTTAAATAGTGACAATTTCAATTCTATTATTTTGTAGTATCCATTAGCTTAGGATGCTTTCATTTAGCCAATACCCAACACATTCTTACTTGCATTTATAAATATATCACTTATTTGAGTTTATAAAAATGAATCCACATAGGGTAATGATACTGAATAATGACAGTGTCTTTTTTTTTTTTTTTTCCAGTTTCTTGGTTTTTATTCTTGATGCTGTGTGGCTATCTCATTTTGGTTTTGAAAATACGAAGTCAAAAGAATCAAATCCAAGATGAAGTAGGCCCAAGAAAGATGAAGTTCTGTTCTTCTTCTCCCCTACCCTAAGATTGAGGATCATGGTTCTGTATGATTAGTCTCAGTTTGACCTGCATGTATTCCATTAACAGAATCTGTAGAAGAATATTTCTATTACTTAAGTGTTCATTTACTTAAAAAAACACTTTTTCATTTCAACCTACAGCATTTATGGTGTCAATGAAAGGTATGTAAATTATAAAAAAGAAAGTTTCATAAGTTATGTGATTCTTAAAACCTATTTAGTTGACAGAAAACGGAGCAAAGTAAAGAGCAAGTTCCAGCTCTCATACACATCAGAGCATCTAATCCAACAAGAATCAGTTGAGTTCAGTTCAGTCACTCAGTCACGTCTGATTCTTTGCGAACCCACAGACCGCAGCACGCCAGGCTTCCCTGTCCATCACAAACTCCCGGAGTTTACTCAAACTCATGTCCATCAAGTCAGTGATGCCATCCAATCATCTCATCCTCTGTCGTCCCCTTCTCCTCTGCCTTCAATCTTTCCCAGCCTCAGGGTCTTTTCAAATGAGTCAGTTCTTTGCATCAGGTGGCCAAAGTATTAGAGTTTCAGCTTCAGCGGCAGTCCTTCCAATGAATATTCAGGACTGATTTCCTTTAGGATGGACTGGTTTGATCTCCCTGCAGTCCAAGGGACTCTTAAGAGTCTTTAACACCACAATTCAAAAGCATCAGTTCTTCAGCACTCAGCTTTCTTTATGGTCCAACTCTCACATCCATACATGACTACTGGAAAAACGATAGCTTTGACTAGATGGACTTTTGTTGGCAAAGGAATGTCTCTGCTTTTTCATATGCCATCTAGGTTGGTTATAACCTTTCTTCCAAGGAAGTGAAGTGAAGTCACTCAGTCGTATCCGACTCTTTGTGACCCCATGGACTATAGCCTACCAGGTTCCTCAGTCCATGGGATTTTCCAGGCAAGAGTACTGGAGTAGGTTGCCATTTCCTTCTCCAATGACAGTGTCTATTACCTCTAACAAGTTTTGAAAATCTGATTAAACATAATATTGGTAGATTGGGGAGGTTCCAAATTTAGTTAAGAAAAAACTCATTAAGGTACTTTTAACAAAATTTTAGAAAGCGAATTAAGGAAGCATTAAAGTAGGAGTGGTTAATGTTTTCTTTTCCCCAGGAAAAAAGAGTATTTTGGTAAACAGATTTTCTCCCAGCCCATTTATCTAGTGAAAGTGCCATTACCATGTATGAAATAAATTTTTATCCCTCATTATGTTGGGCACCCCCATCAGATTTTGTTTAGTTTTTAATTCTATAGTTTTAGAAATACATCAGCTATAAATGTACAGGTAGGTCATACTCCAAATGGACAACCAACAAGGACCTGCTGCATAACACATGGAACTCTGCTCAGTGTTATATGGCAGCTTAGATGGAAGGGGAATTTAGGGGAGAATGGATTCATGTATATGTATGGCTGAGTCCTTTCACTGTTTGACTGAAACTATCACAGGATTATTTATAATATTGTTGTTGTTCAATTGCTAAGTCGTGTCCGACTCTTGGCACCCCTATGAACTGCAGCACAGCAGGCTTCCCTGTCCTTCACTATCTCCCTGAGTTTGCTCAAACTCATGTTCATTGAGTCAGTGATGCCATCCAACCATCTCATCCTCTGTCATCCCCTTCTCCTCTTGCCTTCAATCTTTCCCAGCATTAGGGTTTGTTCCAATGAATGGACTCTTCACATTAAGTGGCCAAAGTATTGGAGCTTCAGCTTTAGCATCAGTCCTTCCACTGAACATTCAGGCTTGATTTCCTTTAGGGTTGACTGGTTCGATCTCCTTGCTGTCCAAGGGACTCTCAAGCGTCTTCTCCAGCACCACAATTCAGAGCTGTTTTAAATAACCCTCAAAACACTTACCCCTCACTCTGAAATAAAAACTGTCAAATTTTTGTCTGTCAACACGGTCATCTTCCAGAAGATGACAAAAGCTTTACTGTCAAGGGTGAACTTGGCTGAACATCGTACCTGCAGACCATAGTTTTCTTAGTTTGTCTTGTGTCTTTTGTGGCTATGAAGGTGCAGGGTCTTTTCCTTTAAGTGACCTCTAGTGATGCCATCCAACCATCTCATCCTCTGTCATCCCCTTCTCCTCTTGCCTTCAATCTTTCCCAGCATTAGGGTTTGTTCCAATGAATGGACTCTTCACATTAAGTGGCCAAAGTATTGGAGCTTCAGCTTTAGCATCAGTCCTTCCACTGAACATTCAGGCTTGATTTCCTTTAGGGTTGACTGGTTCGATCTCCTTGCTGTCCAAGGGACTCTCAAGCGTCTTCTCCAGCACCACAATTCAGAGCTGTTTTAAATAACCCTCAAAACACTTACCCCTCACTCTGAAATAAAAACTGTCAAATTTTTGTCTGTCAACACGGTCATCTTCCAGAAGATGACAAAAGCTTTACTGTCAAGGGTGAACTTGGCTGAACATCGTACCTGCAGACCATAGTTTTCTTAGTTTGTCTTGTGTCTTTTGTGGCTATGAAGGTGCAGGGTCTTTTCCTTTAAGTGACCTCGCGTTTGCATATGCCTATATATTGTCCTGGCTTAGATGGGTAATTTTTGAGTGCTGTGCTAAATCGCTTCAGTTGTGTCTGACTCTTTGTGTCCCTATGGACTATAGCCTGCCAGGTTCCTCTGTCCATGAGATTCTTCAGGCAAGAATACTGGAATGGGTTGCCATTCCATTCTCCAGAGGATCTTCCCTATTGTGTATAAGAGACAGGTTTTCTTAGTTTGTCTTGTGTCTTTTGTGGCTATGAAGGTGCAGGGTCTTTTCCTTTAAGTGACCTCGCGTTTGCATATGCCTATATATTGTCCTGGCTTAGATGGGTAATTTTTGAGTGCTGTGCTAAATCGCTTCAGTTGTGTCTGACTCTTTGTGTCCCTATGGACTATAGCCTGCCAGGTTCCTCTGTCCATGAGATTCTTCAGGCAAGAATACTGGAATGGGTTGCCATTCCATTCTCCAGAGGATCTTCCCTACCCAGGGATCTAACCTGTATCTCTTATGTCTCTTGCATTGGCAGGCAGGTTCTTTACCTTTAGAGCCACCTGGGAAGCCCTGAAAGTGAAAAGTGAAAGTCGCTGAGTCATGTCTGACTCTTTGTGATCCCAGGGACTATACAATCCATGGAATTCTCTAGGCCAGAGCACTGGAGTGGATAGCCTTTCCCTTCTCCAGGGGATCTTCCCAATTCAGGTATCAAACACAGGTCTCCTGCATTGCAAGCAGATACTTTACCAGTTGAGCCACAGGGGAAGCCCTGTGGAAGATCAAATCTTGCCCATAGGGTGTTGTTACGGTCAGATTCCAACCTTCAGTATATTTGACATGTTGCTGGAAATGGTCGCCCCCTTAACTTCACCCTGCATCATGATCACTTTTAGTGTTTGTTCTAGAACTCAGTGAAATAGTTCCAAGGACACATAGCTCAATTGTTTAACATCTTATTTTTGACAATACATTTCTATTTGTGCTTCTGTATTGCTTTGATTTGTACTTTGAATTATTTGGTCAGGATTATATAATTGTATTCTTCTCTTTATTGTATTTCAATAGCTCTTCAGTTCAGTTCAGTTCAGTTGCTCAGTCGTGTCCACCTCTTTGCAACCCCATGAATCGCAGCACGCCAGGCCTCCTTGTTCACCATCATCTCTTGGAGTTCACTCAGATTCATGTCCATCGGGTCCGTGATGCCATCCAGCCATCTTATCCTCGGCCATCCCCTTCTCCTACTGCCCCCAATCCCTCCCAGCATCAGAGTCTTTTCCAATGAGTCAACTCTTCACATGAGGTGGCCAAAGTACTGGAGTTTCAGCTTTAGCATCATTCCTTCCAAAGAAATCCCAGGGTTGATCTCCTTCAGAATGGACTGGTTGGATCTCTTTGCAGTCCAAGGGACTCTCAAGTCTTCTCCAACACCACAGTTCAAAAGCATCAGTTTTTTAGCGTTCAGCCTTCTTCACAGTCCCACTCTCACATCCATACATGACCACAAGAAAAACCATAGCCTTGACTAGACGGAACTTAGTTGGCAAAATAATGTCTCTGCTTTTGAATATACTATCTAGGTTGGTCATAACTTTTCTTCCAAGGAGTAAGCGTCTTTTAATTTCATGGCTGCAATCCCCATCTGCGTGATTTTGGAGCCTAAAAAAATAAAGTCTGACACTGCTTCCACTGTTTCCCCATCAATTTCCCATGAAGTGATGGGACCAGATGCCATGATCTTCGTTTTCTGAATGTTGAGCTTTAAACCAACTTTTTCACTCTCCTCTTTCACTTTCATCAAGAGGCTTTTTAGCTCCTCCTCACTTTCTGCCATAAGGGTGGTGTCATCAGCATATCTGAGGTTATTGATATTTCTCCCGGCAATCTTGATTCCAGCTTGTGTTTCTTCCAG